>BSBK01001185.1:605000-939189 GCA_027943335.1 Chamaecyparis obtusa | reverse complement strand
TTGATGTGTTTCTTTTTGACAGGCTTAAGTATAACTTGTTGATTGTTGGACAAGTTATGGATAAAGATTATTAGATGCAGTTCAGAAATGGATCATGCTATTAGAGGATAAAAGGGAAACTTGATTGCATCAGAAACAAAGACAAGAGGTAATGTATTTCAGATTAATATGACACAAACTATTTTTTCATGTGAATTTTGATAACATTATGAAGGAAAGTAACATAAATGTGAGTGTTGGATTATAGAGAGGGGTGTGAATCAGTAATCCCTTATCCAAAATACATTAAATACTTTTCACTGATTAACTCGATAGCATCTTGGTAACTTCACAACTCACTATTTAACTGACAATAGTAAATAAACTATAGAAATAAGTAAAACATTCATACAAATCATTCACAACATGTAACACCAGTATTTAACATGGAAGTGTAGCTTTGGGAAAAACCACTTGGGGAATTTTAACCCACTAAGAAAAATACTCTTCTGAAGTACGCCTAGTTAAGATCCAATCTAGTTAAAGATTACAATGCACATTGTTAGGTGTGACCTGGTTTAAGAGATTTACATTAGATCTATTAGGATCTTCACCCTGTTAGGAGTGACCTTCTTAGAGGGCTTAAAACACTCTTTTAGAATGTCACATTGTTAAATGATTTACATAAGACTGTTAAGTCCACTTTGTTATGAGATTTCTCTATTACAAATGCAAATAAGAAATAGTAATAAAAATGACCTGTAGATTTGCAACTATCTTTGCATAATCAGATCCTCTATTCGCTCTTCAATTTTTACTTCAATTCTTCATTATTGTTAGGTTCAATTAGAGTCACCATGTAAAAAGTGTCCTTTGACCCTTTGTTCATTTTGTTCCATAAAAGCTTAGTTTGGTGTCTTTCCTTTTTTGGCCATGTGTTCGTGGTTCCCTAAGCTTGCCTAGTTTTAAGCCACTATGATATAATCCCCAAGCTTGTATAGTTCAAAGTCAGCTTTCCTGGGTTGAGTTTTTCTAAACTCTTTCCTTCTCATGAACCACTTAGAACCTCTTTGAACTCCAATTCAAAGTAGTTCCAAGCAGTTCAATCAAAGATTATTTTTCTAACATTTTGAAGTAGGTGGGGCCTGGTCTATGTCATCATTCTAGCAGCGAACCACTTCAAACCTCTTTGAACCATGGTTTGAAGTAGTTCAAAGAAGTTCAAGGGGAATAGTAGTAAAATCAATAAGTGATGTGGACATCTCAAGCCATGGATGTGGTAACCAAGCATTGAAGTTATTAGTCAATTTTGGAGTATGGACAACTTTGAAAAGAATGGAAACCACGGGCAAATTTGTAATGGAGATTTGACTTGTGGTGTAAAAGAATCATAAACACAAGTGAAGGATGCAACTTAAAGGAAGTTAATGGTATTTTTAAAGGTTGTGGATTTTAATGATATTTAGTTGTCAAATCATCATTACTGGCATCACTCCAATTAATGCTACTCATTTAATGCCTCTTGAGAAGACCTTATTGGGGTTGTTGATTTCTAAAATATAAGAACTCCTATAGCTTTCTTCTTTCTATTATGAATTTGTGGAGTCTCAGCTATGGAAGAAGAAAGATATTTGCTTAAGTTTGTGGAAAATAGGTAGCTACTGAAAGCCCTCTTTTTTTTCCTATTCCTATTTGATATTTCTTTCCAAGAGAGGGGGTTGCTTTCTGTTTGTTTTTGGAAAGAGGAGAATGAGGTCTAGCATGCATTTTTTTTGGAAATTTTACAAACCTGGGATGTTGGGCTCCTGTATTATGATCACTAACTTGTTAGGAGTTGAGGTAGAAAAAATGGTGGGTAACCTCACAAACAAAGCTATCTAAAGATTATAGTTTCGAGTTTTTGTCAAGTGGGCTATTAGAAGCTCTAGCTTTCCCTCCAGCTATAGTGAGTCTAGAATTAATTCAGCAATGCATTAATCATTACGATGTGAAGTATAAATGCATAGTGAATGCTAGAGGTGAAACCCTTTGTCGATGAAAATAGATTACTATAATGTCCATTTTTAAGATTCCTATTGAAGCCTTTGTCAATTTTAATCCTACCCAGTCTCTTGCTTAGTTTCAAGAAAATATTGATAAAAACCACAGTCATATGGCCCGTAAGTGGACCAAAAATTTCTATAAAGGTGGATCTCGATTACCCAAAGTCTTAACCAAAGATCATATGAAATTGCACGTCCATGATATAATGGTTTTTTCTTTATTAATGAAAGGTTCAGGGAAGGTTCTCCTTTTCAAATATTAGATGTTCCACTTTATTGAGATAGTTCTAGAAGGTAGACAACACCTTGACTAGGCATAAATTATTGCTAGTGCTCTGAGAGATCAACTTAAATAGGCTTAGGCTACAAAGAGAGAATTTTACATGTCTTCCTATTTAATTTATTGTCTTGCATGCACCCAAGACCTAGGAGCTATTCTACATGAACCATGGAATGAAGACCTAAATGTTTATGAATATTTTCCCTTGTTAAGAAAAGACAAGATCCTTGAAGATTATAGGAGGCTTCATGATCTGTTACTTGGGAAACTATGTTACTAGATGGTGGGAAATCCTAACCAAAGGATGTCATCAGAAGCTCAGAAATTAGTCAAAACCTATGGTAGCTTCTATATTCAATTTCCATGTTTCACATATATCAGAATAGGAGGTTTTGACAAATAACCCATTAAGCTTCCTAGATTTGCTTTTGATTGCTTCATATTAGCTAAATTATGTAAGCAGCTATCCACTATGATTAAAAATAGTTTACCAGAGGAAAAATGGCTTCTATGTTTTTGGTCAAGTTCGGGAACTCTGGTTTGCAATAGTATGATTGATGCCTCGATAATAGGCAATAACCTGGTAAGCTTCCACATGCAATTCTATGAACCGAGAAGAGGCTTTGATAATAAAGGTTTTGCAAGGTAGGTTCTGAATTTAGGCAACCACCCATCACTGAATTCACATATTGAGGATCTATGGGAAGGCCTAGGAGATGAAGACGCAATCAAGAAATGGTGCCATTCTAGACTTTTGGTACCATAGATCAAGCTCTTATAGTTAAAAATTTAACACAAACAGAATAGATGAGGATGTTTCAAAGGTTGAAGGTTCAGAAGGTGACATTTCAGGAATGAGAAGTTATCTGAATAAAGATTCAACAAGAAAAGAAGAGAACAACATAAAGTTGAGAGCCAGGTCTATTTTCGGAGTCACTGAAGCCTAGCTGGGAGAGACAAGGAACCCCCCCTCCTAAGAAACATAATGCAGACTCTATCTCAAGGGATGTGAATCATGTTTTATCTAATCTATCTCCCTCGGACTACTGATGTAGGTAGGAACCACTTCTTCCAAGAGAAAAATAGCACACAGTGGACATCATACTGCCCCTCGGACAAGGGTCTAGAACTAGATCAAAAATTCATACAAGATGGAATCTCTAGGTTTATATTATATCAAAATTGAGATTAATGATGAAGATATCTCATTATCACCTAAAAACTAGGAGAAGGATTGGGAAATGTCTACCAAAAATCTTAAGGTTCAACAAGATAATGTCACCCCTCTCAAAACATTTGACAATAGAATGGTTCCCAGGTCAATACCCCCATGGATGACTGACTCGGTGAATAATAAGAGAAGCTTTAAGCCTATCTCCTTGCTAGTAAAGGAGATCATTACAAAATATGATGTCTGCACCCCTAAGTAAAAAAAGATGAAGATCAATGTAAGGTTGTCTACTGATCCCTCCACCAAAAAAGTAACCACAGAGATCATTGCCTTTTAAGCCTAGGGAAGGAGTATAGGAACCTAAAGCGAAGGACTTCGAAGTTACAAAAATGGAGCTTGGTGTATTAACTTGGGATTCTAGGATCACCTTTTCAAATTTTTGGCTGATCATATGCTCGGACCAGTCCGAGAACGAGTGAAAGGTAGAAATGTGAACTAAAGCAACTAGTGTAGTGATTACTATGGTCAAATTTATTACTTCTCTCAGTGAAGTTGGTCAGTTACCTCTGGCCTAGTCTCCATAGGATGTTGATCCAAATTTGGTAGATAGTAAAAAAGTTATTGAAATAAATGCAGAAGGGAAAGTTTCTGATGGAGGTGATGAAGATTGGGGTTGATAACATTATCGATGAAGTACCTTCATCCAAGGATTCATATCTACCTACATGGATGCGAAAGCATTCATTGGTGAAATTCAAACTCTAATCCCTAGGTGGGAGTTAGAGGAAGAAAAATGTTGGGCTATTGTCACTCAGGTCTAGGAGATAGAAGCATACGGGGTGGCCCAATTCTTATTAGAGAACCCCATGAAATTAGTTAAACCTTGCATGTTGTTTATCTTAAAATAGAATCTTTCTTGGAAAAGTTCACTATTTAAAGCTGCAATTTCATAAGTTTGGACAATGGAGAAGGAAATCAAAGACATGCATACTAATGCGCTCAAAGATATTAAGGTAGTAAATCTGCCAGGTATACCGCAAATCAATGAGGGAAACGAGGATACTGACACTATGGTGAAGCTCTTTGTAGATACCATGAGCACCCTAAAGGAAAGTCAGGGACCAACAACTGAGGATTTTACTAAGATAGCCAATGTGGAATCCATGTTATTTCTAAGTAGGGGAAAACTACCCAAGCATTTACAAAGGATTCAGGATCTCAAGTGGCAAAAAAAGTGTGTCAAGTGAAGATGATTTGTTTAAAGAGTTTACACTCACAGTAGGCTCAATAATTAGTGAATGCATTCAGAACTTGGAAGTTAGTCCAAACTACCATGTTAGAAGATCAATGAAGAAAGATGGCACATTTATGGATGTCTTTTTAGCATTTCTATTTTAAAGACATTGGTCATAAAAATCTGGTTTAAAACATATAACTAGTTTTCTTAACTATTTTTTATGTAAATCCGAGAGGCTGGGTTTTAAGGAAGGCTCTCTCAGATCTAAAACTATAAATGCTAGGGCATTAATCTTTTGAAGGGTTAGAAATTTTTGATAGAATAGTAGATGGATATCTTTAGTTTTCTTTTTGGTATTAAAGAGAATTTATCGAAAGAAATAGTATATGGTTCCTTTTGGTTAGGCTTTGATTGAATCGAGTATAAATATAAAAGTCCATAGTTTGATTTGAATCTTTGAGTTCAAATATATGGTTTATCGGTTACTTTGAGAATTGATATATCTCATTATTTGCATAGATTATTTATGCATTGTCATTATTGGATTTTCCTGATAATTCTCTTTCATTGTTTTATCTCATGAATTCATTTTCTAGAAAATTAGTGGAACTTTTCTTCCTTGCAAATTCTTTCTTGCATCTTTATATACTCAAAAATACCTTGATACCAAAGATTATCTAAGTGATCCTTTCACATTTTCTGGTTAAAAGTGTATGTATTTATTTTTATGTTAAGAAATTCATTGAATAGATAAAAAGGAGATGAACCTTGAAAAACTCAGAGGGAAGTAATATTTCATTCTTACCTAGTTGTTGTTGGATTATATGTCCTCAAAGGCATAGAGTACTTGCAAAATTTAATTTAGAAAAGCGAGACAAATCTGTTCACCTACAGATTTTTGGTGACTCTACTGGGGAGAGTCCATTATTAAACACTAGATTCCAAATTGTTATAATGCTTCAAGATGGTGTTACCACAAAATGATGTGTTTCATTTACTTCAACCTAATCTAGGATTTGAAGATACCCAAGAAGATTTAATATCAAATCTAGCCATGGTAGTATTGGCATAGCAATCAACAATTTCATCAAGTCCTAGAAGTGCTCAAAAGAGAAGAAGAAATAGTTGAATGCCTAAAGGGTATACCTGTTGTTCAAGAAGTGGTTTTAGTAAATAGGCTTGTGCATGCTCTTGTAAGAAATTGAGAAGTAAACCCAAACTAAAGCTGGCAGAGAAAAGATACACTAGAGGAGATCAGAGTAAGGGATTAGTTGAGGAAGATTTTGAAGCTTTGATAAATCTAAGTTTTGCACCTAATAGTGATACTCCCAAGGAGAAGAAAACTCAAACTTATAGTTGACCCTCCTCACCTCATGTTAGTCTTGCCATATCACCCATTGTTTAGACTATCATTCCTCTGGGTATTGTGATACCTTAATTTTTTAATACTTAGCCCTTGAATTTCCAATTACCATTCATGGCCACCAATTAGCCTTGGGGTCAGAACATTGTCCCATTAAACCTAGGGGAAAACCCTCCCGCTGATCTTCCTAAGGGTGCTAGTCAAGTCTTGCCTAAGTTTAGTGGAGATGGTAAGAAAACTACTAATGATAATCTTAGTGTATTCCATACAACATGTGGTATTATTAGCATTCCTACTCAAGAGGTAGTTGTCAAGCCATTTGATAGAACCTTAGTTGATACTACAGCTGACTAGTTTAGTCACTTACCAAATGGCTTGATCACCTGCTGGGATGATATGAAAGTTTCTTGTGAAGTGAGGTTTAAAACCTCTCATGATAAAATTTCATTGTTGCTTCAACTCAGTCAACTAAAAAATGAAATACATGAACCTATGCGGGAGTTTGTGGCCAAGTTTCATAGAATATTGCAAAGAATACCTATGAATTCTACACCGATTGATGAAAATAAGATCTTCTTCTTAAATGTAGTACCACCTAATATAGGTTTTCACCTTTTGAAGGATGGAGTGGCTGATTTGGTTGTAGCACAAAGACAAGCTATTCAGCTTGAGGATACATTTATTACAGTCAGTAAATGGGAGATGGAGGTTCAAGCATTGGGAAGTCCCTCATCTACTCCAACAAACCCTCTCATGCAAAGTTTGATGAATGATATGGAAATACTTAAGAGACAACAAAATATAGCTAGTACTCCATATCAATCCCCTTACCATGATGTAAGCTAAAGGCAGTATAAGCAACCTCATGGAAAAAATCCTCTCTTGGTAGGTTCACAACCTAGGTTGGAAATAGAGTCTGCACCAAAGGAAATGATCTATTTGTTTCAATTAACAACCAATCATGACAGAGAAACATATCCTGACTGGTTGAGATTTCTTCAAATAAATGCAAAAAAAGACACCATTGGTATAGAAGAGCTTCAAGAAGAGAAGGATTCACCTGATATTGGACTCTCTAGTTCATTTTATCTAGAATATGAGCCAGATTTTGACAGGGGTGGAAGTATTTTGGCAACTCTACAAGATCCATCTTGCACCATCCTAACAAGAAATCAAAGGATGTAGAAGTTTAACCCTGGCGCTAGTGCTGCTAATGCTTACTCAAAAGGGAAAGAGGTTGGAGGTGGTGAGGCTTCTACAAATCCAAAAAGTCCAAAAGTAAAGATCCTATCAAGAGGTAATATAGTCACTCCTCCTTTTGACTTTGTCAAATTTTGTTAAACAACCACTATTTCAATTTCCCCTACTAAATACCTGAAAATGAATCCTAAAGAACTAGACAAAATAGTGAAATATGTAAAAGGAGATTTTGGTTCAAGTTCCCAATCAGATAAACCCCTTATAGGCAAAACAACTACAACTGAAGAGCCTCTTGTTTTTATGCCCAAAGACACTCCATAGACACCTGAAGATTCCCCCTTTGTCAATTCCATAGAAAGTAACATAGAAGAAAAGAAACCTAACCCTTTTGACATTTCATTACTGTTGAATGGAAAAAAAATCAGTAATTGTATTATCAATTCTGATGCATTGGATAATATCATGCCTCCCTCAGTTGCAAGAGCTTTAGGTCTCACCCTAACCAAGACATTTGGTCGATGTTATTCTATGGATGGAAAGCAAGTACCATTGATAGGTCAAGTTAAAGATGCCCAAGCCATCCTCGTCAATTCTCTTGATAAGTGTTTGAAGTTAACAATATTGGTGGCAAACATTCCAGCTAGCTATGGTTTGCTTCTCAGCAGAACCTTTTGTAAGGATTTGGGGGGAGATATTAAGATGGATTGGTGTGAAGAGATTATTCTAGTGGGTAAAAGGAAGATAAAACTTGAACCAGAGCCTAAGAATAAGTATACAATGGTACCCTCAGACAATCCCAAAGCCTAGATTTTGTATGAGGAATGTCATTTTGGTAATTATGTTATTCTGTTAGATATGAAAAATGATTGCATTGCTTCTGTTTCAAATGAAGAGGACATATGGAGAATGGAGTTTAATGGAAATTGCTCAAATTTAGGATCAGAAGCAGGGGTAGTACTTTCTCCCCTTGATGGAGAATGCATTCCTTTCTCTTTCAAATTAGATTTTAGGAATACTAATACTACTTTTGAATATAAAGCTTTGCTGCTAGGCCTGGAAGAGTAAAAGCTGAGAGGAATTAAGAAATTAGTTGCAAGATAGGATGTTGAATTCATCGTGAAGCATGTAAGAGGGTAGTTCTCTTTTAAGAATGAGAAATTAAAGAACTATAGGAATTTGGTGTGGGATGAACTTGATTTCTTTGATGCTTTCTCCATAGAATTCATACCTAGGAGTAAGAACACTAAAGAGGATTCTTTAGCAGTTTTGGCCTCCTTATTATTACCCCATCCTGATTTTAAAATGTAGAAGTATCAAATTGAGATGATCTATAGGCCAAGAATACCAGATAATGTGGAGCATTGGTAGGTATTTGATAATGATTCTTAGTTTAGAGATTTCCTTGAATATGCTGCAAGTTTTTCTGATATATATTTTGAGGGATCTAGCAGTGAGAGAAAGGAAGTCTACCAAGATTAATTATTCAACAGGAAATGATGGAATTATTCAGCTCACAGGAAATAAAATTTCTAAAGGCCTAGTTTCTCTGGAACATCTGTTCTGAAGAAAAGATGATAGTACAATTAAAGAAAAGGTATCTCATGAACATAATTCCAAAGCATATGACAAAATTGATATAGGAGACAATGGTGATCCTAAATGGATTTCAATTGGTCAAATATGCACCTCACTAGAAAGGGAGGATCTGAAAAAGTTACTCATAGAATACAAAGATTTTTTTCTTGGGGATATGAGGATCTTAAGAATTTCAGAGGCAGCCAGTTTAGACACCAAATTCATTTGAAACTAGGTGCCATCCCTTTACATCAAAAACTAAGGAACTATAATTTGAAGGTATTTGAAGCAATATTGAAGGAAGTGGAGAAAATGCTGCAAGCCAAAATCATATATATGATAAATCATTCAACCTAGATTTCTAACATAGTTCCTGTGAGGAAAAAGAATGATGAAATCAGAATTTGTGTCAATTTCCAAAATTTGAACCAGGCTAGTTTGAAAGATAATTATGTGCTACCTGTGATGGAATGCGTTCTCCAAGTTGTATCAGGTTTTGAAGTAATGTCTATGTTTGATGGCTATTCTAGGTACTATCAAATTAGTGTGGCAGAGAGCGACCAACACACAATAGCTTTTATAACTCCTTGAAGAACTTACGCCTATCATCAAATGATGTTTGGACTAATTAATGTTGGTGCAACTTTTTAGAGGGCGATGAACTCTTCTTTTGAGGATCTTCAAAATTAAATCATAGTGGTTTACTTAGACAATCTCACCATCTTTTCAAAGAAAAGGAGTCATCATTTAAAGGATCTTGAAACAGTGCTACAAAGATGTAGAAGCCATGGCATATCCTTGAACCCTAAAAAAACAACTTTCTTCATTGAGGAAGGCAAGTTATTGGGCCATATTGTTTTGAAAGATGGTGTCAGGATCTATCCTAAAAGAGTCAAGGCAATTTAGCAAATTAGTATACCTTTGAGTAGAAGTGGTTTGAAATCCTTCTTTGGCCAGGTGAATTTCTTCCAAGCATTTATTCCAAAATTTTCAAAGATTACCAGGCACATGGTGGATATGTTAAGTGAAAAATTCCCTTTCAAATGGAATGAAGAAGGACGCAAGGCCTTCAATGAGACTAAGACAACAATATCTTAGGTGCCCATGTTGATAAGCCCAAATTTTAAAAGGGACTTTATCATTTATTGTTATGCTTCAGAGCATACATTGTCTAGCATTTTGACACAAAAGAATGAAAAAGGGCAGGAAGCACCTATCGCTTTTTTGAGTATGCATTTAAAAAGACATGAGATCAAGTATTTCCAAATTGAAAAAAATGCCTTCTATTGGCACTTCAATTTTCAAAACATAAAATCTTGCAATTACTTACAAAATTGAAGTATATATATGTGATCCTAAAGTTGAGGAATTTTTACTGCAAAAAACCTAGAAAAAATCTTGCAAAATTACTAGGGTTTCTTTTCAAATCTAGCAGACCCTAATTAAAAACTAGGCCTGAGAAAACCCTAAGCGCCTTTATCTTCATCAAACCCTAGGTTGATCTTTTAAGTTCTATTTTGACGTTACTTTCTACAAATCACTTAAGTCCTAAAGGTGCATGTGTTTTAGAAATATCACCATGCGGGGTCATGTTAATAACACTTTTTATCACCTAAGCCTGACCCCTTTTAATTTATCCTAAGTCTAAGCCCGGTGATTTTCCTAATTATTCCTAAGTCCTAACCGCCTTACTTCCTAAATGTTTCGACACTATAGTCCTCTTTGAATCTGGAATCTAGTTATCACGGTTGTCACTTGTTTGCATAGAATATTTTCAAGCTATGCGATCATGCAAAAACCATCGATTCTAGATTTTTCCTAAGAACTTTTAGAAGGTGGGTCCACTGCCAGGTGTTTACATATGGACTTTTCTGATTGGTTATAATATTTACTAATGTGGAAACCACCATTAAGACTACCATTTAGCTAGAAATTTTTCTATGTCTGCTTATTGGATATTGTGACGTGGAAGCTCCTCATTGGTTAAGTAAGATGGGCCTAGCTTCAAGAGGATCTATGGGACTGATAATCTATAGAAGATCCAATGGCGGTCACATGTTTGCATGGAATCTTTTAAGCCCTTGCGATCATGCAACAACCATTGATTTTACTTTATTCCAAGGCATAAGAGAAAGATGGGTCTGTTGCCAGGCATACACACATGGCCGCTGACAGTTGGTCAAAGGTATTTTATGATGTGGAAGATGTTAGAGGCATTGGCGTTTGGTAAGAATATTTGACGTGTCTGCCTACCGAATATTTCAACATGGATTTTCCTGATTGGTCGAAGCAAAGTGGAGCCAGTTACTTAAGGTATCAGCAACAACTGGAAGATCTAATAGTTGTCACTTGTTCACATGGAATATTTTCAAGCCATGCAATCATGTGACAACCATTGATTGGGTATCAAGGCCACGATGCCTTACTTTATACCTAGTCATAAAGATGAAATAACAGTGACTATTAGATGCAACATCTAACTGTAGCAAAGAATCCAAGATATCAAGTGGGTCCTGGATGACATGTTTAACAATTGTCATCGATATATATTGATCCAATGGTTGTCACATATTCACATAAATTTCTTTCAAGCTTCGTGATCATGCGACATTCATTATATTTTCTTTAAAAGAAGATCAATGGTCCAAATTCAAACTTGAAGCAAAGTTGGTGAAAATTTCAATTTTTCCTTTTGAGCAATGATAGTTCAATTTATCAGAGAATTAATGGTGAAATCATGTGGAGTAAATTGCTAAAATGATTGTTTTTCGATTGCTAATATATCAAATACTTGCACTTTCTTGGAAACCATAGGAAGATAAAAGTTTGCAAAGAATTGGGGGAGAAGATTTACAGAGACAGATTATCATTTCCTGAGAATTTTGAGGGAAAGGTTGGTGAATTTTTGCACATTCTTTTCTTGTTAAAAATTATTATATTTTGTCATGTTTCTTTTGCACCAATTGTATAAAATTTGCAAACCCTAAAATGCCACCTAGGAAGGAATTGTTTTGTGAGACTGATTAGAGTAAGAGGGGTCTGCATGAAGATTTACTATAGTTATTACCTAGCTCAACAATTGATTTAGTAAAAGTCAAACAATTAATGCCAAAGGAACCTAGGGTAAAGGTAGAAGATGGCTTGTATGATACAGATAATTATATTAGGGATGCTAAGATTGGTACACTCAATGCGAACGGTGTCTCTGATATCAATGGTTTAACATTATTCATAGTAGGTTTCAGCTAGAGAAATGCCCCTATCCCTACCAGTAATATATGGCAATTTGACCTAGGAAAGCTTGTGGTGCTTGACATTTTCCTAGATGCAGACCTAATGATTCAGGTTGCAAAGAGTTATGACCCTTTTACTAAGGAGATTAGGGATGCTAGAGGACAACTATTGATGATAATTTCTGCTAAGGAAATTGGGATGGTTTTTAGGCTGAGTGAACCCTCAAATGACTTAGAACAAATTAATTTTGAAAAATTGAGGGAAGTATATAATGCATAGAGGAATTATCTCAGAAATGGTCCTATAAAGGATTTTTGTGGTAAAGTTGGGAAAACGATTGTCATAGGGCCAAGTACATATGAGACTTTCAAAATAGATTATTTTGATGTGAGAGCAAGAGGTGCATACTAGTCACTATGTCAAATCTTTGGGGAAGATGCTAAAGAAAAAATGCTAGTACATTTGATGTATATGATGATCCAGATTTTACATCCACACTTGTCAATTACATTTGATTATGCCCCTTTCATTGCTGAATTCATTCATAATGGATTAGTAGGAATCTAGATAAGAAAAGTTGATAATCCATTCTATTGGTACTCCTTTATGATGTACATGTTCTTGTTTAAAGGTGCTAGTTATTTTGAGGAAGAAATGGATTTGTTAAAACAAAGGGATGGTGAGGACATGCTAGTACAATTGTGGAACCTCAACATGACATGGGATAGGAAAGATAGTAGTTTCATACAATTTGATAAATGTTTTGTAGCTATACTGAGACTAAAATTTGTTCATGAGAGCCCAAGAGTCCTAAGTGCCTTGGCTGAACTTGTAAGGCCAGAACAATTTTCCAAAGACCTCAAAATAGTACATAAATGGGGGGATGTCATCTTCTACCCTTATTCTAATTTATTAGATTATATGGTTTTAGACGGGCTCCATTTATATTGCCATATCAAGTTCCCCTTAAGATTGATATCGCATAATTCTTCAGACAACTGGGAGATATTCAGAAGAACACTCTCGCAGGCAAAGGTAGAGGAACTATGTTCCCAAATATTACAATTTCCCACCATTTTATAATTATAAAGGGTGAGTGGATTCATATGGATAAGTTCTTGGAACCATATTATATGGCTACTATAGTTGTTAGGACAATAGACCCAAAGGGTTTTTACAATGAAATGTTTAAAAATAAGGTTAGATGCTCAACAATAAACCACATTTTCAACTTCCCCGAGGACATTATCAGGAATTTCCCAAGATTACAAGATCAAGAAATCAGAAAGGAAAATTGGTTGGTATATAAAAAGACATTGGACTTTGTCTGACATTTTGATCAAGGATATGATCCCCTAAAAAGTATCAATCCTATGGGAAAGAAGATAGATACTCATGGAAAATTTTAAGGAAATCTATCAAACCATCAATGAGAATCCAGAGAAAGCTCAATTAATATTGAGCAAAACTACATTTGAAAAAGTGTTTCCTCCTAGAAAATATATGGTCCAGAAAAAGATTGGTTACAGTGTGATAATCCCATAATCTGACATGAGAAAAAAAACAAAGAAAAAGGAGGATATCCCTTCTACATCACACTAGGTGAAGAAACACAAGGAGATTGTGAAGATTACAGATATAGCTTGGGATTAACCAACTGAGAACATTCTTGATTTCTCATGTCCCACTAAGAAAAAAAATTTAGAAGAGAGGCCTCAAGATACAGAAGAAGAGTAATCTCCTTTCCAATCACCTTTGAATATAAAGGATGATCAGGAGATCATAGAGCAAGCATAGAAAATGGGATCTCAAGGTCAAATTTTTATGACTTATGAAGATATTAATGAAGGAGTGCTAGAGAAACCAAATGAGCCTGAACTAGGCCTGATAGTGGGACATATGGTAGGAACAGAGTTGGATCCTATAGTCAAGCAAGCATGTGATGAGTTTTTAGCTGATGATACCTTTGTGAAGGCTAGGGCTTTTATGCAATTCCTATGGAAGTTGAACATGAATCAGTTTGAAGAAACCTATGAAAGAAGGCATAAGGAGAATCTCGACAAGGATCTCAAAATAATAGAAACTGAAGTGAGGAAGGAGATGATAGAAAAGTTTGAAAAAACTACTCTGGAATAGGGGAGAGAGCTAGTGAGAAATGCAGGAGTACTTATCTTCCCAGAATGGGATATAGCCGATGCAGTAGTCCTTGATGCAGTTAGGAAACAAACCAGACCCATGCACAAGACCAAGCAAGAGGCAGAACATGCCATTAAGGGAGTTTCTTTTAGTAATGATCATCAAGCCTTGGTCATATAGTCTTTAAAAAGGGATGAAAATAAAAAAGAAAAATAGGTGACTCGGGATGCTTTCACTGGTGGCCTTATAGTTAAAATGGTTACTGACACTTCTATGATTGAACCATCAGGTATGGTGGTAGCCATAGCCTAGCTTGTAGAAAAGGTAGCAGAGAAGGAAGCTAAGGAAAAATAAGAGCTCACCACAAGATTTTAAACTATGCTAAAAGCTTATGGGGATTTAAAACAAGGAATGTTTGAGAAGGACAAATTAATTGCAGACTTGAAGAAAAGGTTGGGAGAAGATGGTCCAATTCAAGCATCAGGACATTTGCAAATTTCTTCTTCCCCTACTAGGCCTTCAAGTCATATTGTTGAATATCCCTTATCCCCTTTTCCTCCTTCCATGAGTAATGAAGAAATAGAACATAGAGAAAAGTAGAGATATGAGAAAACAATAAAAGATACAATTTTACACTTTGTTGCTAATGTAAAACCAAAAAAAATTTATAAGAGTTCTAAGCAGTTATCTGACATTTTGACCTCTTTTAAGAAAGAAGTAGCCACTGTAGGCCAAATTTTGGATAAGTGGGTTCCTAGGGAGAATATGTTGAAATCATTCTTTGATTCAATTAAAAATCAGGGTATTATGAATGTTCAATTGAAAAATACTTATAAATTTGTTAAAACCTTTTTTGATTTTGAAGTAAATAGGGAGCGGTTAAAGAGGAAGGTAGAACTCTTAAGAGTTAGATATTTAAAGGAAAATTTCCAAATATTCCCCAGTCTTGTCAAAGCAGATGAAACCATAGAGGATAGGGAACTGTCATGCCCAAAATAATTGGACAAAACACAACCACAAATTTATTTTTTTCTAATATTCATAATAAGATAGATTTATCCCCATAAACAACTGTGATATCTCTCAATTAACTTCATAATGATGCCTAATTCAATTTGATTATACATTAGAAATTGAAAAATAAAATAATTAAAGTTTATTAATTTACTTAACTATCATATCTAGGCACACGAGGTTAATCTTTTAAATAAATAACCTCTCAGATTTCTAGTGCAAAATTAAACTAATCAATAATTAATTTTACTGCCATGATTATCAAAATCTTATTCTCCCAATTAAATAATGCACTATGAGATTCTAGACTTAGATAATTAAAATAACGTGATGGAACTATCACACCATAAAATAAGATTAATAAAATTAGAGAACAATAGTTAGGAAAGTATAATTTATATTCAACTTTATACAAATCTCAATCATAGTAGTTAATTCATAATTTACCATTTAAAGGGAAACCATAATAGTAATGGTTTAATAAAGACTAACATAACATGATGAAAATTAATATATAATATTGACTCCCCAAACCCTAATTTGAAATTAGGGCTGGGTGCCACTTGAAAACATAACCAAAACCCTAAACTTCCTTATTATTCCTATCTCTACTCTTTACTTTTGGTTGCAGGTCTGAGAAGCTCACAAATGTGAGAAGGAAACATGCATAAGGGGATCTCTTGTGCCATAAGAGAGTCCCTATTTACAAGACACCCATTTTCAAGGTTCGAACAGAGAGGTGGATATATTATGAGCAAGCATTTGCTATTGCAAATGATGCTTGAAATCTGTTATGTAGATCGTATGATTAATGTTAAATGATATTGTCACTCCAAATAGCATATGCTATTGGGTTTTATTTAGATTTAATGGCATCTTTGTTCATTACAAACTTCATTGCTTTGTTTTAATACGTAGTTTTTTTGTTTATACTTAATACGTTACCTGAATTACTTTCACGTTTCCTTGTTTCTTTTCTACAAATGGCATAGCCATTTTAAATTTTATTTAACAAAGGGTAGTGTCTCTATAAAATGTCATTAATGTTTTTTTTTTTTTTACTGTGCGATGGAAGGGTTTGAAACCCTAAGGAATCCGCATAGAATAAATCACATAGTATCAAATTTTTTTATTGAGGGTTTTGTAACCTAGCTGCAGCCGCACGAAGGCTGAGCCACGATAGTGAGCCCACTACTGTGACTACTACCACAATAGAGGCCACACCCTCTGCCATGACAATAGTCATGACAGTGACTTCTATCACTACCGTGGCTCTAAGCCACGATAGTGACAACAGTCACTGCCATGACTTTGAGTCATGGTAGGCTGCTGCATGCCGTGAGGGTTTAAGGGGAAGCAGGGCTTTGGCCCCCAAACATACAATGCGATATCATATATTTTTTAAACTTTTGTTAAGTTATGATAAATGCATAATATAATACCATATGTTATATGCTATATGATATTTATCATATAGCATATAATATATGCTATAGTATTAAGAGATTTCACTGATATTACGATAAGATAACAGGATGTTATTTATTATATGCTATACGATATATATATATATATTGTTAGAAATATTCAAGACTATCTAGGTTACTGAGAGGGGAGGGGTGAATCAGTAACTTCAAAACTTTTAACAGATTTAGATCTTAATAATATTAGATTGATAATCTGACTGCATGCATGAGTAACAGAAAGAATAAAACATTCATAACACTTAGAACACAGAGATTTGGTAACCCAGAAACCTTCCAAGTAGAAAGTAAAACTGGGGTGGGGATGATGCCCACAAAACTTCAATACTGTAGTATAAAGTTTGTCAGTTAAGGCTTACAATGATCACTTCTAATGATCTACCCTGTTAGGAGCAATAAGGACTGCTAGGTCCACCTTGTTAGAGGTTTTACAAACATACAATGAAGTATGCACTCGGTTAAGAGATTTTTATAAAGACTGTTAAGTCTACCCGGTTAGAGGATTTCAAGCTGATTCACCTGTTAGGATGAAATAGTAGATCTCTTACATGCAACTATACTTGCTGATTAAGATTCTCTGATGTACTGATCACCTTCTGTGATAGATAGATCTTTTTTGCTTCTTATACTGCTGTAGCCCTTTGTAATTCCCTTGTCTCTGCCTTTCTCTCTTTTTCATACTTCTCTATTTCTTATCATACTTGGATATGACATAAAACATTTTTTATATATCAATCTAATTCAATTCAAAAATAATGACAAAGTCAGCTCTTAAACAAGTAAACACAAATATTACTGAATCGACCCAAATATAGTTACACAGTTACTACAAACTAACTCGGTGATTTTCTGATACTCGGCATCCACTGCGTTACTTGGCATCATCATGCACTCAGTAGAAGTGGAAAATCGATCCATACTAACCATTCAGTTGTAGTTTCAAACTCGGTAAACACTGGAGACTCGGTAGATAAAGTGTTACTTGGTAGAAACTAAATTTCTTGTTTAACCGTGTAGCACTCGGTAAACACTGTTCTACTTGGTATGTACTATTCTGCTTGGTATGTACTGTTCTACTTGGTATGCTTTGTTCTGCTCGGTATGTAGTGTTCTACTCAGTATGTACTATTCTGCTCAGTATGCTATGTTCTACTGGGTATGTACTGTTCTGCTCAGTATGTACTATTCTTCTCGGTATGCTCTGTTCTGCTCGGTATGTACTGTTCTGCTCGGTATGCTCTGTTCTGCTTGGTATGTACTGTTCTACTCGGTATGTAATATACAAAATAAGTGTTGTCACTAATGACAATCATGCTTAATGCCAACAATCTCCCCCTTTGGCATTAGTGACAAAAACACTTATAGCCAAAACTTATATACAAGAATCATGCTGAATCTTTTTTTTGATTTTTTTTTTTTTCAAAATTTATCTTTGTCAAACTGCTGTTTATATATTTCATGACTCCCTTATATAGAGTACTTTCTCCCCCTTTTGTATTACACACCTTAATCTTATACACTTTCTCCTATACATTTTCTCCCCCTTTTTGACAATAATGCCAAAGGTGTATATACAAGTATTTTACAGGGAGAATCCAAAATGTGAAAGAAAATCAAAATGTACCTTCATGATTAGTGCCAGAGTTTTGTCCCAATTCTCTTGCAGAATCTTGCATGTTTGGAGTGCAATTTGGACTTCTACAAAGAGTTCAATCATGTGGTCTGCAATGGAAAATTGATTTTCATGGAGTAATTCTTTTGAGTGAACAATGTGCTTTTGCATTATGTCCATGATGGGAAGAATCAAGTTCTGAATATCTAGCAGTGTTGACCAGATCTTTGTATCTTCTTTTAATAATTCTAACTGCCTATTTGATAGGAATGTGATTTTCATATGATGTGCAGAGCTTGAACTAGGTTCAAGTTGCAACCTCTATACACTGTCCTTCAGATCCTCATCAATCCTATTCAATTTTTCTTTGACTTCCTTAGTGAACTCGACAACATTACATAGCTTAGCAACAAGTGAGGTAACATTGGAATAGGAGGATTCAATATCTATCAAAACTGAAGATAATTCTACCTAATTAATAGCTATATGCTGAGCAACATGCTCAAGCACTTTATTGTCAAATTTCTTCTCGGCTTTCTCAATAATATTTTCTGATGCAGAGGAATCCTCATGGAACTTGTTTACTGCCTCAGCTAGCTGTAACAAAATATGTTGAGAGGAATCAACTTTAATACCTAATGCTTCTGACAAAATATCCTTTGCATCTTCAATAATTTTATATTCTTTGTCCCTTTCTTCTTTTAGTTTCTTCTATTTTGCTTTCTTTTCATCTTCAATTTTGCCTAAATTCATGCAGTTTTTAGCTATGTGACCAATCTTAGTGCAATTATAACATCTTATGGTAGAATCCCTTTTTCTCAAGTGGTGCCTTACACAATTCATGCCAATGTGTCCATATTCTCCACAGTAATGACATCTACACCAAGTGTTGTAATCCCAACCAAACATTGCTTTAATAATTTGTTCTGTTGGATTGGGTGTTTTAGTTCTACATTCTGATACGTTATGTCCTTGTTTGCTACATTTGTGACATATGCCTTTAAATCTTGGTTTCTCCTTGCATTCATTTGCTTTATGACCAAGCTGATTGCAATTGTAGCATTTTCCATTGAATTTTGCTTTTCCATTGCTCCAACATTTGTTTGAAGTATGACCAATTTTGCCACATTGATTACAGGTAGGTTTCTGATTCTTTTGAGTACCTTGTTTGGAGGATTCACCTTCCTCTTTGTATCCAATTCCTACTTTTCCTTTTTTCCTATGAAGGTTTCATTCATACACCTGATTCATATCTTGTTGAGATTTCAACATTCTCTCATTGATTTTCCTTTCAGCATCTAGATCACTCATTACTCTTAAATTGATTTGCTTTTCAGATCTCAGCTCTTCTCTCATGTTTTCATTTTCTGATCTTAGAGTCAAGATTTCTTCATTTGCATTGAAGATTTGATCAATAAGATTTTCTAGCTGAAGAGTTTTATTCTGGATTTCATTATTCTTTCCATCTTTTTCATCTTTCATCTTGTTTCTTTGTTCCAAGACTTCACAGAATATTGTTGACTGAATTTCCTGTTCTCTTTTCAATTTTCTCACTTCTTCTTGCAGAGATCCATTCTTTTCTAGAAGTTCTTTGATTGCATTGTTTGCTTCATCTGAGCTGCTTGAAGGGAAAAAGTCTTCAATCTTTTCTTCAACATACTGGTGGTCATTGATCTGATTTGCAAGTTCCTTCCTTATTTTTAGGGAAAGGGAAAGATGCTCTCTTGCTTCTTTGAGTTGAGTTATGGCCATTTCCAGATCTAGCTTTTCATTCTCAATTACTTTGTTCAGTCTAAATATCTCCATTGTCCTGAATCTTTTCTCAAGCTGTCAAATTTTATTCTGAGATCCACTGAGCTCTGATACCAATTGTTGGAAATATTCAAGACTATCTAGGTTACTGAGAGGGGAGGGGTGAATCAGTAACTTCAAAACTTTTAACAGATTCAGATCTTAATAATATTAGATTGATAATCTAATTGCATGCATGAGTAATAGAAAGAATAAAACATTCATAACACTTAGAACACAGAGATTTGGTAACCCAGAAACCTTCCAAGTAGAAAGTAAAACTGGGGTGGGGATGATGCCCACAAAACTTCAATACTGCAGTATAAAGTTTGCCGGTTAAGGCTTACAATGATCACTTCTAATGATCTACCTTGTTAGGAGCAATAAGGACTGTTAGGTCCACCTTGTTAGAGGTTTTACAAACATACAATGAAGTATGCACTCGGTTAAGAGATTTTTATAAAGACTGTTAAGTCTACCCGGTTAGAGGATTTCAAGCTGATTCACCTATTAGGATGAAATAGTAGATCTCTTACATGCAACTGTACTTGCTGATTGAGATTCTCTGATGTACTGATCACCTTTTGTGATAGATAGATCTTTTCTGCTTCTTATACTATTGTAGCCCTTTGTAATTCACTTATCTCTGCCTTTCTCTCTTTTTCATACTTCTCTATTTCTTATCATACTTGGATATGACATAAAACATTGTTTATATATCAATCTAAGTCAATTCCAAAACAATTACAAAGTTGGCTCTTAAACAAGTAAACACAAATATTACTGAGTCGGCCCAAATATAGTTACACGGTTACTGCAAACTAACTCGGTGATTTTTTGATACTCGGCGTCCACTGCATTACTCCACATCATCATGCACTTGGTAGAAGTGGAAACTCAATCCATACTAACCACTCGGTCATAGTTTCAAACTTGGTAAACACTGGAGACTTGGTAGATAAAGTGTTACTCGGTAGAAACTAAATTTCCTGTTTAACCGTGCAACACTCGATAAACACTGTTCTACTCGGTATGTACTGTTCTACTCGGTATGTACTATTCTGCTTGATATGCTCTATTTTGGTTGATATGTACTGTTCTACTCGGTATGTACTATTCTGCTCGGTATGCTCTGTTCTGCTTAGTATGTACTATTCTGCTTGGTATGTATTGTTATGCTCGGTATGCTCTGTTCTGCTCGGTATGTACTATTCTGCTCGGTATGCTCTATTCTGCTCGGTATGTACTGTACAAAATAAGTGTTGTCACTAATGACAATCATGCTTAATTCCAACAATATATATATATATATATATATATATATATATATATATATATATATATATATATATATATATATATATATATATATATATATATATATATATATATATATATATATATATATATATATATATATATATATATATATATATATATATATATATATATATATATTGTATAATAACATAAACAAAATAATTCATATCATTATTTATTATATACTATATGGTATATATTGTATAGTATATACTATATAATAATGAACATATGACATATTATATTATTATTTAATATATATATTATATAATAATAATCACATGATATAATATATTATTATTTATTATATGCTGTACATTTTTTTCTTGTATAGTATATAATATATAATAATAGATATTATATTATCATCGATAAAGCGATGGTGAAATACTATAAAATTATTAATTATTTACTATACAACATCTAATGTATAGTACATAATATATAATTATTACATTATAAATAGTTCTATTTCATTAACAAATGCATTGATTTAATATTATGATACATATATTCTATATATTATACATTCTTGCTATGTATAACATATAGCATATATACATTATATTTTCCCATTAAATGTTGCAGGTTTGCTAACAGTTCAATGTTATGGATTCATTTCACTCCCTATTATGAAGGGTAATGCATAATGTTATGAAGGTTATGATGTACATACTTTTATGTATGATGTAACATGAATATGTATTTTGTAAACATCATACCAACATGGTAACACTAGGTTTGTTTACACAAGTACTGATATCATTCTAATTACTATCATTGTTATGTATATAGGTTAGCCACAGGCTAAATCAATATTTACTTTCTATGTCCATTGGGTTATAAGGATACACATTAAAACAACTTTACATATAATTTTGAATACAATAGAGAACTAATTCAGTTCTAAAATATTCTAATGTAATATCATTTAGTTCAACTTTATGCATTTATGAATTTACCTCTTTCTAAATTAACTGTTTCAGTTGACAGTTTGGAAGCATATACTAAACTGAAATATAAATCTTTAGCTTTAGTATTAATTATGTTTATTTCATTCAACTTTAGCATATGAGTTTACAAGTTTCTTTTTCAACTTTAATAGAAGTTAATGAACATACTGAAAAGTATAAGTTTCCAAACAACATTAATCATACTGTTCCATTGTAAGGAAATTCTTGCAATAAATTTGATTAACAATTTCGAATATAGGATCTTTTTTTTTTGTTTCAATTTACAGATGCAACTAAATAGAATACATAGAAATAACTTAAGAATTCTTTTAACAACATTTGAATCACATAACATAGGTACATAATCTTAGCTTTTCCAAAACAAGGAAATCTAATAAACGAAATAGCTTAGAATCTAATTTTTATACTTTTCTATTCTTAGCATCTTACAATAATACAAATACTCACAATTGATATAATAAGCAATTTCCAAATGTAGTTCTTTTCAACTTCTTTAGAGAAACTAAAATTGAACTAACATTCTTAGTCTATGTCAAATCTAGCTAACATTTATATAGAGAACTGAATTTAACTTTCAGATAATAAATATAGACTTTAGGACTGATTCCAAGAGATCAATAAAATGGACATAAAATCCAAGAATAATTACTAGAATAATCAATCAAATATCCAGCTCATAAACAATAAAACTTCTTGATATAGAGCACAATGTAATGGAGCAAGAACTCCCAACCAGATACACACTTGCACAACCTTTACAACCTTCAACTTTAACTCAAGCTTCAACTGAGACTGCTTCTTCAAGCCAAGTAAGAAACTTGCAAACACAAGAATTTCTTCACATGGCCATGGAGGCTCACCTCCCATCCAAGGCCATTACATGGCCACCCCCAAGCTTAGGGAAATAGGGAATGGATGGGTGACAGTAATACTCTAGAAACAAAACACATTTAACCACAACTGAAACAAGACAAGCAAAAACACTCCCTTCTAAGCTTTGCACAAAGGATTCAAATATTGAATCCACAAATGGGTGAAGGTGGGAGCTCCCCTTATGGAGACACCATTCTTATGGTAAAAACAACATTTTGACATATGTAACAAGTCTTCACAAGGCACTTCCAAAATAGCCTTCACAAGGCACTTCCAATCAAATATCTCAATCCTTGAGAAAAAAACAATCTCCTTATGTCCCCCATCATCATAAGAGGTTCTCATGGTGCCCATACACCATGCACTCAAATGTAAGGGGTCCCAACTTAAGCCCTTCACCCCAAGTTCTCCTTCTTTCCTCCCAAGGATGAGGACTAAACTTGCACACCCAAAACAAGATACAATCCAAGAAGACAACAAAGATAAAAGACATAATCTCAAAAGAAAACAGAAAACATAGGTTAAGCACAAGGAAATAGTTTACACATACATACATACTAACACATCCTTTAAAGCATATAAACAAAAATTACAAGATAGGTACCACCAACCTTCCTCTAAGCCAAGGCTAAATTGAAGAGATTATGGTGAGATGTTCCTTACCCCAAACTTGCTGACCTTCTCCAAATCTTCCAACCCAAAATTCCCTCTGGTTTCCTCTCACTCTCCCCATAAAGCTTAGACCAAAAAAAAATAAAAATGAACAAGTCCCCCCTCAAAGACATCCCAGCATTCCTTTCTCATCCCAAAACCAACTACGTTTCTAGATCCCAGGCCAACAATGACACTTGCCCTTTCCAAAGGAATGATATGAATTTCCACACAAGAAAATGTGTGACCACCTAGAAAGCATTTCCCATTTTCGCACATATAAAAAATGGCCCATAAAGAGAGATAAAATGGTGGCCTAGGAAGGTGGACATAGAATAGACAAACCCCCTAACCCATGTGCTAGCCTTGGGGCTCCCAAATCCAATCTAAACTACACCCTAGGTCACCATAGAACCCGTCAAAAACCATGGTTATCTATGCATCCGAAAATGAAGCATTGGTATCACAAAACTTGGTTTCTCAACCCACCTACCTAGCTTAGGAATAATCAAAACCAACTAAGGAGAGGGTGGGGCCCTTATCCCACTTAAGCATGCCACATCACTACCATGGTGTCAAATGACACCTCACATAAGCACACATCACAAACACATTTGGCATGCTTAGTGGCAAAAGCATTTATGTTTACACAAAAAGGAAATTTACTTACAAACATATATTTACAACCTGATCAACCACATACACATGCATCATGTTCATGAAGAAAATTACATTACAATGAGGTCATGCTCTTCTTAGAGATGACCTTGGTTTCAAATGGGTTGCACTTTGATCCATTCTTGTTTCTCTGACTTTTATCCATGGCCATATACCTACACACTTACTCAAATTATCAGTATCTCATGAATATATACAAAATAAAAACATATATATAAATAAAGCAGTGTAGGATCCATGATAACATACAAACACATACATACTAGCATACTGTATTACACAATTTCATCACAATTTTGAAACAACATGAGTAATCCATTTTCACATTCATCAGATGTAATTTTAACTTAATTTCTACTTTCTCAATTAACCCTAATTCATTTGCATACTCAATTTGTAAAACAATACAATATCCTACTTGTTTCTTTTTCTATTTCATCAGTTAGTGTACATCAAAATGTGGATTCAAAATTCAATTATCCTTCTATATCTTGTAATCAGGACCCACATAATAAGATATGTCTAACATCATTATCTGGATATTCATATAAAAATCATCACATAAAGCCAAAGATATAAAATCACTATAAGAGTAAATCTTATGTATATGAATGGTGGAACATCCAGTCCTGACAATTCAACTTTCAATAAGGTCACATCTCAACCTGAAATAAACCTAAATGGTCATTTATGCGAGCATACAGATCCAATTGAAACATCTCACATCCTAAAGTGTGCATTTCTACCTACATAATACATGACTCTGCACACCCTTCCTACTACATTTATCTTTGAGAAATTACATACATAAGGAAGCAACATTTAACTTCGTTAAAATCTTCATCTTGTCTTATTATTATTTAATTTACCTCATTCCAAAAGAATAAAGCCTATTGAAAACATAGAGCATCCTAGAATTGTAAACACATGCACAAAAGCAACAAGACAAGGAGTACATCACAAGATCGACTAATTTTAATCACTAAGGAACATCAAAGAAAAATTCAATAACACATCTAATGACCCCAAGCCACTCAAGGCATCATAAATATGTTCTAAAATCAGATCCTATCAGAGGTACATCCTTACATGGGGCCGAGATGATCCTACTCAATGAGCGTGAAGGTCAAAACAACACTATCAGGATGCTCGAGTTATGAGTCAAATGAGGGGGCACTATAGGAATAGTGGTCAGAGAAAATTAATAATGGGGTATTGGCTAAAATAGATGTTGTTTTGGGTACACAAAATAATATTCCTTTTACACAAGTGATTGAAATGCTACAAGATACCAGAATACACTACACTAAAGTGATGACAGAGGTTCACCAAGTGGTTACTGGCTGGGACAAAATCCTACCAAAAAGGGATGAGCTTCTAGCTTTTGATTGGCCAAGTGAGGATACTTTTACATCTTGGGAAGTAGCATATCTTGCAGAGTGTGAGAAAGAAGAAGAGACCTTTGTAGAGGAAGCAACAAGTAGTGATAGCCCAATCTCTTGAAAGAAAAATAGACAATGCTAGAAACACCAAGGAGTTGGATAAAACATGAATGCTACACCTGGCATGTTTTGAATTGACATTGGGAGTTGTTAGAATTTTTAGCTCTCATCTGAGTGATCAATTTTGCAAAATTGTAACATAAGGCTATTATATTTACCTTCTTTGTCTTACATGAACACCTCTTTTGTCTTTCTGGAAAAGATTTGAAGCTTGTTGCAATCCTTGTTTTCTATAAATGGATTACCAGGATCATTGTAAAAGGACCGAAACTTAAGCATTCTTACTGACAAGTTTTGAGTCTAGGATACTATAGACTGTATCAGGCATATTTTTGTAAGAAAGCAATATTGTTGGTTCAAGTTAAATCTAGATAGTTTTCACTTTAAAGCATTTTGTATACATGATATTGATATAGTATTTGAATAAAATCCAAAGTTCAAATCTCTCCTATGTGTATCTCTCTTTTAGTTATGAATTATTGAAATTCATTGCATAGACATTCTTTCTGTGTATGTTTTTGTTCTTTAGCTTTGATTTAGGATTAGATTAAATAAGCTTTAGACATGGCATAAATTCTTTAAGTATTACATAAGGATATGATTAAGTAGTATGAATCTAGGATTCCTTTGATAAAATCCACCACAGGGTGATAGCATTTTCAGAGGGCAAGGTCATTGAAGGTTCAATATATCTATTTATGTATAACAATCTTTCAGTGAAGATGTTTCCCAATGGATAAGGCACTAGCCAATAGTGGAGATTTTGCTACAGAAATTAGTGTTTAAAAGGTTCTATGTGTATTCCTAATATTTTGATATAAATCTATCAAGATTCTTTAAGTATATTGACTTACAGAGTAGTATTTCACCTAATGATAATGGAGAATCAATGAATGAATGGTCATCTTTTAGTATTTTCTGATCATTTATCTATTGTTATTCAATCCAATCTGTTATTGTTGAATTAAGGCTAGTTTATTACTAGATTAGGAGTATCCTCCTTGGTTTTGTAGAGCTAGAAGAGAAAAGGGTAGTCTTATCGCTACAGTTGGTCCAATGATCATAGAATCTCATATTTGGATCTAACCCATCCTAAAATCATGTAGATGTATTGGTTCCTTTGAAAGCATAAAGTCTAGTTTCAGGAACCAACAAAATGGTGACTTTGCTGGGGAATAGAGATGAAATAAATATGATAAATCTGAATTTAAGATCTCTGGTGTTGTGAATTTGATATAAAATAATGTAGGTGTAATTTGAGCTAGACTCTTGGCCTTCTTATTTGTCAGAACCAGTAAGTACCATTAAAGAACAGAGAAATATTTGCAAGCTTTGGATTTTTTGTATAATCTTGAAAATATTAGCAGGCTTTGCATCTATTTGTTATAAGCTCTTTCATTATTTTCTTTCCAAGTATTGAATACTCTTATTTACTAAGTTTGTGAAAGTAATTCCCAACTTGTGTAGGTGGTGACTTTGAGATCTCTATAGCAGTGCTGGATAAAAGAAAATAAAAATAAGGATTACTTCACATACATTCAAGCATCAGTCATAGAAATACTAGGGCTTGGAGGAAAGATCATCTTGAAGATAGGTTATAAGGTGAACTTTCAAGTACTTCATGGCTTGTCAGCTTAGAATAGATCAAAATAATAGAGATATGTCTCAAGCATGGAGACAGAATAAAAATGAAGATGAGATTGTCTTACTTAACCATAACCAAGAAGAATAGGCTTCTGAATATGAGGAGGCAATAGATCTAGGTTTAGGGGCCTACGAGGATTTTTATTCTCATCATTCTAAAGAGACTAATGAGGTACATGTTAGGAATGAATGTTGAATGTTTGGCAGCCATTCTGTAGCAGTTGTTGTTCCATTCATGACTATGATTATCATTGATGTCAACACAGTGATCTACCAGAGACTTGCAAAGAAGCAGACAATGTTTGGATTAGCGAACATGGGATATTATAGTTGGATCTATGTGATGTTGAGGATATACTCTTTGATATATTATATGTTTATGGTTAAGAGTGTAGATAGTAATTCATTTATTCATGGAAGTTATGAGCATTTTTGTGGAAGTAGTATTCCGGTAGTGTTCTTGAGTAGTGGTTTGTGGAAATTAGATGATATCTCCTAATCAGGATGGAATCTGGTTTTGCACAGTTAAAGGGAATTTGAAGACACATTTTTAGTGATGTGGATGAGACTGCAAACTTCAAGGTCACATGAGAGAAGAATTATTGTAATTGAAAGCCGACAATTTTGTTTAATTTTGATGCAGCATGTGGAAACTTTTATTTTGTAATTGGATGCCGACTCATTTGTAATTACTTGAGTGTGGTATAAAGGAAGGAATGTTTTTCCTTGTTGTAATATGATTGGATGTGATGATGTATGCATGAAGTGAAGAAAAGAGCTAATAAATTTCGAAAGCGAAATTGTGAAAGAAGACATGCGAGGTACAGAGATCTGAAATTGAGATTTGATGTAGAGGAGAGTGTGGTTTGGCACAGTGAGAGAGGAGGTAACATAGTTTCTATTATTCTATTGAATAATCTAGAGATCAGTTGGACTATGTGTTCAGTGATCTTTCCATTGAAGTTGTTTGGGCAGTGGGTCCATCTATCTTCCATAACTCTTAACAGGGTTAGAATCTTTTAACATGGATTCATATGTACTGAATGTATTTCATAAGACTCCTAATAGAGTCCATCCTTTCACAAGGAATATTCATATTAGTGCATCTTTTTTGGGCATCATTCCCATTGGGGTTTACTCTTTGATCAAGAGGTTCCCTTGTCAACATATCATTGTGTTATTGTGTATGAATATCTTTCTATGGTTGGTAATTATATTGCTTACATTGTTTAATGTTGTTGAAGTTGATAAAAGTTATGATTATTAGATAACTGATTCACCCCCCCTCTTAGTTATCTTGGTGGACTTTACTTTCTAACAATCGGTATCAGAGCGACAGGTCCTTGAAAAATAAGTTTAACAGCTTAAGGAGATCTATGGTGAATTTTAGAAAAGAAAGCCCTAAGATTGATGGAGTAAGTTTTGACAGCTAAAAAGAAAAGATGAAGACACACCTACTATGTTTAGGACCAGGTTATTGGTTGATTACAAAGAATGATAAGACTATCATTGAAGAGCACAATCTTGAAACATGTACTAGCGATGCGAGAGATCTATTCATGTGTAACATACTTGCAAGAGAAGCACTTTTGACAACCCTTCCGGAGAATGAGTACAGTCAGGTAAAATGTTTGAAAAAATATTATGAAATTTGCAAAGCTTTACACTCTACTTTTGAAGGTGATGAACATGCAAAGAAAGTTAGATTACATAATTGGATATGTGCATTTGAAGATATAAGAAAGATGGAAGATGAATCTGTTAGAAGTTATATTGGTAGAATGTCAAAAATTGTTGCAAGCATACAATATTGTGGAGGAACAAAGACAGAGAATGAAGTGATATAGAAAATTCTAAGGACATTGACTCTTGTATTTAAGTAGACAACATAGATGACTGAATAGGTTATACCTTGTACTTCAAACTTTACAAGAGAGACTCTTCTTGGAAGATTGGAAGCAACAAAGATGAACCTGAGGTTATCAAGAGACTTGCCTAGAATGGAGACAACATTCAGTGCTCTTAGTGTTTGCCCTACTTTTTTAAGAAGCATCAATGTGAGCAGTGATTATGCTGGTAGTAGAAGATCTAGAAATGAAGAAGATAGGAAGATTAAATAAGGTATTGCCTTTCTTGTAAAGAGACAACCAGACGGTAAGAAAATTTTTAAATGTTGGACTTGTCAAGAATATTTATTTTGCATCTAAGTGTCCTAAGAGAGTTAAAAAGTATAGAAATAATTTCAAACTTAGAAGATCTAAGGAATATTATTATTCTAATGATGAAGATCTTGAAGCTAGTGTAGAGAGAACTCTAAGTGAAAGTGATACTGAGAATAATGATGACATAGGATTTGTAGCAATTAAAGAAGAGAATCCTAAAACTGATATTAAGGAAGAAAAGCCTTAGTTTCTGAAGTTGAAAAGAAAGCTAATTGGATTATAGATAGCGGTTGTTCACATCATATGACTGGAGACATGAAAAAGTTAATAAAATTTAACAATTATGATGGAGGAGTTGTTAGAGTTGGAAATAATGCACCTTGTTTGATTTAAGGTATGTGATCTATAACTCATGATGGAAAGACTAATACTGATGATGTTTAGTTTGTGGATGGATTGAAACATAATATTTTAAGTGTTGAATAGTTAGTTGATAAGGGATATTAGGTTTGGTTTACTTAGAAAACTTGTGTGATAAAGGATAAAGATGGAAATCTAATTGGAACTAGATCTAGAACCAGAGGTAATGTATTTCAGTTGAATCCTACTAAGATGACATGTTTGATTACTAAGATTGATGATAGTTGGTTATGGCATAGAAGGTTTTTTCATATAAACTTTGACAACATTGTGAAAGTGAGTACTACACTTGCAGTAAGGGATTTGCCTAAAATTATGAAGCCTACTAACATGATTTGCAAAGAATGTGTGATGGATAAATAGAAGAGAAGTTCTTTTCCTAATAAGAAGTTTACATCTACAGAAAAGTTGGAGATTGTTCATACAGACTTGAGCAGTCCTACCAGGACTAGAGGATTCTATGGAGAAAAGTATTTTATGATTCTTGTTGATGATTTTACAAGAATGATGTGGATTGCATTTCTTAAAGAAAAGTTTGAAGCATTACTAAGTTTAAGATCATTAAGAATAAAGTTGAGAATGAATCTGGAATGAAGATTAAATGTTTGAGATCTGATAGAGGTGAAGAATTTACTGCTAGAGAGTTTAACACATTTTGTGAAGTAAATGGCATTAAGAGATAATTTTTAGCCCCTATGACACCTAAACAAAATGGTATTGCAGAAAGAAGAAACAGATCAGTGACTGAAGCAGCAAGAGCTATGTTATTTGAGAATGATTTGGTGAAGATATTCTGGAGAGAAGAAATGAACACAATATTGTATACAATGAATAGAGTACAAATTAGAGTAGACAAAGACAAGACACCCTATGAATTATGGTTTGGACATGCACCCTCAGTTTAAGTATTTTAGAATTTTTTGAAGAAAATGTTATATAAAGAAAGATGATGATATTGGAAAGTTTGATCGTAGAAGTGATGAAGGTATATTTCTTGGATATTCTTTGAAAAGAAAAGCCTATAGATGTTACACTAAAAGAACTAAGACTATTTTTGAAAGCGCAAATATTAAAGTTGATGAAAAGTTCAAAATTTAGGAAAGAATGCTTGATTATGAATTAGATGGAGAAGCTCATCCTAAACCTAACATTGAAACTATTGATTTATTTTATGAGATAGATAGTGATTTGTTGAATGAAAGCCATAGTGAAGTCATTGAAGAACCTACACCTAAAGTTAGATCTAAGATAGTGACACCTAAAAAGAATTTATCAAGAAATCATCCTATTGAGAAAATTATTGGAAGCATTAAAACAAGAGTTCTAACTCAGAATAAGGTACACAAATAGTTATGTTTGATTTCTCAAATTGAACCTAAAACTACTAGTGAAGCTTGTGAAGATGAAAGTTGGATGAATACTCTGAAAGAAGAACTAGATCAGATTGAAAAGAACAAGACATGGGAATTGGTCCCTAGACCTAAAGACAAGAATGTTATTGGAACTAAATGGGTATTCAGAAACAAGATGAATGAACAAGGAGAAGTAGTCAGAAACAAAGAAAGATGGGTATGTAAGGGATACTCACATCAAGAAGGAATTGACTATGAAGAAACCTTTGCACTTATAGCAAGCATTGAAGTAGTAAGAATGTTTTTGGCTTATGCAACTTACAAGAAATTCAAAGTATATCAGATGGATATAAAGTCAACATTTGTGAATGGAGAATTTGAGGAAGAAGTCTACATTGAGCAGCCTAAAGGTTTTCCTTTGACTCAAGAAGGAGACATGGTATGTAAACTAAAGAAAGCCTTATATGGACTAAAGAAAGCACCTAGAACTTGGTATGCAAGATTGGACAAGTATTTGTAAATGTTGGGATTTACAAAAGGAACAATTGATAGTAATCTATACACAAAAGAAATTGAAAATGCTTTGTTGATTATAGTTATTTTTGTTGATGACATTATTTTTGGAGGAGAAGATGAAGCTAGTGACAAATTTGCTGATGAAATGAAGACTGAATTTGAAATGAGTATGATTGGTGAAATGAAATACTTTTTGGGATTACAGATAACATAGAACAATGATGGTATCTTTGTAGGTTAGACAAAGTACCTGAATGACTTGTTGAGAATATTTGGAATCAAGAATTGTAAACCAGTTGGAACACCTATGGTAATTGGACATAAATTATCTAGCATAGATGAAACACCAGTAGTTGAATAGAAGAAATATAGATCTACGATTGGAGGATTGTAGTACTTGACTCATACAAGACCTGACATAGCACATTCAGTTGGAATTGTAGCAAGATTTCAAGCTGAACCTAGAGAATCACATTATGCAGTAGTAAAGAGGATACTAAGATATTTAAGAGGCACAATAGACTATGGATTGTGGTATGAAAAATCTAATGATTTTACCCCATGTGCATATACAGATGCTGATTGGGGAGGTAGTGTTGATGATAAGAAGAGCACCAGTGGTGGAGCATTTTTCCTTGGAAGAAGATTGGTTTCTTGGCTAAGCAACAAGTAGAATTGTATCTCATAGAGCACAACAGAAGTAGAATCTATAGCAATAGCAAACAATTGTAACCAGATAATTTGGATGAAGAAAATGTCGAAGGATATTGGAATAAAGTTTGTTGAACCTATTGTCATACATTGTGACAACACTAGCATAGTTAGTATGTCTAAGAGCCCTGTATTACATTCTAAGACAAAACATATAGAGATTAAGGATCATGTAGTAAGAGAGAAAGTTGGTGAGAAGAAGTTAGACTTGAATACATAAGTACAAAGGAGTAGATATAAGACATATTTACAAAGCCTTTGCCTAAGGATACATTTGAGTATCTAAGAGGTATGCTTGGGGTTATGCCCCAGCCTACTTTTGAGAAGTGATGTAGTTGGTTGCATCCATCCAGTGGTATATGAGCCTTATCTTTCTTCTGGATTGGATGTTGGTACTTCCTCTATGGGGGAGTATGTGTATTTGAGCTGAGTCATGAGGACTCTAGTGAATGTATTTTCTGAATAGTGTCTTTTGACATTGGAGTTGTTGTTGACATAATGATGAGATTTTTGTCATTGATGTCAATGGGGGAGAACTGTACATGAAAAAACCATTTGTACTATTTGAACAGGAAATGAAGCAAGATTTTATTGATGAAGAGGACTTGAAATATTTTTCTAGAGTAGTTGTATTGCAGTATTGGATTTTTGGAACATTGGATGTTTTTTCATCTATGTTGCCATCAATGCCAATGGGGGAGATTATTATGAATGAATGTTGAATGTTTGGCAGTCATTCTATAACATTTTTTGTTGCATTCATGATTATGATTGTCATTGATGTCAACACAGTCATCTACCAGAGACTTGCAGAGAAGTAGACAATGTTTGGATTAGCGCACATGGGATATTGTAGTTAGAGCTATGCAATGTTGAGGATATACTCTTTGATATGTTATATGTTTATGGTTAAGAGTGTAGATAGTAATTCATTTATTCATGGAAGTTATGAGCATTTTGGTGGAAGCAGTATTCAGGCAGTGTTCCTGAGTAGCGGTTTGTGGAAATCAGATGATATCTCCTAATTGGGATGGAATCTAGTTTTTTGTAGTTAAAAGGAATTTGAAGACACATTTTTAGTGATGTGGATGACAGTGCAAACTTCAAGGTCACATGAGTGAAGAATTATTGTAATTGAAGGCTGACAGTTTTGTGTAATTTTGATGCAACATGTGGAAAATTTTATTTTGTAATTGGATGCTGACTCATTTGTAATTACTTGAGTGTGGTATAAAGGAAGGAATATTTTTCCTTTTTTTAATATGGTTGGATGTCATGATGTATGCATGAAGTGAAGAAAAGAGCTAATGAATTGTGAAAACGAAATTGTGAAAGAAGACATGCGAGGTATAGAGATATAAAATTGAGATCTGATGTAGAAGAGAGTGTGGTTTGGCATAGTGAGAGAGGAGGTAACATATTTTATATTATTCTATTGAATGATCTAGAGATCATTTAGACATTGTGTTCAGTGATCTTGCCATTGAAGCTTTTTGGGTAGTGGGTCCATCTGTCTTCCATAACTCTTAACAGGGTTAGAATCTTTTAATAGTGACTCAAAATATCCTAACAGGGATTCATATGTACTGAATGTATTTCATAAGACTCCTAACAAAGTCCATCCTTTCACAAGGAATATTCATATTAGTGCATATTTTATGGGCATCATTCCCACCAGGGTTTACTCTTTGATCAAGAGGTTCCCTAGTCAACATATCTTGTGTCATTGTGTTATTGTGTATGAATATCTTTATATGGTTGGTAATTATATTTATTACATGGTTTAATGTTGTTGAAGTTGATAAAAGTTATAATTATCAGATAACTGATTCACCCCCCTCCCCCTCCTCTCAGTTATCTTGGTGGAATTTACTTTGTAACAGTACACCATGGGAGGAAAACATTCCCAAACATACAACCTCAAGGGAAAAATAGAAATTTGAGAAGTAAGAGTAGGGTTTTGGAAGGAAGGAATGATCCCCCAACCCGGGGGCCTTCTCCTTCTAAAAGCCCTCAAAATCCAAGAGGTCAATAATGAGGTTATAGATTTGAAAATTCAGGATCTGATACAACTCTCCCAGACTCTGAGGACATTTTTGTAGAGGTTTACAATTTAGAAAAAATGATTCAAGAACATGTTGCTATTATAAAGGAGAGGGAAATAGAAAAAGCAACTAAGATGAGGGAGGCTCAAATTAGGGCTGATCAACTAAGAAGACAACTATTAACCTTGGAAGCTATAAATGCTATTAGAGCCCCCAAGATGGTTGATGAAAAACCTATTATACAACTCACTATTGAGGTTAGGGGACCTACGGATAAAGGAAAATAGGTCTCAGCAGGGATCCAAATAAATGAACCTATTAGTGAAAAAACCCCTGTAGATCAATTGTCCAAATTGGATAGTGATATAGAGAGAGCTAAAAGGGAAAATGAGATTATAGCCAAGGAATTAGAGAAAGAAGAAACTGAGACCACCACTTTAGAAATGAAAAAAAAAGTTGATTTTCTTAGACAAACTTCTGGCCCTTCAAATATGACTAGCCCTGTTATGACATCTAATGCTAGCATTGGAGTTGATGTTACTCGGGCTGCTACTATCACACTAAGGACTTCTGCAAATGTTTCTAATGCAACAAATAAAAAGGCTTATACTTATCAAATTAATTGTTTACTACAAAGGGGACTAGTCCATGTAGAAAGGTACAAACAACTTCTCTTTAACAACATTATTGGTTATCCTAATTTGATTCCTACAAAGATTAGAGAAAAGCTACCTAAATTCATTGGTAAAAATGTTGTTACCTATGAAGAGCATCTAAAGAAATTCATTGATATGATTGATGATTATGAAATAGAATATGAAGATGTAATCAAGAAATTATTTATTCAATCTTTGACTAAAGATGCAAGGGACTGGTTTAGAGGGCTTCCTTATGATTGTATTGGTTCTTGGGATGATTTTATTAATTGTTTCAAAGATTAGTATGATGATAAGACTAATGAGGGTTTCATGTTGAATGAGTTCAACAATATAAAGAAAAATCAAAATGAGGAGGTCCTATAATTCAATGTTAGATTTCAGAAGGCAATGCACAAACTCTTCCAAGTTATGAGATTAGATGAGAAGGTCTGCTTGGAAACATACTTAAATTATTTTGATACCAAGATGAGATATCTACCCAGGGATAAGAACCCTAGGACTATCAGAGAAGCTCAAAGATTTTTTGTCAATATTGAAAGCAATAGGTGAGTCTTTGGAAAATTAGGGAGAAGAGAAGACCCTAAACCCCCTAGGTTCAAAAAGAAAGAAGTAGATAAACCTACCAATATAAAGCCTAGGGAGGATGATAACCTTAAGAAAATCCTAAATGCCTTAAAGGATCTGAAGCCAAATAAGAATAAAAATAAGTTTCAAGGAAATGGTAGGCCTCCTCCAAACAATTTCAATAGGCAACCTAGGTTGCAAAACTACCCTTACCATACCCAATGGAAAGATGGGAAGCCCAGTGTGCCAGAAAGGAAGGACTTAAAGAAAAATGATAAAACCCTCGATCCTCTACAAAAACATTCAGTCAACATGAATGATGAGGTTCCATGGTGCATAGCATGTCAATCCCCACATGACCCTGATTATTGTCTAATTTCTCAAAGTGTACATGAAAATGAAGAACAGGGTGAGAACGAAGATGAATCATATGATGAAAGAGGTTTTGGAATGACTTTTTCCAAATTTGTTGAAGAAGTTGACTCTGAGGAGGAGAATGAAAATTAGGATGTGGATAATTCTTAGAGTAGAGGAGAAGCTTACCATCAGTAGATCTTTTCTGATGAAGAAGAGGAAGAAGTCAATGACATAAATAGTAGCTCCAAGAGGGTTGAGGAATCTATTGTATTGAGGAGACCATATGATGAAGAGATAGACCAGATCACTACTGATATGGTGAAATAGGCTAGAATTAATTATGTCCTTAGAAACAAAACTATTGGAAATATAGATGGTAAGCCAGCCAGTGTATTTATTAAGAGAAATAAAGAAGACACAAAATAGTTTGCTGTAAAAAATAAGGCTATTGAAGATGCCAAGAAATATAAGTTAAAAGGTACTGAAAAGCCAACTAAGCCAATCAATTTTCTCAAGATCAAGGTCAAAACTCCAATGACAAATACTCCAATTCCCCAACCTGAAAATAGATGAAAGTGTGAAAACAAATTGGGTGCACCAACACAGCCTAAAATCAATGATACCCCACAAAGCAAGTTAGACTTGTCTGTCCTGAATTATGCACCTATTGAGATGAACCAGTTATTATCCCAGATCAAAGTAAAAGTGACTTTAATGGAAATGATGAGGATAAGTGAACACAAGGAGAAGGCCCTCACATGGATAAGTGGTGTTTAAGTCACAAATATCCAAGAGCCAATAAGTACTAAGATGAAGAGTCAAGTTCCAATTAAAAGGAAAGACACAAAGGAGACTGTTTCAAAAATACCTCAGATCTACTTAGATACTAATTTTGTGAGCACTCCCATGGGAACTATTGACCCTTTCTTCTTGACATTAGTCATAAATGATAAGATGTTAAAAAATTGCATGATTGATTCAGGAGCTTCAAATACTATCATCCCTGCTAAAATCATGAGGTCAATGGGATTGCAAGTTGACACTCCCCATGTGACATTCCAAGCTATGGATTCTAGAGAAGTACTAGTAATTGGAAAAATCAAAGCCTTGTCCTATAGGCTTGTTACCTATCCAGAGAAACAATTAACTATGAGTGTTTTAGTTGTTGACATACCTCCTCAGTATGGAATGTTGCTATCAAGAAAGTGGAGTGCAGTAATGGGAGGTAGAATTCAGTTTGATTTATCTTATGCTACATTTAACATCACTAGTGAGAGCATTAATTTATTCTGGGAAGTTAGAACCCCTCATATGATTGAGGAAGAAACCAATGATAATAACATGAATTGTTTCTTGGATACTGATATAAATTTATTTCAAATACATAGCAGTGAAAATGAAAATGAAGATGAACCTCCTCTCTTAGCTAAGGATGAATATAATGTTACAAGTCAGAATGACCTCTAGACCATGAATTTTGATGGTGGAAGCTCTAAAGAGGGATCTCGTGCAAGTGTGTTACTAATTTCCCCTGCTGAAAAAACTTTTAAGTTTTCCTTCACCCTGCTATTTTCTTGTACAAATAACACTACATAATATGAGGCTCTATTGATAGGATTAAGATTAGCCTCAAAACATAAGATCAAAAATCTCAGAGTTATTGGAGATTTAGAATTGGTTGTATCTCAGATAAAATCCAAATACGCATCAAGGAATAAAAGGTTAAAACAATATAGAAATGATGTTTGGGATGAGATAGAACAATTTGATGCTTTTTGTATTGATTGGATGGATAGATTCCATAATAGGATGACTGATTTACTAGAAAAAAATTCTTTGAGGGTAGATGATATCACTTTTGTAGGGATATCTAAGGTTGAGGTTCAAACTAGGCCTTCTATACTAGATAATTTTGAAAATTGGCAGGTTTTTTAGGATGATCTGGATATTTTAAGATTTTTGTATTATGATGCAAATTTTGGAGACAAGGAGATAGATTTTGGTGAGCATGTTAAAACTTCAGATAATCAGGATACCATCCTTGGCAAAGAGGTCTGGCAGCTCAAAACTAATAAGGTCCCAAAGGGTTTGGTAGTGCTAGAAAGAGCATTTGATAATCATGATAGTTCTTTTCAAGAAAGGCTTTTAAGAAAGCCTGAGGGTGTAGAAGAAATAAACCTAGGGACAAGGGAAGCCCCAAAAAATGTATATATTAGGGGAAGTTTGACTCCTAAAATAATAAAATTATTAATAAGCCTTCTTAGAAAATATAGGCATGTCTTTGCTTGGTCTTATAATGACTTGAAAGCATATAGAGAAGACTTATTCCAGCATGAAATCCCTTTGAAGGAGAATACCAAACCTTTTAGATAAAATATAAGACCTCTCAACCCTACTTTGGCTCCCAAGATGTAGGATGAGTTGAAAAAGATGAGTGATGCAGGCATCATTCAACCTATTAGACATTCAACATGGGTCTCTAATCTTGTCCCAGTGAGAAAGAAGAATGGAGACATCAGGCTTTGTGTGGACTTTAGAAATTTGAACATAAATTCTTTAAAGGACAATTATGGTCTACCAAACATGGAAGCCATGTTGCAAAGAGTCACTGGATCTAAATTGATGTCTATGATGGATGGTTGTTCAGGTTACAACCAACTTGTTGTCAAAGAAACAAAATAGTTCAAAACTACATTCACTACTCCATGGGGTACTTATGTTTATGTTAGGATTCCTTTTGGTTTAACCAATGTTGGGGCTACCTTTCAAAGAACCATAGATGTAGCATTTGTAGATTTTATAAACAAATTTCTTGTTGTTTATCAGGATGACTTGACCACTTATTCAAACAAGAAAGATCAACATTGTGGCCACTTGGAAATTTTTTTTGTAAGAGCCTTAGAGTATGGGGTTTCCCTTAATGTGAGGAAGTTTTCTTTTGTGGTGACTACGGGTAAAATTTTGGGACACATTGTATCCAAGGATGGAGTCAAGATTGATCCTGAAAGGGTGGCAACAATTAATAAAGTACCATTACCAAGGAATGTTAAAGGTATCCAATATTTCCTTGGTCAAATAAGTTTTGTCACAAACTTTGCTAAAATCAATGTCCCTATCTCCAAAATGCTCAAGAAGAATGCAAAGATTGAGTGGAGTGATGAGGCCAAGAAAGCCTTTCCTGACATCAAGATAGCCATTAAAAGTGCCCCTGTGTTAAGGACACTACATTTTAGCAAGCCGATTCATATTTTCTCCTTTGCTTCGTATCACACTATTGCTATAGTCTTGTTGCAGAAGAACTCAGAGGGTTTTGAACAGCCCATATCCTTTTTCAAAAAATCCTTGTAGGAAGCTGAGTTAAAATATGACATAAATGAGAAATAGGCCTATGCACTAGTCAAAGCTATAAATGTTTTTAGATGTTATCTAGTCAAGGCAATTGTAGTTGCATATGTGCCTAGTGTTGCTGTGAAGGATATCTTGGTTCAACAAGAGGTCTTAGGGAGAAGGTGCATATGGATAAATAGAATCTAGGAGTTCAATATTGATATCTAGATCACAAAGCTAGTAAAAGGATTAGGGTTAGCAAAACTTATGGCTCAAAGAAATTTAGATGCTAACCACATCAGTGTTCTTGAAGAAGAACAAATGCCATACATCTGTGATTTGGAATGTTGTGAATGGTATAAGGATATCATTGGATATTTAAAAAAATTGTTACTTCCCTCTAACATGGATGACCACAAAAAGAGAATTGTGAAATTACATGCTTTGAATATTAAAGGTGAACTATGGTGGAGAAGTAATGAAGGTGTCCTGTTGAAGTGTGTTGACCCTCATAGAGCTGAAAGTTCATTGCAAACAATGCATGAAGGTGTGTGTGGTGGCCATTACATGGCCAAGACTACTGCTCATAAGATACTAAGGTTTGGATCTTGGTGGCCTAGTATTTTCAAAGATGCACATGCTTTTGTCAAAAAATGTGATGCTTGCCAGAGGTTTTCAGGAAAGCTAAAATTTAGTGTCAATTTGCCTCTGAGCCCTATAAAAGTTGAGGCCCCTTTTCAAAAATGGGGTATGGATTTCATAGGAGAAATTCAAAATAAGTCTAGGGGAGGACACTCATGGATCTTGGTTGCAACTGATTATTTCACAAAGTGGATGGAAGCAATAACCACTAAGAGAGCCACTACTAAGGTGGTTACTAATTTCCTGATGCAAAATCTATTGACAAGGTTTGGATGCCCTGAGGTTATGATTGTGGACAATGCTATGTGTTTTAGATCTAAAGAATTTGTTAGTTTTTGTCTACAATATGGTATCAAAATTTCTTATGCTGCTCCTTATCATCCTCAAGGAAATGATCAGGCTGAATCAAGCAATAAAAGATTGATTAAAATTTTGAAAAGAGTCCTAGATACAAACAAGAAGGCATGGAACTCCAAACTATAGCTAGCTTTGTGGCCTGACAAAGTAACAATTAAGAAGGCCATTGGATCTGCTCCTTTTGATTTGGTATATGGTATTCATGTCAGGTTACCACAAAATAACTTCCTATAGATGTACAAGTTCATTCAGTTATATGATGATGATCAAGATGATGAAATGAAGATTAGATTACCAGATTTGATACAATTGGATGAATCTAGAAGGGAAGCTCATGATACAAATTTGAAATCTCAGCTAAAATATAAGAATTTGTATGATAAGAAGACCACATTTAGGAGTTTTAAAGCTAATGATTTGGTCCTAATGTGGAATGCTAGGCTTGAAGACAAGGGTAAACATAGTAATTTTGATCCTATTTGGTTAAGGCCATATCTAATTAGTGAAGAATGGGAACTTGATTCATATATCCTGAAGGAATTGATTGGAAACAAAATGGAATTGCCAGTTCATGGATAATTCCTCAAGTTGTAATTTTCTTAAGGTACTCTCATTATCCATGAACAATAGCTAGTTTACCCTTCCAGTTGTGTGTTTATTTCAAGTTGTGTGAGTAGGTTAGCTATTTTTTTTTAGTAGATGGTCTACTTATCCCAGAGATTCTAAATTATTGTCATGCCTACAAGAGGCATGCATCCCTAGACAGAGCCAATATTGGCACTTCAATTTTCAAAACATAAAATCTTGCAATTGCTTACAAAATTGAAGTATATATATGTGATTTTGAAGTTGAGAAAATTTTGCTACAAAAAAAATAGAAAAAATCTTACAAAATTAGTAGGGTTTCTTTTAAAATCTAGCAGGCCCTAATTAAAAACTAGGCCAGAGAAAACCCTAAGAGCCTTTGTCTTCATTAAACCCTAGGTTGACCTTTTAGGTTCTATTTTGATGTTAATTTTTACAAATCACTTAAGTCCTAAAGGTGCATGTGTTTTAGAAATATCACCATGCAGGGTCATCTTAATAACACTTTTTATCACCTAAGCCCAACCCCTTTTAATTTTTCCTAAGTCTAAGCCCAGTGATTTTCCTAATTATTCCTAAGTCCTAACTGCCTTACTTCATAAATGTTTCAGCACTATAGTCCACTTTGAATCTGGAATCTAGATCTAATGGCTATCACTTGTTTGCATAGAATATTTTCAAGCTATGTGATCATGCGACAACTGTCTATTCTACCTTTTTCCTAAGTGCTTTTAAAAGGTGGGTCCACTGCCAAGTGTTTACATATGGACTTTTCTGATTGGTTATAATATTTCCTGATATACAAACTGCCATTAAGACTCCCGCTTAGTGAGAAAAGTTTGTATGTCTGCTTATCGGATATTGTGACATGGTAGCTCCTCACTGGTTAAGTAAGATGGGCCCAGCTTCAAGAGGATCCATGGGACTGATAATCTGTAGAAGATCCAATGGTGGTTGCATGTTCGCATGGAATCTTTTAAACCCTTGTGATCATGTGACAATCATTGATTTTACTTTATTCCAAGGACTAAGAGAAAGATGGGTCCATTGCTAGGTGTACAAACATGGCCGTTTATGGTTGGTCAAAGTTATTTTTTGATGTGGAAGATGTCAGAGGCATTGGTTCTTGGTAAGAATATTTGATGTGTTCGCCTACCGGATATTTCAATGCGGATGTTCCTGATTGGTCGAAGCAAAGTGGGGCCAGTTACTTAAGCTATCAACAACAACTGGAAGATCTAACAGTTTTTTCTTATTCACATGGAATCTTTTCAAGCCATGTGATAGCCATTGATTAGGTATCAAGGCCATGATGCCTTACTTTATGCACAGTCATAAAGGTGAAACAACAGTGACCATCAGATGCAGCATCTAACGGTAGTAAAGAATCCAAGATATCAAGTGGGTCCTAGATGATGTGTTTAAGGATTGTCATCCATACAGATTGATCAAACGGTTGTCACATGTTCACATAAATTTCTTTCAAGCCTCATGATCATGCGAAAACTATTAGATTTTCTTTAAAAGAAGGTCAACTATCCAAATTCAAACTTGAAGCAAAGTTGGTGCAAATTTCAATTTTTCTTGTTGAGTGATGACAGTTCGATTTCTTAGACAATTAATGGCAAAATCATGTGTAGTAAATTGCTGAAATTATTATTTTTTGATTGCTAATATATCAAAGATTTGCAGTTTCTTGGAAACCACAGGGAGATAAAAGTTTGTAGAGAATTGGGTGAGAAGATTTGCAGAGACTAATTATCATTTCCTTAGAATTTTGAGTGAAAGGTTGGTGAATTTTTTCACATTTTTTTCCTATTAAAAATCATTATATTATGTAATGTTGCTTTTGCACCAATTGTATAAAATTTGCAAACCCTAAAATTCCACCTAGGAAGGAATTGTTTGGTGAGACTGATTAGAGTAAGAGGGGTTAGCATGAAGATTTACTCTAGTTATTACCTAGTTCAACAATTGATTTAGTAAAAGTCAAACAATTAATGCCAAAGGAACCTAGGGTAAAGGTAGAAGATGGCTTGTATGATATGGGAAATTATATTGGGGATGCTAAGATTGGTATGCTCAATGTGAATGGTGTCTTTGATATCACTGGTTTAACATTATTCATAGTAGGTTTCAGCTAGAGAAATGCCTATGTCCCTACCAGTAATATATGGCAATTTGACCTAGGAAAGCTTGTGGTGCCTAGTGTTTTCCTAGATGTAGACCTAATGATTCAGGTTGCAAAGAGTTATGACCCTTTTACTAAGGATATTAGGGATGCTAGAGGACAACTTTTGATGACAATTTCTACTAAGGAAATCAAGATGGTTTTTAGGTTGAGTGAACCATCAAATGACCTAGAACAAATTAATTTTGAAGAATTGAGGGAAGTATATAATGCGTAGAGGAATTATCTTAGAAATGGTCCTGTAAAGGATTTTTGTGGTAAAGTTGGGAAGATGATTGTCATAGGGCCAACTACATAGGAGCATTTCAAAATATATTACTTTTATGTGAGAGCAAGAGGTGAATACAGGTCACTATGTTAGATCTTTAGGGAAGATGCTGAAGAAAAAATGCCAGTACATTTGATGTATATTATGGTCTAGATTTTATGTCCACACTTGTTAGTTTTATTTGATTATGCCCCTTTCATTGCTGAATTGATTCATAATGGATTTGTAGGAATCCAAAAAAGGAAATTTGATAAGCCATTCTGTTGGTACTCCTTTATGATGTACATGTTCTTGTTTAAAGGTGCTAGTTATTTTGAGGAAGAAATGAATTTGTTAAAATAGAGAGATGATGAGGACATACCAATCCAATTGTGGAACTTCAACATGACATGGGATAGGAAAGATAGTAGTTTCATATAATTTGATAAATGTTTTACAGCTAGACTAAGACTAAATTTGTTTCATGAGATCCCAAGAGTCCCAAGTGCCTTGGTCGAACTTGTCAGGCTAGAACAATTTTCCAAAGACCTCAAAATAGTATATAATTGGGGGGATTTCAAATTCTATCCTTATTCTAGTGTTATTAGATTATATGGTTTTAGAGGGGCTCCATTTATATTTCCATATCAAGTTCCCCTTAAGATTGGTATTGCATAATTCTTCAGATAACTGGGAGATATTTAGAAGAACACTCTCGCAGGCAAAGGTAGAGGAACTATGTTCCCAAATATTACAATTGCCCACCAGTTTATAATTACAAAGGGTGGATGGATTCATATGGATAAGTTCCTAGAACCATATCATATGGCTACTATAGTTGTTAGGATAGCAAACCCAGAGGGGTTTTACAATGAAATGTTTAAAAAGAAGGTCATATGCTCAACCATAAACCACATTTTCAACTTCCCTGAGGACATTATTAGGAATGTCCTAAGATTAGAGGATCAAGAAATCAGATCCGAAAAGTGGTTGGTCTATAAAAAGACATTTTACTTTATCCGATAGTATGTTCCAGGATATTATCCCCTAAAAAGTATCAATCCTATGGGAAAGAAGATAGATACTCTCATGGAAAATTTTAAGGAAAGATATCAAACCATAAATGAGATTCTAGAGAAAGCTCAATTAATATTGAGAAATACTACATTTGCAAAGGTGTTGCCTCCTACAAAATATATGGTGTAGAAAAAGACTAGTTACAATGTGATAATCCCAGAATCTAACATGAAAAAACAAACAAAGAAAAAGGAGGATATCCCTTCTACATCATAGTAGGTGAAGAAACACAAGGCGGTTGGGAAGATTACAGACACACCTTAGGATCAACCAACTGAGAAGATACTTGATTTCTCACCTTCCACCAAGAAACAAAAGTTAGAAGAGAGGCCTCAAGATGTAGTAGAAGAGTACTCTTCTTCCCTTATCACCTTTGAATATTAAGGATGATCAAGAGATCACAGAGAAAGAAGCACAATAAATGGGATCTCAAGGTCAAATTTTTATGACTTAAGAAGAGATTAATGAAGGAGTGCCAGAGCAACCAAAAGAGCCTAAACTAGGCTTGATAGTGGGATAGATGGTAGGAATAGAGATGAATCCTATAGTCAAGCATCCATGTGATGAGTTTTTAGCTAATGGTGCCTTTGTGAAGGCTAGGGCTTTTATGCAATTCCTATGAAAGTTGAACATGAATCAGTTTGAAGAAACCTATAAAAGAAGGCATAAGGAGAATCTATATAAGGATCTCAAAATCATAGAAACTAAAGTGAGGAAGGAGACGACAAAAAAGTTTGAAAAAACTACTCCGGAACAAGGGAGAGAGCTAGTAAGAAATGCAGGAGTACTTATCCTCATAGAATGGGATACAGTTGATGTAGTAGTCCTTGATGCAGTTATGAAACAAACCACACCTATGCACAAGACCAAGGAGGAGGAAGAACATGCCATTAAGGGAGTTACTTTCAATAATGATCATCAAGCCTTGGTAATGTGGTCTTTAAAAAAGGATGAAAAGAACAAAGGAAAATAGGCGACTAGGGATGCTCTCACTGGTGGTGTTATAGTTAAAAGGGTTACTAACACTTCTATGATTGGAGCATCAGGTATGCTGGTAGTAAAAACCTAGATTGCAGAAAAGGTAGCAGAGAAGGAAGCTAAGGAAAAAGAAGAGCTCACCACAAGATTTGAAACTATACTAAAAGCTTATGGTCATTTAAAATAGGGAATGATTGAGAAGGACAAATTAATTTTAGACTTGAAGAAAAGGTTGGGAGAAGAAGGTTGAATTCAAGCATCAGGATAGTTGAAATTTTTTTCTTCCCCTATTGGGCCTTCTTCTTCAAGTCAGGTATTGTTGAATATCCCTTATCCCCTTTCCCTCCTTCCATGAGCAATGAAGAAATAGAATAGAGAGAAAAGTAGAGATATGAGAAAAGAATAAAAGATACAATTTTACACTTTGTTTCTAATGTAAAACCAAAAGAAATTTATAAGAGTGCTAAGTAGTTATCTGACATTTTGACCTCTTTTAAGAAAGCAGTAGCCGCTGTAGGCCAAATTTTGGATAAGTGGGTTCCTACGGAGAATATGTTGAAATCAGTCTTTGATTAAATTAAAAATCAAGGTATTTTGAATGTTAAATTGATAAATTCCAAATATTCCCTGGTCTTGCCAAAGCAGATGGAACCATAGAGGATAGGGAATAGTGGTTGGAACAAGTTAATAATGGGCTATTGGCTAAAATAGATATTGTTTTGGGTATAGAAAATAATATTCCTTCAATACAAGTGATTGAAATGCTACAAGATGATAGAATTCACTTCACTAAAGTGATGATAGAGGTTCACCAAGTGGTTACTAGTTGGGACAAAATCCTACCAAAAAGGGATGAGATTCTGGCTTTTGATTGGCCAAGTGAGGATACTTTTACATCTTAGGAAGCAACATATCTTGCAGAGTGTGAGAATGTTGGAAATTTGGCTGAAGTGAGTACATAGATGTTGTCATTATGGAAACATATGATCCTCATGAATATTGCACAAGTCAGAGAGCAAGTATAGCAGAGCACATCACAAATTTCTCTAACTGTCAGACAGTGTTTTCACAGTGTACCAAGACATAGTTTTTGTTTGCGACATTGACTAGAGTGAGTTTAGTGCTTGCACACTTGAACATAGACTCTATGATGGCTAATTATGACCCATCTCAGAGTGCAAGTTAGTATGACATGTACAAAATTAATTATGATAGTTTTACCGAAGACGGTGTGAAACTGACATAATAGAATATGAAGGCAAAATTGGTAAAGAGTTAAGGGATTATTTTGTTTATCAAAATAATGACTTAACAATATAAAGGGATGAAATCCTAGATGTTAACTCTTATATAATGATATATGGAAGCTGACCATGTAAAGTTATTAGCCTTAATAACTTGTATATATATGAATTGTAATTGTAAAGAAGTGACATGAAGTGAAGAAAAAGTGATGTGATAAATGTAATTGTGAAGCAAATGTAATAGTGATAATGCAAAGATAAGAGCAGCAAAGGAATATTGATACAAGCAAAAAAGGTTATGTACCTTGACCTATTTTTTATACACTGTATATTACTTGTTTGGGCAGTGGGCTCATCTAGTAATCAAATTTTGTATTGACAACTCCTAACATGGTTGAGGCTTCTAACAAGGCCTATAGTCCCTTAATCAGGACTGATACAGTATATGCTTGTAATAGACTCCTAACAGGGTCAATATCCTTAACAAGATACTTTTGATTAGTGAATCTTTTTGGGTACCATCCCCACTGGGGTTTTCCCTTGGCTAGGGTTTCCTCGAGAACAAACAATGTGTTATGAGTTCTTTGATGTTATTGCTATGCATGTTATTTAGTTTCTTATCTTATGCATGTGTGAAGATAATCTATTATATCCATATTTGGGAAAAAGATAAATTTTGTAGAATACTGATTCACCCTCACCCTCTCAGTATTCCCTATTTCTAACAATTGGTATCAGAGCTTAGTTACTCATAGAAGAATTATTCAAGGAAAGCCTAGTAGCTTGAGTAAGATCTTGATGGATATGGATCAGCTATAGAAGAATCTTGATGAAGCTCTTGAGCAGATTGATATGCTTACTGATGAAAGAAACACTCTGAAAAGGAAATATGATGATGCAAAGAACCTTATTGAGAAATTGAAAAAAAAGATAGAAAATCTGAAATCTGAAAAGGAATTTGAAGTTCTTATTGAAGATTGTGATGACAATTTGGAAAAATAAAATGTGATCCTTAAGCATGAACTAAAGATAGAAAAATTGAAACTAAGTTTGAAAGATGGAAATGACAAAAATGAAGCAAATCTAAGATCTAAGAATGAAAGATTGAAGATTGAAAATGAAGAATTAAGATCTAAGCTTGGCAAAGTAACATCTGAATTTGAGAAAGTAAACTTGTAGCATATAGAACTTGAGAAATACAATAAGATTGTGAAAGGTGAATTGACTCAATCCAAACAAAAACTTGAAAGGCTATATTAAAATAGTGAGAAGATAGATGAACAAGTATCTTTTGGGAAACCATCCTATGATAAAACTAGACTTGGATTTAATATATTAAGAACAAATGATGACAGAAAAGAACCAGATCTGAAAGTATGTAAAAGCATTGATGAAAAGAAGTCAGATGAGATCAACAATTCTGAAGATGCACCTAAAGAAGAAGAATCACCGAAAGGTATGCAAAGAGAATTCAAAGGTAGATGTTTTGGTTGTAATACTATTGGTCACATGAAGAGAGATTGCATAGGTAAACAATTTAAACCTCTTAATGGTTATTGTTATAAGTGTCATGGTTTTGGACATAGAGCTATTGAATGTAGAAAATCTGAAGTTATTGAGAATAGTTATGGTAGTAGAATGTTTAGGAATAATAACAATGTAGATAAGAGACCTACTGAAGATATGAACAGAAGAAATGGAGTAGTATGCTATAGATGCAACAAGGTTGGACACATTGCTAGAAATTGTAGGTCATAGATCACTCAGCAAGGACCGAGATATGGGAACAATGGAATTGTTTGTTAGATATGTAACAAGATTGGACATACAACAAGATTTTGTAGAATGAACAATGGAGCTTATGATCCTAACCCTAACCCTAGGAATCATGCAAGAAGAAATGAAAGTACAGGAAATAGTCAGAAAGGTTGCTACGGTAATGAAGATGAAGTGAAGTTTGTTAAAGGAATAGATCAAGGAGACATATTCAAAATTGAAGGTAATCAGAAAGGTGAAGTATCAAGTGGTAAGAGTGAATCCTTACCTGACCTATCTTTAAGTACTTAAATTATGTAAATTGCAGTAGTTTAGGAACTTAGAATTAGTGTAGAAGTATATTTATGATGTATTAAGTCTTGTAAAATTAATTTAAGGTAGTTTATGATGTACTAATGCTATGGTTAAGAGCGCAAAATAAAATGTTATGTTGTGTGAGATCGCAAGAAGTTTTAAGTTTTGTAGGTTAATAGAAACATCTTTTTGGAATGAAGCAGCAAAAGAATTGAATGCAATGTCAAACCTAAGTGAGATTCAAGAGATAAAAGGTTATGATCGAAGTTATTTTTCTATCAAAGAGAATTGAAGTGGTTGAAAGAGTAGAAAGAAGTGATTGGAAGCATTTTGTAGTGATTTGGTGAAGGATTGAAGTGCCAAATCTGCGGAAGCCCTAAAATCATGAATTTAAGATGATTGGAATAATGCACAAAACACTATGGAAAGAATCAATAAAGTATATTTGAAACATGTTATTGATAATGTGAATGAAAGTGCTATGTTGGTATTGAAGACATTTCAGAGATTGGTACCTAGCAGATCAAGGATTCCACAATCTATTGTGGAGAAATATAAAAATGATAGATGTTTCATGGTTGACACTGACTTTAGCTATATTGAAGCAGTGGAACCTAGAATTGAGTTCATAGTGTTGGTGTTCAAAATGGATGCTTATGCTCTCAGGCTACCAATATACCCTTAGGTTAATTTTAGTATTGGTTAGTTCCAAAATGTATAAGGATCTTAGGGTAACTAGACCAACTATAGGGACAAGACTACCCTCTTCACTTCTGGCTCTGCAAAACCAAGGTGGGTGCACCTAACCTAGTGAAAACTATACTTCACACACCAAAGACTAGGTCCAAACAACATATTGAATAGTAAGAAAGTGCTAAATGCTAACCTCACATTCATTGACTCTCCATTACTATAGGGTGTTAATACTATCAAACCAAATACAATTAAAAACTTGAAAAGGTGTTGATATATGAAGATGGAAAGAAGTAAACAAGAGCCAATCAAGCATTGAACTCAACTGAAAATACTAATCCCTGATTAGTGCCATTATCCATTGGGAAGATCTCAGATACACACATTGAATATGAACCAACTATTATCAAAGACTCATAGCCATAAATATAAACATTCCAGCCCATCCACTACTAATAAGATCCTTCTATAGAAAAAAAAAATGAATCTATGTCCCTTCTAAAGTATATTTCATCTGATCCTAAATCAAGAACTAAAGAAAAGAACATATGCAAAGGTAATCCTATGCAATGGATCAAAAAATCCAAAACTCACAATATTGGCACCAAGGAGAGACTTGAAAGCTTGAAACATTAATATTAAGTATGATGAGGCATGTACATATTCAAAGTAGGACAGAGAGTCAAACCACTTCAATAACCTGCAAAAGACTACAAGGATTTTCTATTCAGTCTAATACAATATGATCAACCCTGCTACAACCTCCTAGAACTAATCCAAATCATAATGTCTGGACTGATTAAAATTCAAACCCTGACTCTATCAAAAACTAACAACTTATACCACTAGCCACCTTGGGAATCTCAAAGAGATTGCATGAAGCTTAGGGTGACTAGGGTTAGGGTTACAACTGCTATACCAACCAAAAACTACATCAGAATTTATTGTAGGGGAAGAAACATAAGCAACCTGAAGAAAATGAATCTCAAACAGATCCGCAATCATCAAAATCTGTGAGAACAATGCAAAACAACTAGGAATTGCCATGAAAACTAGTCAAATCAGCCACCAGCAAACATATCTTGAGCACAAAACCACATAGTACAAACCCTGTAGATGATCACTCAATACCCCAGACTACACTACAACAGCAAGCACCACCAAACCAATCGAAACTGGCCATTAAAACCATAAATTTTGGTAACTCCTGTCGATGGAAACCCTCAGAGAATTTAAATTTGAAATCAAATGGTCAATTCCATGGTGCCAGCAGCAAATCGGTGGTCAACATTTGTAATCAAACCAACTTTAATTCATGGCCATTAGATCTCTCCTTTTCGTGGTCTTATGTCTTAACTCTTAAAGGGGCCCCAGTCAAATTTAGTGAACTAGAGACAAAGCTTTCCGCTAGTTCACAAAACACTTTACCTCTCCACCATTTAGTTTAGCAGTTACGTGAATGCTTGTTCACTGAATCGCCAGTCAACTTGGAGCACTGCCACTTTCCTTCACAAATGAGTGAAACCCATTGAAATTTGTAAGGCCGCTAAACATATTTATCCAAACTACTAGACCTTAGACCCCCATCTGGGCTTGCTTTATGCCACAGGTCATTATGTCATTCATTGCTGCCCCTCGGTCATCACTGACACATGACCCACCTGCTTAAGCCTTATAATTAGATGGTAGGTGTAAGATCTCATAGCTCTAACAAAACTCATGAGAAATTATGCCGACCATAGATCATGTCCTCATCATTGATCTCTCTGATAATGACCCCACCTTGCCACATCATCCACGTTGACCAATAAAATTTGAACAATCCTGCACCACCTGGCAAATGGTCCCACTAAGAACATTAAGCCATCTAGAAGATAGGATGGCTGGCACAAGATCTAAAAGGCTCAAAAGATTCTATGCACTTACACACCAACCATCGATCTTGAATCTCCTGATTGAGATACTAGGCCTACCTAACAACACGTGTAGCTCACACAACATGGACCAATCACAAACTGTCAATTGTACCAATGTGTCATTTGACCCACAAAGAGATAAATCCCACCTAGAAGATTAGACAGACGGTACATCATCGCATGTCTTAGAAAAAATCCTTAAGAACATACACCGACCATCGATGCTCTGACACATCAAGACCCCTCTGACAGACACACCAGTAACCAGGTCCCACTGATACATTCAGGAAAGATTCAAAATCAATGGATGGCGCATGATCTCAAAGGGGAAGAATATTCCTTAATATCATGCACCGACGATAGATTGAAAAGCCTTAACTGTAGGCCCCACTGATAGGATCCCTCTCAGCAACACACTGACGAATGAGAGAATTCCAACTATGCCAACATGGAAGTGGACCCACATGAAAAGAAATGCTATGTCATCAAAAAAGATCAATGATTGTCTCAAAATCTCATATGTTTGACACATCTCATAGGAATTTACACCCGCTATTGATTCACTACAAGTTTTAGGACCCTCTGACAAGCCGACAACCCAGGACCCACTGACAACTACCAATGTGTTAAAACATGGACCAATAAGCTGTCATCATTTGTGCATATGTGTCAATGAACCCACCTGTTTGAGAAGTTCTATCATAAAGGAGAATCAATGACTAGCGTAAGATCTCAAGCCTCTGACAAAGTCAATGAGAACTTACACCAATCGTCAAATTGAGATGTTGTCAGAAAACCAGGCCCAGGAAAATATTAAGCCAGAACATAAGAAAAATTAAAGCACAGGACTTAGGCTTTCAGGAAAAATATTAGGCACAGGGGGCCTTAGGAAAAATTAAATTCACCGAGGGTAGAAACTTAGGAAAAGTTAACACTGGGGCCAACCAAAATATAAAGCACGTGCATAAAAGGACCTTTAAGTGACCCAAAAAAGGTAACATCAAATTAGAACAGGGCCAGGGTATAACAAAGGCTTTTAGTATGCAACGGCTAGATTTTTAAATTTTTGAGCTAGGGCTTGAGGCCAGAGATATGAAAAATGTTGCAGAGACCAAAGGGAAAGACCAAAAACCATGAAAATTTTCACAAGTGCTAACGGTGGCTCATACTTGGGGACATGTATCTCATGAAGATACAACAAGCAAGCTAGAATCTCCTGGAAGAGCAGACCAACTCAAAACTTTGACACACAAAAAGCAAAAATTGACGACTGCACAAGGGAAAACCTAAACTACTGCTCATGGAAAAGATTCTTCAGGAGAAGTAAAACTTTAGGAATTATCCATGAACAAGCAATTCCAAAGTACCACCAGTTAAATCTTTCAGAACATAAGAATCTATCCCCCATTTGCTTTCAATAAGATAAGGGCCCAGCCAAATTGGATCAAACTTTCCATGCTTCCCCTTATCTTCCAACCTTGCATTCCACATCAAGAAGAGGTCATCAATTTAGAAACTTCTTTGGGTGACCCTCCTATCAAACAAATTCTTACATTGTCTCTGGAATGCCTCATTTCTTTCATGTGCATCCCTCCTTACCTCTTCCAATTGGATCAGTTCATCCATTCTTACTCTCATTTCATCATTCAAGTCTTCATCATATTCTTGGATAAATTTGTACATCTGCAATAGATTATTTTGAGGCAATCTAGCACCTATTCCATATACCAAATTAAATGGAGCATAGCCTATGGCCCTCTTTACAGTTACCCTGTCAGCCCACAGTGCCCACCATAACTTTGAGTCCCAGGCTTTCTTATTTTTTTCCAACACTCTCTTGAGAATCTTAATTAGACTTTTATTACTGGACTCAGCTTGGCCATTTCCTTGTGGATGATATGGAGAAGAAAATAAAATGTGTATCTCATACTGCTGACAAAAATCACTAAATTCCTATGATCTAAAACACATTGCATTATCAACCATAATTACCTTTGGGCAACCAAACCTGGTAAGGATGTTTTGCATCATAAAATCTATTACCACTCTGCTAGTAGCCTTTCTAGTGGAGATAGCTTCAACCCACTTAGTAAAATAGTATGTTGCCACTAGTATGTAAGAATGTCCACCACTAGATTTATTTGGAATTTCCCCAATGAAGTCAATACCCCACTTCTGGAATGGAGCCTGAAGCACAATAGGTCTGAGTCATAAATTCCCATTAAACTTCAACTTTCTAGTAAATATCTGACATGCATCACATTTTCTTACAAACTGATGGGTATCCTTAAAAACTGTAGGCCACTAAAATCTAGACCTAAGGATCTTGTGGGCTGTGTTCTTTGCCATATAATGTCCTCCACACACACCTTGGTGCATTTCCTTTAATAGAGCCTCAAACCTCTCATGGTCTATGCATTTTAGCAATACTCCTTCATTGCTTCTCCACCACAACTTACCATGTATAATGGCATACCTTGCAGATTGCAACTTGATAGTTCTCCTTCTATTTTCATCCATCTCAGGGGGAAGGACCAATTTTTGCAAGTAGCCAATAACATCTTTGTACCAATCACAATAATCCATATCATAAATGTATGGCCTTTGTTCTTCTTCTAACACATTCACATGATTTGCAACTAAATTGCTTTGTGCCATTAACTTTGCAAGACCTAAGCCTCTTACCAATTTTGTAATTTGGATATCAATATTAAATTCTTGGATCCTATTGATCCATCTACATCTTTTTCCTAAAATTTCTTGTTGCACCAATATATCCTTAGCTGTAGCACTAGGAACATAAGCAACCACCTTAGCTCCTACAAGATAACACCTAAAAACCTTGACTGCTTTGACTAAGGCATAGGCCTGTTTCTCAGTAATATCATATTTCAATTCTACTGCTTGTAAGGATTTACTAAAAAATGATATGTGTTGTTCATATCCATCTGAATTCTTTTCTAATAAAACTACTACAACTGTATGATAAGCAAAATAAAATATCTCCATGGGCTTACCATAATCAGGTGTCCTTAAAACTGGATCATCCTTGATGGCCCTTTTGATACTTCTAAAAGATTCATCTGCTTCTTCATTCCACTCAATCCTTTCCTCCTTTTTCAACATCCTAGAGATAGGGATACTGATTTCTACAAAATTTGTAACAAATCTCCTTAGGAAATTTACCTGCCCAAAGAAAGACTGTATTCCTTTAACATTTCTAGGTGGTGAAATTTTATCTATAGCCATAACCCTTTCAGGGTCAATTCTCACTCCATCCTTGGACACAATATTCCCTAAGAGCTTGTCTTCCATAACACCAAAAGAACACTTCTTTGGATTCAAAGAGATCCCATACTCCAAGGCCCTAATAAAAATTTTCTCAAGATGTTCACAATGTTGACTTTCCTTATTTGAATATGTTGTGAGATCATCCTAATACACCACTAGAAATTTTTTTATAAAGTCTGCAAAGGCTACATCCATAGCTCTCTGAAAAGTAGCTCTTGCATTTGTTAGACCAAAAGGCATTCTAACATAAACATATGTTTCCCAAGGGGTAGTGAATGCAGTCTTAAATTGTTCTAATTCCTTGACCATGACCTGATTATATCCAAAGAAACCATCCATCATGGACATTAACTCTAATCCAATAACCTTCTACAACATATTCTCCATATTAGGCAAACCATAATTGTCCTTCAAAGAATTGACATTCAAATTCCTAAAATCAACACATAACCTAATGTCACCATTCTTCTTCCTGACTAGAACCAAGTTTGACACCCAAGTAGAATGTATGATAGGCTTAATAATGCTAGCATCCATCCTCTTTTTAAGTTCATCTTGCATTTTGGGTGCCAAAGTAGGGTTCACGGGCCTTAATTTCTACCTAAAAGGTCTAGTGCCTTCCTTCAATGGTATTTCATGCTAGAATAAATCTTCTCTATAGGCTTTCAAATCATCATAAGACCATGCAAAGACATGTCTGAATCTTTTGAGAAGATCAATCAGATTATTTCTAGTTCTTTGGGATAAACATTTACCTATGTAAACATTTTTGGGCATTTGACTTGTTCCCAAATTTATTTCCTCCAAATCATTTATCTTATCAACAAATTTAGGAAAACAAGTCCTTTCTTTATCATCAAATGCCCTCTCAAGAGCAACCAGTCCCCTTGGGATCCTATTTGATTTTAATTGCAAAACTTCCTTCCCAAGAACATTCTCTTTTCCATTTTTGATGTCAACAAAAGTGTTGAAATCCATCTCCTGACCATCCAAATGAGATTCACATTGCAAAAACCTTAGTATATCCTGATCATCAGAAAATACCTGCCAATTCTCACCATTGTCTGGGACAGAAGGCTGAGACTTGCACTCAATCCTGGATATCCCTACAAAGGTAATATCCTCTAGCCTTAATGCTATGTTTTCTAGTAAGTCAGCCATCTTGTTTTGGCTTCTATCCACCCAATCAAAACCAAAGGCACTGAAACCTTCAATTTCATCCCAAACAACATTTCTATATTGTTTCAGCCTTTGATTCTTTGATGCATACTTTGATCTAATCTGAGAAACTATTAACTTAGAGTCACCAATCACCCTAAGATGTTTGATCCCATGTTTTGATGCTTGTCTTAAACCAATCAGTAGGGCCTCATATTTAGCAACATTATTTGTGCAAGGGAACAAGAGAGTGAAAGAAAACTTAAAAGTCTTACCACTTGGGGATATCAATAGCACTCCTACTCCAGAACCTTCCTTTGACCTTGCTCCATCAAAATACAGGGTCCACAATACATTACCTTCTGCCATGTTACTCTTATCATCAACCAGAAATATAGGCTTGACCTTCTCTTGCATCTCTCTCTCCTGAAGTTGGAAAGAACCAATGTTAGTGTCCACAAAACAATTCATATTGTCCTCCTCAATCATATGTGGAGTTCTAGCTTCCCTTGAAACTTTCACACTTTCACCTTCAATGCTAAAAGTGGAAAAGGACAAGTCACATTGAATACTTCCTCCCATGGAGGCACTCCACTTTCTAGATAACAACATTCCATATTGAGGGGGAATGTCAACTACAAGAACACTCATAGTTAATTGTTTGTCATGAAATGCAACTAATTTATAAGGCAAAGCCTTAATGGTACCAATAACTGGCACTTCTCTTGAGTCCATAGCTTGGCATCTTCCATGAGGTGTATCAACCTTTAGTCCCAGTGACTTCATTATCTCTGTAGGCATGACAGTGTTTGATGCTCCAGAATCAATCATGCAATTCTTCAATAATTTTCCATTTATCATAAGGGACAAGAAAAAAGGATCAACTATCCCTGATGTAGTATTTACAATGTTTGCATCCAAATACCTCTGAGGAATCTCAGAGACAATTTCTTCATTTTTACTATCAGGTGTGTCATCTCAAGTAGCCACATGCTTGTCACCTCTGTTCATTTCTTGGACCTTTATGGAAGAGGCACCATTTACCCAATCCAAGGCCTTGACCTTGTGCTCTTCTATTCTCGTCATTTCTAACAATGGAACCTTGAGAGTTATTTGTGAAAGAAATTTAGTCATATTAATGGAAACATAAGAATGGTTGCCCATATCTTCCTTAATCTCAGAGATACCTTTATCCTCTTTTTGGACAATCAAGTTAGAGTTACTCTTTTGTACAAATTCATCTTCCTTTTGAGGTATGGGGACAACTATTTCTGATGTCTTTACTTTACCCTTAGGTATTGCAGTAAGCCCACTCTTCTTTTTTATTTTAACCTGACTGACAACACCAACACCCTTTTCCTTTTCCTCATGTTGTTGTGTGTTCCTTTCTGAATTCTTGATAAACATGCTACCTAGTTTACCACTTGTGCATCCAACTGTCTTTCCTCTCAAATTGTAATTACTCCTAGCTTGAGTGACCATGTCTGTAGTGATTTGCGCAATTTCCTCATCAGAGGGTCTCCTTAAGGAAACATGTTCCTCACACTTCACTGCACCACATCCAACATCATCAAATTCTTCCTCCTCATCATCAGTAGAGTCAACCTCATCCCATGTATGTGAATAAGTCATTCCACAACCACTCCTATCATACTACTCATCTTGTTCTTGGTTATCAAGTAAATTCAAAGCAATAACACAATGCTCTGGACTATGAGGAGATTGACAAATAGTACACCATGGGATATCATCATTCATGTTAACTGAATTTCTTTGGAAAGGATTAGGAATGCTATCATCAGGCCTATCCCTTTTAACTAGAAAAATGGGATTGCCATCCTTCCACTGAGTATTGTATGGGTAAGTCTGCATTCTTGGTTGCCTACTAAAATTACTTGAAGCTTGTCTGTCATTTGTTGCAACCTTATTATTTCTTTTTTCATCAGGCTTTAGACTCTCTAGAGCACTTAGAATTTGCTTTAGATTTTCCTCCTCCTCAGGCTTAAAATTAGCAGACCTTCCCATTTCTTTCTTGTTTTGCACTTGAGGCCTATAATCATCTCTTCTCCCTAATTTTCTTGATATTCTTCTATTACTTTCTATGTTGATAGCCAACTTGTAAGCCTCCCCCAAATTTCTAGGGTTCTTATCCCTTAAGAGGTAACCCATCTTTGCATCAAAAGAATTTAAGTATGTCACAAGACACACCCTATCATCTAATCTGATAACTTGCAGTACCCTATGCATAGCCTTTTAGAATCTTATATTAAATTAAAGGACCTCTTCATTCTGATTTTTTTTTATGTTATTAAATTCATTCAAAATAAAACCCTCATTTGTTTTATCTCCATAATGCTCTTTGAAACAATTCTTAAATTCATTCCAAGATCCTATACTAGCATGGGGAAATCCTCTAAACCAATCCCTAGCATCCTCAGTCAGAGATTGTACAAATAACTTCATTACAACATCATCAAGCTCAACATTATAGTCATCTGTTACATCCATAAATTTTTTTAGATGTTCTTCACATGTAATGACATTGTTTCTAGTAAACTTAGGGAGTTTCTTTCTAATTTCATTAGGAATAACATTAGGATAACCAGGAATACCAAAAAAAAAAATTGTTTGTACCTTTCATGAATAGGAACTCCATGTGACAGATCCACTCCTTGAGATGTAGATGTCCTTGTGTTTGAACCATTAGGAATTTTAGCAGCACTTAGAATACCATTTGTTTGAGCTGCAAGGTTACCATGATTTCCACCTTGCCCCAAGAAAGAAGCAGCAACATTTGAAGGTCCTGAGGTATGCTTGAGAAAATCAATCTTCTTCCTCATTTCTACAGCAGTAGCCTCCAACTCTGCATTCTCTAGTTCTTTAGCCCACATATCTTTCTCCTTTCTAGCCCTCTCAATGTCTGCATCTAATCTCAACCCTTGATCTAATGGGTTTTCCACATGAATCTATTCACTAATCTACACTCCAATAGTTTTTTGTTTGCCCTTATATCTAGGCCTAGTTATCTCATGTGTTTTATACATAATAGGTTGTTCCTCTACTCTTTCAAGCTCTGGGACAAAATTAATTGCCTCCAAATCTAACAACTACCTCTTTAGCTGATCATCCCTTATCATTGCTTGTCTTACTCTATCCTCTTTGTTCTTTTCTCTTTGTTGCCTGATAGCAACTTGTTCTTGGACTCTTCTTTACAATTTGTAGACCTCCTCAAAGATCTCTTCTGATTCAGGGAGAGTAGTCTCAGACTCATCATCTCCCACTTGAAATTTATCCTCATACTGGTTCAATCCCAAATCAACAGCCTCTTCATATTCTAAAATATTTTCTTCTTGACTAGGCTTGGTTTGAGTTTCTTGTCTTGTATTATTTTTATTTCTCCAAGTATGAGAAAGATTTCCTTTTTTCTTTCCTCCTCTTGTTTGACTAGGCCTGGAAGTGCTTGGAATACCTTCTTCCATTATGTTTTCAGGATGCTCATTCCTTTGGGACCTAGTACCTCTATAACTCATTTCATAAAAATCTACTGACTAGCACTTCTACAGAGATGTTTGAGTCACCACTGAAGTATATTGGGAATCTTACAATACCACTTAACAAATATCCAAATGAGACTATAAGACAAGGGACAAGAATAACCCTATTTTTCAATGATGACCTACTAGTTACTATAGACTTGTGTAACACTTCCCCAGCAGAGTCACCAACTTGTTAGTGTTCAAAATGGACGCTTATGCTTTTAGGCTACCAATATACCCTTAGGTTGATTTTAGGATTGGTTAGTTCCAAAATGTATAAGGATCTTTGGGTAACTAGACCAACTATAGGGACAAGACTGCCCTCTTCACTTCTGGCTCTACAAAACCAAGGCAGGTGCACCTAACCCAATGAAAACTATACTTCACACACCAAAGACTGGGTCCAAACAATAGATTGAATACTAAGAAAGTGCTAACTACTAACCTCACATTCATTGACTCTCCATTACTATAGGGTGTTAATACTATCAACCAAATAAAATTAAAAACTTGAAAAGGTGTTGATATATGAAGATGGAAAGAAGTAAACAAGAGCCAATCAAGCATTGAACTCAACTCAAAATACTAAACCCTGATCAGTGCCATTATCCGTTAGGCAAATCTCAGATACACACATTGAATATGAACCAAATATTGTCAAGGACTCATAGCCATAAATATAAACATTCTAGCCCATCCACTACTAATAAGATCCTTCTATAGACAAAACAAATGAATCTATGTCCCTTCTAAAGTATATTTCACCTGATCCTAAATCAAGAACTAGAGAAAAGAACATATGCAAAGGTAATCCTATGCAATGGATTAGAAAATCCAAAACTCACAATATTGGCACCAAGGAGAGACCTGAAAGCTTGAAACATTTATATTAAGTATGATGAGGCATGTACATATTTAAAGTAGGACAGAGAATCAAACCACTTCAATAACCTACAAAAGACTACAAGGATTTTCTATGCAATCTAATACAATATGATCAACCCTACTACAACCCCCTAGAACTAATCCAAATCAAAACCTCTAGACTGATTAAAATTCGAACCCTGACTCTATAAAAACTAACAACTTATACCACTAGCCACCTTGGGAATCTCAAAGAGATTGCATGAAGCTTAGGGTGACTATGGTTAGGGTTACAACCGCTATACCAACCAAAAACTACATCAAAATTTATTACAGGGGAAGAAACACAAGCAACCCAGAGAAAATGAATCTCAAACAGATCTACAATCATCAAAATCCATGAGAATAGTACAAAACAACTAGGAATTACTAAGAAAAACCAGTCAAATTAGCCACCTGCAAACATATCTTGAGCACAAAACCATATAGTACAAACCCTGCAGATGATCACTCAATACCCCGAACCACACTGCAACAGCAAGCACCACCAAACCAATTGAAACCAGCCATTAAAACCATAAGTTTTGGTACCTCCTATGGCTGGAAACCCTCAGAGAATTCAAATTTGAAATCAAACGGTCAATTCCATGGCACCAGTAGAAAATCAGTGGTTGAAATTTGAAATCAGACCAACTTTAAGTCATGGTCATTAGATCTCTCCTTTTTGTGGTCTTATGTCTTAACTCTTAAAAGGGCGCCAGTCAAATTTAGCGAACTGGTGACAAAGGTTTCCACCAGTTTGTGAAACACTTTACCTCTTAGCCATTTAGTTTAGCAGTTACATCAATGTTTGTTCACTAAATCACCAGTCAACTTGGAGCACCGCCACTTTCCTTCACGAATGAGTGAAATGCATTGAAATTTGTCAGGCCACTAAACATATTTATTCAGACTGCTAGACCTTAGACCCCCACCTGGGCCCACTTTATGCCATAGGTCATTATGTCATTCATTGCTACCGCTCCGTCATCACTGATATAGGACCCACCCACCTAAGCCTTATAATCGGATGACAGGCGTAAGATTTCATAGCTCTGACAAAACTCATGAGAACTTACACCGACCGTAGATCATGTCCTCGTCACTGATCTCTTTGAAAATGACCCCACCTTGCCACATCATCCATGTCGACCAATAAAATTTGAACAATCCTGCACCACCTGGAAAATGGCCCCACTGAGAACATTAAGCCATCTAGAAGATCAGACGGATGGTGCAATATCTAAAAGGCTCAAAAGATTCTATGCGCTTACATGCCAACCATCGATCTTTAATCTCCTAATTGAGATATCAGGCCCGCTTGACAACACGTCCAGCTCACACAATGTGGACTAATCACAAACTGCCAATTGTACCAACGTGTCATTTGACCCACAAAGAGATAAATATCACCTAGAAGATCAGACATATGGCGCATCATCACATGTGTCAGAAAAAAGCCTTAAGAACATATGCTGACTGTCGATGCTCTGACATGTCAAGACCCCTCTGATAGACACACCAGCAACCAGGTCCCACTGATATGTCTAGGAAAGATTCAAAATCAATGGATGGTGCATGATCTCAAAGGGGAAGAATATTCCTTAAGATCATGCACCGACCATAGATTGAAAGGCCTTAACTGCAGGCCCCCCTGATAGGATCCCTCTCAGCAACACACTAACCAATGAGAGAATGCCAACTATCCTAACATGGCAGTGGACCCACATGAAAAGAAAGGCTACGTCATCAAAAAAGATCAATGATTGTCTCAAAATCTCATACGTCTGACACTTCTCATAAGAATTTATACCCGTCGTTGATTCACTACAAGTGTTAGGACCCTCTGACAAGCTGGCAACCCAGGACCCACTGACAACTGCCAATGTGTTAAAACATGGACCAATAAGATGTTGCCATTTGTGCATACATGTCAAAGGACCCACCTATTTGAGAAGTTCTGTCATAAAGGAGAATCAATGACTGGCGTAAGATCTCAAGCCTCTGACAAAGTCAATGAGAACTTACGCTAACCATCAGATTGAGATGTTGTCAAAAAATTGGGCCCAGGAAAATATTAAGCCAAAACATAAGAAAAACTAAAGTGCAAGACTTAGGCTTTCGGGAAAAATATTAGGCGTAGGGGACGTTAGGAAAAATTAAATTTGCCAGGGGTAGAAACTTAGGAAAAGTTAACACTGGGGCCGACCAAAATATAAAGCACATGCATAAAAGGACCTTTAAGTGACCCAAAAAAGGTAACATCAAATTAGAATAGGGCCAGGGTATAACAAAGGGTTTTAGTATGCAACAACTAGATTTTTAAATTTTTGAAGTAGGGCTTGAGGCCAGAGATATGAAAAATATTGCAGAGACCAAAGGGAAGGACCAAAAACCATGAAAATTTTCACAAGTGCTAACACATAGACCCTCTTGGCTATGAGATATCTGAGGTAGAGATAGAAGGATATGTTGGCAGGTTACTTAAGAGTAAGTTGGACACCCAATGCAAGAGATTTGGAACTTTTGAAGAGAACTTCAACTCAACAAAAGCTATAATTGAAGAGAATCAGTCTAAGAAGAGAGTTGATAGCACTATTAGGAGAATAATAAAAGATAGAAGAATTTTAGAACAAGAATTCTTAATAGAAAAATAGACAATAGCAGCAATCAGGGATATTGGATAGAAAGAAGTCTTGATTGTACCACCCTTGTCATCTAGTGCTACACAGCAAGAACCTAGACAAGTAAAGGTGAAAGTTGAGGAACCTGAGGAAGAACAAGAAACAAGGAAATCCACTAGATCCTCTTCTTCCACACCTAGCAAGAGAGTGAGTGAAAGTGCTACATGACCTGGTAAGAGGCAAAAAGTTTTGGTGCCACCAGTCCCTAGGAAAATTGCAGTAATTAAAGATGATGACACTACTATGAAGAAGAAAGCATGGAAACCCAACATTGAGAGAGTAAATGAAGAAATCATACAAGATGGAGACTTTACTAAGATGAATAAGTACTATGACCTTTATGATTATTCTGAGAGATTGAATCTTGAAAATTCTATTGTTAAGCACATGGTTCTGGCTAACAAGAATTTTGATACTATTCAGGGAAAGATTCCTGATGACCTATTCACGAAGCTTGTTAAGAAGAAAATGAGAGCGCAAAAGAAGATAAAACTATAAGAGAAAATATGGTGAGGAAACTTTGTTGTGAAAGATGATAAGCATCTTGAACAGATTTTGAAGCCCCTTGGCACTCATTTTAGGACTAAGAGGAGAACCATTCAGATCATGGCAGGACAGTATGAGCAAGTGAGAACAGAAATAGAACAAGCAATAATTAAAGTTATGGCAGAAATTGTTGGAGAGACTTCAGTTGTAGCAAAGCAAGAGAAAGAAGCAGAACAGGAGGATATTCCTTCTCCACCTGCTATAAATATTAAAGAAGAATCTATGAATGTTGAAAGTACAAAGATTACTTTGGACACTAAAGAAAATGTATTTTAAAACTTAGAGAACATTGTTGACAATTTGGCTCTTGATGAACCAGATAGAACTGAACAAGCAAAACAAACCCAATCTATGACTGAAGAAGAAATTGAGGTTGCAGTACCCCTTCCTACAAAAGAAGACATCGGTCTTACTCCTAAGACTGAAAAGAAGAAAGAAATTGGATCTTTATTTGAAGATTTAGGAAAGGAAGTTGATGATGATGATCAGTTAGAATTGATCACTTCCCTGAATAAAATTATTGGTAAAAACAAGAAGGTAAAGAATCTTGAAGGTTGTCTAAAGGACTTAACTAAAAAGTTACAAGGAGTTGTAACCACACAGATTGTAGATGCAGACCCTCTAGAGAAAGCAAAGAAACTGATGAGAACCTTTGATGATGAGTTTACAAATTTATCTGATATTGGAAAGGTAAAGGCACAAGCAGACTATGAGGCTGGAATGCTTTTGAGTATTAGTCAAAATATCAGAGATGATGTCAATAGTCTTGATATCTGTATCAAGGATTTGATGAGACATTTGGGAATAGGAAAGTCTTTGTACATACAGTGTACAACACTAGAGATTTTGGAAGTAGAAGAAGACAAGCAGATCAAGTTGAAGGAAGTAGAGATTCAGAATGAATCAAACCTTCTTTCTAATCCTAATGTGAAGATTAGTCATGTTGAGAAGAAAGTTCAAAAGTTGTATGATGAAATAAGAATTTTGCAAGATGAGAGGAACAAAAAAATGAGGAGACTCACTCTTCTGAGAGAACATACTTCCATGAAGATAAATGTTATTGAAGAGTAGCTAGAAGAATGTCTTACAGCTAGGATATCATTTCATAAATTCAACTTTGAGACCCTCCAAGTATGTCAAATTGCAGCTTATGGACCGAGCACACTACTTAATGCGGCAGATTCCATCAAGAAGTCACGGGAAAAAGAGTTAGAAGCTATAAAAGTTGATTTTGAAAATTGTGTTGCAAGCCTACCATCTTTGCAATAAGACATTTAAGGTATAATCTTTTGTGTTATAATTTTGTTAGCCTCCCTACTTTATTTTCTCATTATTGTCAAAGGGGGAGAAATCTATAGAAAATTGAGAATTATATAGAGAAGAAGATTGATAGTATTATGTATACTCTTAGGGGGAGTATTGTAGTATATAAGAATTATTTTTGAGGAGATATAAGGATAGTATATATCTTATACTATGTCCAATTTTGAGACAATTTTGAAATTTTGCTATACTTAGCCAATTTTCTCATATGTTGCCACCAATGACAAAGGGGGAGATAGTTGGCAATTTGGATGAAATGAGTACATAGATGTTGTCATTATGGAAACATATGATCCTCATGAATATCACACAAGTCAGAGAGAAAGTATAGCAAAGAACATCACAAATTTGTCTAAGTGTGAGACAGTGTTTTCACAGTGTACCGGGACATAGTTTTTGTTTACGACATTGACTCAAGTGAGGTCAGTGGTTGCACACTTGAACATAGACTCTATGATGGCTAATGATGACCCATCTTAGAGCACAAGTCATTATGACATGTATGAAATTAGTTATGACAGTTTTACCAAAGACTGTGTGAAGCCGACAGGACAGAATATGAAGGTAGAATTGGTAAAGAGTTAAGGGATTATTTTGTTTATCAAAATAATGACTTAACAATATAAAGGGATAACATCCTAGATTTTAAATCTTAGATAATGATATATGAAAGCCGACCATGTAAAGTTATTAGCCTTAATAACTTGTATATATATGAATTGTAATTGTAAAGAAGTGACATGAAGTGAAGAAAAAGTGATGTGATAAATGTAATTGTGAAGCAAATGTAATAGTGATAATGTGAAGATAAGAGCAGAAAAGGAATATTGATACAAGAAAAAAAGGTTATGTACCTTGACCTATTTTGTATACACTGTATATTACTTGTTTGGGCAGTGGGCTCATCTAGTAATCAGATTTTGTATTGACAACTCCTAATAGGGTTGAGGCTTCTAACAAGGCCTATAGTCCCTTAATCAGGACAGATACACTATATTCTTGTAATAGACTCCTAACAGGGTCAATATCCTTAACAAGATACTTTTGATTAGTGAATCTTTGTGGGTACCATCCCTACCAGGGTTTTCCCTTGGCCAGGGTTTCCTTGAGAACAAACAATGTGTTATGAGTTCTTTGATGTTATTGTTATGCATGTTATTTAGTTTATTATGTTATGCACATGTGAAGATAATATATTATATCCATATTTGGGAAAAAGATAAAGTTTGTAGAATACTGATTCACCCCCCCTCTCTGTATTCCCTATTTCTAACAGAGAAAGAAGAAGATACATCTGTAGGGGAAGCAACAAGTAGCGATGCCCCAATCTCTTGAAAGAAAAACAAACAATGCTAGAAATACCAAGGAGTTGGAGCAAACACGAATGCTACACCTGGCATGTTTTGAACTGACATTAGGAGTTGTTAGAATTTTGGGTGCTCATCCGAGTGATCAATTTTGCAAAATTGTAACAGAAGGATGTTATATTTACCTTCTTTGTCTTACATGAACACCTCCTTTGTCTTTTCTGGAAAAGATCCGAAGCTTGTTTCAACCCTTATTTTCTGTAAAGGGATTACTAGGATCATTGTAGAAGGACCGAAACTTGAGCATTCTTACTAACAAGTTTTGAGTCTAGGATATTGTAGACTATATTAGGCATATTTTTGTAAGAAAGTAATACTATTGGTTCAAGTTAAATCCAGATAGTTTGCACTTTAAAAAATTTTGTGTACATGATATTGATATAGCATTTGAATAAAATCCAAAGTTCAAATCTCTCTTGTGTGTATCTCTCTTTGAGTTATGAATTATTGAAATTCTTTGCATGGGTATGTGCAAGATCATGAGGGGCCAAAAAGTGGCAATGTCAGTTCAAAACTTTGACAATGTAGCTGATGACTTTTTTTCACTTGAATTTGATAAAACGAAAAAGGTATCTTAAGGAGATTATCAACTTTCTATCAATATAATTGCTGTCAAATTTTGAATTGGGTAAGTAATTATTAGTTATTTTCTAATTGAGCTACCTTTATAGTGTTGATTTATATACTAATTGAAAAATGACTATAACTTCCAGATGGTATAACATTTTTGAAATCCAAAAAATGCATCATATTCTATGCTTCGCCTATTATGAGGGAAAAAAAAAATTTGAATTTTGTAAAGTTTTCAATGAGTTAAGGTGGTCAGACACGAGAATTTTTTTATTCTAAAAATATTGTAGCAAAAAATTCATAATTAATTTTTTTTTGGAATAAAATTACAAAAAAATATGTGTCACATCTGAGCATGAGTCTAATACTTATATATAAAATCTTATAATAAAATATTATCATTTGATTATGATTAAGGTCGTCAGACATACACCTACTTCTTATTTTTTTCCTAAAATTTTTGTACTGCTGCATTAAAATCTATACTTTTCACCAATCATACTAACTTTTTCTCAAAAAAGGCTTAGTATTTTACAAACTACATTCAATTTTCTATAGATTCTATTCTTACAACTTTTTGATATTAGGTTCATAGCTAGTTGAAATTTTCACGTCAAGTTGACTAACCCTAATTTGCTGATTTTTCATTGCCACTTAAGGGCATAGTTTGGCCCCTCATGATCTTGCACATACCCACATAGACATTCTCTATGTGTATGTTTGTGTTCTTCAGCTTTGATTTAGGATTAGATTAAATAAGCATTAGACATGGCATAAATTATTTAAGTATTACATAAGGATATGAGTAAGTAGTATGAATCTAGGATTTCTTTGATAAAATCCAGCACAGGGTGATAGCATTTTCAAAGGGCAGGGTCATTGAAGGTTCAATATATTTTTTTATGTATAACAATCTTGCAGTGACGGTGTTGCCCAATGGATAAGGAAATAGCCAGAAATGGAGATTTTTCTATAGAAATCAGTGTTTAAAAGGTTATACGTGTATTCCTAATATTTTGATATAAATCTGTCGAGATTCTTTAAGTATATTGACGTAAAAAGTAGTATTTCACCTAATGATAATGGAGAATCAATGAATGAATGGTCATTATTTAGTATTTTCTTATCATTTATCTATTGTTATTCAATCATGTATGTTATTGTTGACGTAAGGCTAGTTTATTACTGGATTAGGAGTACCCTCCATGGTTTTGCAGAGCTAGAAGAGCAGATGGTAGTCTTGTCCCTATAGTTGGTCCAATCATCATAGAATCCCATATTTGGATCTAACCCATTCTAAAATCTTGTAGATGTATTGGTTGCTTTGAAAGCATAAAGTCTAGTTTCAGGAACTAACACCTTCAGTGTAGTAAAGGTAGTAAAACAATTCAAGTACTATATACTCCATTCTCATTGTACTGTCTATGTTCTAGAAACTATTGTAAAAAGTATTTTGACTCAAAAGGAGATAGGCATGAATAATAGGGTAGTGTGGGTGGATAGCAAAAATTTAGGAATATGACCTGATTATTAAGCCGACTAATTTGGTGAGAGGGAAGGGCTTATGAAAGTTAATAGTAGAAAATGGTAAGACATTAGAAGAAATTGATGAAGTGCCCATGGCATTGCTGGTCAGTTTGACTGATCCTTGGTTCTCAGATATGACATAATTTCTTACTTATGGTGAATATCCTAGACACTTGAATCCTAAAGAAATGTGCAATTTGAAGCTAAAGGTGTCCAAGTATGTAATTTCTCAAGATATGCTATATAAGAGGGGTGTAGACGGAACCTTTCTCAGATGCATAGATATTGCACCACAAAAGGAGCTATTGAAGAACTTCCATGATGAAGCTTGTGAAGGAAACTTCTCTTCCACCATGATGGCATTCAAGATTCTTTAGAATCATTTTTACTAGCCATGAATGTTCAAGGATGCATATCACTACATTTGAAATTGTGAAAAATGTCAATTGTTCACTAGACGGCCCCAACTTGCTGCTCTACCCCTCAAGCTAGTAATTGTTGATGAACCATTCAAATAGTGGGGAATAGATTTCATGGGACCTTTGAACCCCTCATCTAGCACTAGGCATGTTTATATTCTAACCACCACTGACTATTTCACCTAGTGGGTAGAAGCAGTTCCCATGAAGAAGGCAAATTCTCAGGTGGTATGTGAGTTCCTTTTGAACTATATTTTTGTCATATTTGGGATACCAGTTAAAATAGTGGTAGATAATGCTACATATTTTTATTATGAAAAGATATCAGCATTTTTTATGAACATGGCATATCTTTAGCCCATTTGTCAGACTATTTCCCACAAGGGAATGGTCAGGAAGAGTCCAGCAATAAGAACCTAGTTGCTATAATAAAAAAATTACTGGATGATAATCCTTGCGACTGGCATAAAAATTTGCATGATGCCTTATGGGTGGACAAGACCACTTTGAAGCAGGCAATTGGGATGGAACCTTTTGAACTAGTCTATGGGATAGGTTTTCATGTGTCACTGCCTTTGGAACTTTCCACAGCTAAGCTCTAGGCCATAATTGAAAAACAATATTTCAAAGATCCATTAGAGAAATGTATCATGTACCTAAATAAACTAGAAGAAGAAAGAGATGACTTGGTTGACCACATTACAAAGCATTAGTTGAAGGTCAAGCAAATTTTTAACATGTGGGCTCATCCTTGTAAATTCATGGAAGGGTTTGAAGTACTATTATGGGATAAAAGAAGGGTGCCTAAAGGATCTCATGGGAAGTTTGAGTCTTTATGGAAAGGCCTGTTTATCATTTTAGAAGCCCTTGGTTCAAATGCTTTCTATTTGTCCTACTCGGATGGTGTAAACTTTCCTTTCACTTATAACGAGCATGATCTTAAGTTGTTCAAGCTCTAACATTGTAACCAATTCCTGCCCTTGTATGTAGTAGGTATTTTTCCCTACTTTCCTTTTTGGTGTGTCTGTGTGTGTAGTTTCTTTCCCTTCATGCTTTTTGTTTTGCAAAACCAGTTTTTTAGATTTCTCTACACATTTAGCAATTTGCAATCCCTAGCCAGAGCCCATGTTAGGGTCAGTTAGAGTCACCATGTAAAAAGTGTCTTTGACCCTTTGTTCATTTGTTCCATAAAAGTCTAGTCCAACGTTTTTCCTTTTTCGGCCATGCATTTGTGGTTCCCTAAGCCTACCTAGTTTTTAAGCCACTATGATATAATCCCCGAGCCTATATAGTTCAAAGTCAGCTTTCCTTGGTTGAGTTTTTCCAAACTCTTTCCTTCTCATGAACCACTTTGAACCTCTTTGAACTCCAGTTCAAAGTAGTTCAAAGCAATTCAATCAAAAATTATTTTTCTAACATTTTGAAATGCAAGTGGGGCCCTGGTCTACATCGTCATTTGGTAGGAAACCACTTTGAACCTCTTTGAACCATGGTTCAAAGTAGTTCAAAGAATTTCAAGGGGAAATGGTAGTAAAATCAATAAGTGATGTGACAACACAAAGCGTGGATGTGCTAATTGGGCATTGAAGTTATTATTTTTTTTTGGAGTACAAAAATATTTGAAAAGCTAGAAACCATGGCGAAAATCCATAATGGAGATTTGAATTGTGGTGAAAAGAATCATAAACATGAGTGAAGGATGCCACTTAAAGGAAGTTAATGGTATTTTTAAAGGTTGTGTATTTCAATGATATTTAGTTGTCAAATCATCAATACACGTATCACTCCAATTAATGCTACCATTTAATGCCTCTTGAGAAGACATTATTGTGGTATGATTTCTAAAATATAAGAACTCATGTAGCTTTCTTATTTCTATTATGAATTTGTGAAGTCTCAGCTATGGAAGAAGAAAGTTATTTGCTTAAGACTATGGAATATAGGTAGCTACTGAAACCCCTCTTTTGTCTCCTATTCCTGTTTGATATTTCTTTCCAAGAGAGGAGGTTACTTTCCATTTCTTTTCAAAAAGAGAAAATGAGGTCTAGCATGCATTTTTTTGGAAATTTTATAAACCTGGGATGTTGGGATCCTGTAATTATGGACACTAACTTGTTAGGAGTTGAGGTAGAAAAAATGGTGGGTAACCTTAGAAACAAAGAAACTAAAGATTATAGTTTAGAGTTTTTGTCAAGTGGGCTATTAAAAGTTGCATCTTTCCCTCTAGCCATAGTGAGTCTGAAATTAGTTTAGCAATGCATTAATCATTATGATGTGAAGTCTAAATGCATAGTGAATTATGGAGACAAAACCCTTTTGTTTGTGAAAATAGATACTATAATATCTATATTCAAGATTCTTGATGAAGCCTTTGTCAGTTTTAATCCTACCCAGTCTCTTGCTCAGTTTCAAGAAAATATTGATAAAAAGTGCAGTCATATGGCCCATAAGTGGACCAAAAATTTCTATAAAGGTGGATACCGATTACCCAAATTCTTAACCAAGGACCATATGAAACCGTAGGTCCATGATATAAAGGTTTTGCTTCATCAAATGAAAGCTTCAAGGCAGGTTCTCCTTTTCGAAGATTGGATGTTCCACCTTATTGAGATAGTTTTGGAAGATAGACAACACCTTGACTAGACACAAATTATTTCTAGTGCTTTGAATGGACCCAAGACCTAGGAGCTATTCCACATGAACCATGGAATGCAGACTTGAATGTTTATGAATATTGTCCCTTGTTAATAAAAGATAAGGTCCTCAAAGATTATAGGAGGTTTCATGATGTGTTCCATGGGAAACTATATTACCAACTGACGCAAACTCCTAACTAGAGGATATCAGCAAAATCTCAAAAATTAGTCAAAACCTACAGTAGCTTCTATATTTAGTTTCTACATTTCACATATATCAAGATAGGAGGTTTTGATGAAGAACCCCTTAAGCTTCCTAGATTTTCTTTTGATTGCTTCATATTAGCTGAAGTCTATAGGTAGCTATTCACTGTGATTAAAAATAGTTTACCAGAGGAAAAATGGGCTTCTATGTTTCTAGTCTAGCTGGGAACTCTGGTTTACAATAGTATGATTCATGCCTCGATAATAGGTTGTAACCTAGTAAGCTTCCACATGCAATTCTATGATCCGAGAAGAGGCTTTCATAATAAAGGTTTTGCCAAGCATGTTCTAAATTTAGGAAACCACCCATCACCAAATTCACATATTGAGGATCTATGGGAAGACTTGGGAGATGAAGAAGCAATCAGGAAATGAGACCATTCTAGACTTCTAGTACCACAAATCAAGCTTTTACAATTAAAATTTGATACAAATGGAATAGATGAGGATGCTTCAAAGGTTGAAGATTTAGAAGGTGACATTTTAGGAACAAGAAGTTCTCTGAATATAGATTGGACAAGTGAAGAAGAGAAAAACATAAAGTTGAGAGCCAGGTCCATTTTCAGAGTCACTGAAGCCTAGCTAGAGAAGAAAAGATTGGAGAAGACAAGGAAACCACCTCCTAAGAAACATAATGCAGAATCTATCTCAAGGGATGTGAATCATGCTTTATCTAATCTATCTCCTTTGACTACTGACGTAGGTAGAACCACTTCTTCCAAGAGAAAAACAACACATGGTCAACATCCTACTTCCTGTCAAACAAGGCCTCGAACTAGATCAGAAAGCCATACACATATTGCATATCCAGGTTCAGATTATATCGACATCGAGATTAATGATGAAGATATCTAATTCTCACCCAAAAACTAGGAGAATGATAGGGAAATGTCTACCTAAAATCCTAAGGTTCAACAGGATAATGTCACACCTCTCAAAACATCTGACAATAGAATGGTTCCCAGTTCAATACCCCCATGGATGATTGACTCAGTGAATAAGAAGAGAAGCTTTAATCTTATCTCCTTTCTAGTAAAGGAGATCATTACAAAAGATTTTGTCCACACCCCTAAGGTAAAAAATATGAAGAGAAATGCAAGGTTGTCTATTGATCCCTCCATAGTGATGGGATAAGCTAGGATAGACAAGCTTGTCTATGCTCCAGACCCTCCACTGGGATCTCAGTGTTTCTCCACACCAAAATTAGGTCTATAGGATTCCTTAACCTTCTAAGGACTTCCCCCTGACCTACCTAACCTTCCCACTAAGTTTCACACTTCCATTCTTACACCTTCTTGCTTTTCGTTCTCACAACTAGCCTCTCACATAGGCTAAAAAGGGTCTTTTTGACTCCTGGCTTCTCACTGCACTTCAATAGGGGAAATCAAGGTTTCATGTGTCTTTTAAGGGCTAATTAAACCTTCTACATGCATTCTTGAGGTTTTGGAAACACCCGATCTAGGGGTTCCTTTGGAAAATAGGGCTACTAGACTAGCCCAATTAGCCCTCCACCCGGATTTGTAGGAGCTTTTGTGCAAAACACTTAGGGATTCATCAGCCCTGGTGTGAATAGAAGTTTCTTAGAATGATCCCCTCTAAAGGATTTTTTGGGTCTCAGATACCCAAAAGGCCGTACCACATACTTGACCAAATGTGAGGGTTTCAAGGGTTTTGGGGTCTTTGCAAGCTTCTCATTTCCTTCAGAGCCTTCTGCACCTTATCAAACTCCTCCCTCCAGATTTAGGGCCTTCTACCATTTCTTAAGACTCCCTCAAAAGGGAAAACCTTGAATCATTACCAATCTCCTGTGATAGCTTCTCAAACGCTACTGCAACCTAGCCGGGTATGGCCATACTCACCTAGGGCTTTAACAAATAAATGTTTGTAGCTTCCTCCAAGGGCCCTACATAAAAATATGTACAAAATAGGGTATTTACTCTTGCATTTCCAAGTTCCATGGTGTGGCCACGGTGGAATCTAGAGTTACAGCCCTAGACATTCATGACTCTCCAAAACTGGCAGAGTTTCAACAGTTACAAAGAAAACAACAAAACACACACAAAAACTTGAAGCACTACTCTAAACACTCATAAATGAAAGAACTTAACACAATAGACAACTTCCACACAACAAATCCACTGATTCTATTCTATATAATGCAAAACATAGCAAAGATCAGTGACTGTCACTACAAATCTTGATACAAAATTGTTGTTCCAATGCTGTAGCCGTACATTCAATTCTCCAACCTTGGGATTAGGGTATTTCAAACCTTATAAAGTCTTTGTTTTTAAATGTGTGCATCAGTCTTGGGGATTTTTTAGCCGCTTAGTTTTCTTAATTCTTTGATAGAGGAAAAGTTGTCTAGTAACTTGCAAAGTTGCTAGCAACTATTGGGCAACTTATTAGTTGCTTGTGTATCTCTTGCTTACACAACAAAAGAGAATTCTAAAAGTACACTTGTGCTCATAACATCATATAACACCAATCTAGGACCAAAATCCACAAATTCAAACACTCCAAGTTGCATACATTCCTTAGAACAGTGTACTTGCAAAAACTAGGAAAGCTATAGACTACTAGGACTTGAACATGCCTAGACACACCAAAATGGAGTCAAACCACATTATGACTCTTGTTACTACTTACATTTCTTGAGACATAGAAAAATGAAAAGGTTAGGGCCCTGATAGGAGTGCTCCTACACCATACTCCCCCTCAGCACAAGCTAAGGCACCTTGGGTTCTAGAAGTGCTATATCAATTCCAAACTTTTTGAACTATCCTTCTTCAACCCAGGTGGCTTCAGATTTAGGTTGACCCTTCCATTTGATCAAATGTTCCATATAAATTTGATGCCTAGTTTCTTTCTTCACTCTAGATTCAAGGATACTCTCTACTTTAACTGGTTCTTTCTTGGGCATGGCATTTGGATCAATGTCTTGTAGTACCTTAGGTGTACCTATTTCTTATTGATTAACATCACCTTTGAATTTGATTAGGTCTGCAACATTAAATACTGGTGAGATGGCTAAATCTGAAGGTAAATCCACCTTGTAAGCATTTTCTCCATACTTTGCTAACACCTTGCATCGACCTACTCTTTTCATTTTCAGCTTAGTAGGCATGCCTTTTTGCATTCTTGCCTTGTTAAGATGGACCATAACATAGTCCCCAATCTAAAACTATACTTCTTCTTCTTTTCATTCACTTTAGCTTTGAGTCTTTGAGTAGACTCCATCATAGTTCTCTTCACTTGCTCTTGAACTTCTTTGATAGTTTGAGAGAAATCTCCAGCTTGTCCACTCTTCAACTCCATGGAACCTAAATCCCTCAACTCACACACTACTCTAGGGTGTCTCCCATAAACAATCTCAAAAGGACTTCTTCTTGTGGTCCTGTTCACACTATCATTATATGCATATTCAACCTGAGATATAACAAGATCCCAAGTCTGCCCATACTCCTTTGTTAGACACCTTAGCAAGTTGTCAAGCACCCTATTGATGACCTCAGTTTGACCATCAGTTTGAGGATGGTATGCTAAACTGAAAGAGAGATTAGTTCCCAGCCTTTTCCATAAATTTTTCCAAAAATGTCCCATGAACTTGCTGTCCCTATATGACACAATACTCAAAGGAAGTCCATGAATCCTAACTATCTCTTTGAAGAAGAGATGTGCTACATAACTTGCTTCATGTGTTTTCTTGCAAGGAATAAAGTGACTCATTTTAGAGAACCTGTCAACAACAACATAGATGCTATCCATACCTAATTTGGTTTTAGGGAGTCCAACTACAAAGTCCATACTTACACACTCCCAAGGCCTATTTGGAATTGGTAGAGGTTGATAGAGTCTAGCATTGCTTGAACCTCCTTTAGCTCTCTGGCACACTCCACATTGCTCAACATACCTCTTGACATCCCTTGCTAGCTTAGGCCAAAAGTAGTATCTCTACACTAACTCCAAAGTCTTGTTTATGCCAAAATGGCCACTTAGGCTGCCATTATGCTTCTCTTGGATCAGATTTTCCCTCATGGATCCTCTAGGTACACAAAGCTAATTACCTTTAAACAACAACCCATTCTGAAGGGTGTAATCTACAAACTCTCCATGAAAGTTGTTCTCAAACTCTAGGCACACCTTATAGGCTTGTGAGAAGTCTTCATCCTCCTCATATAAGTCTTTGAAACCTGTTATTCCAATACTTTGCAGCTGTACCTCTTGGACAGTCAATAACTTCCTACTCAAGGCATCTGCAACCTTGTTGAGCTACCCTTCCTTATGCTTGATTGTGAAGGAAAATGACTGGAGATATTCCATCCACTTCAAGTGCTTATTATTGAGCTTCTCCCAAGTGTTGATGTAGCTTAAAGCCTGATTATTAGTAAAGACAACAAATTCTTTTGGCAACAGATAATGCCTCCACTTTTTGAGAGATTGCACTAATGCATACAACTCCAAGTCATACACTAAATACTTCTTCTTTGCCTCATTGATTTTCTCACTAAAGAATGCCACAGGTCTCCCTTCCTGACTCAAAACACCCCCTACTATTATACCACTTGCATCACATTCAATGGTAAACAATTTATCAAAAGTAGGTAAGAGTAGGATAGGTTTAGTGGCTACCTCTTGCTTCAATGTTTGGAATGCTTTCTCAGCTACTTCAATCCATTTGAATTTATTTTTCAGCCCTCCTTTGATAGTGTCTAATACTGGTGCACAAATCCCACTGAAGTTCCTGATGAACTTTCTATAAAATTGGGGTAAACCATGAAAACTTCTAACTTCTGTCCCTATTTTTGGGGTATACCAATTCAAGATTGCCTCTACCTTGCTTGGGTCCATTTTTAGAGTACCCTTGGATACTACAAAACCCAAATAAATCAGCTCTTTCTGCATGAAATCACACTTTTCTAGGTTGATGGCTAATTCCTCTTCATGTAGCTTCTTCATAACCAACCTTAAGTGTTCTAGGTGTTCTACTTTTGTCTTTCTATAGATGAGTATGTCATCTAGATACACCACCACAAATCTACCTATGAAGTCCTTCAAGACCTCATTCATCAACCTCATGAAGGTGCTTGGAGCATTAGTAAGCCCAAATGGCATGACAAGCCATTCATACAATCCATCAATGGTTTTAAAAGCGGTCTTCCACTCATCACTCTCCTTAATTCTGATTTGGTGATAACCACTCTTCAAATCCAACTTTGTAAAATACATAGCACCTCCTAAGCAATCCATCAAATCCTCTATTCTTGGAATGGGAAACCTATACTGGATAGTAATTCTATTGATAGCCCTTGAGTCTATGCAAAGCCTCCATTTTCCACCTTTCTTGGATGCTAGGACTACTGGAACTACATATGGACTTATACTCTTTTTTATCAGCCCTTGATCCAACAACTCTTGCACTTGCCTTGCTACTTCTTTGTTCTAATCCAGGGTTAGCTTGTAGGCTGCTTTGTTAGGTAGAGAGGCACTCGGAAAAAAATCAATTTGATGACTTATTGATCTTCTTGGAGGTAAGGTGGCAAGGGTTCCATCACTCACAATGTCTTTGAATTCCTCTAACATTTGCTGCACTTCCAATGGTAAATCTGCCTTCACCTCCTTTTCCTCTTCTTTTGGTTTCACCATAACAACATACCCCATGGTCTCCTCATCCTGTAGAGCATGTAAAAACTCTTTTCCATTGCTAAGTAACACACTAGGTGTCTTGGAAACTTCTTCTTCAGTTTCTAGCAATGACTGAATTTTAAAAGTCCTCCCATCCTTCTTGAAAGAAATGGAGTTATCTTCCCCATCATAAATCATCTTCCTGTCAAATTGCTAGGGTCTTCCCAATAGAAGATGGCATGCATCCATGGGTAAGACATCACAAAGAATTCTATCTTTATAGCCTCTAATGGAAAACTCTACCCATGTCTGCTCATTAACTAGCACACTCTACTCCTGGTTCAACCAAGTTACCTTGTAGGGGTTAGCATGTGGAACCTTTGTGAGTTTCAGCTTCCTTGCTGCTTCCTCTGCTATTATGTTATCTATAGATCCTGAATCCACAATAACTTTGCACACTTTGCCTTGTATCTTGCATCTGACTCTAAAAAGAGCCCTTCTTTGCTATGGTTCACCTTGATTAGGCACCTTATCAGTACCCTTCTGAATATTAGGTTCTCACCCATTTCTGATTCCAATTTGCTGACTTCATTAGTGCATGAGCTGCTGCTATCCTCTTGGGCATAGGCTACCCTCTTCTCACTTTGTGAGGCTGATGGTTTATCAGGACACCTATAAACAGGGTGTCCAAGTTGTCCACACTGATAGCACTTCATGGTGGCAAAGTAGGAGCTACTTCTTCCTATTCCTCTTCCCCTATTACCTTGAGAACTTCTTCCTCTACTATGAGATCCTCTTGGACTGATTTCTAAACTTTGTTTGAATAGCATGCTTTCTCCTTGGTTTCTTGATTCACCACCTCTTCTGGATCCACCTCTTTGACCCCCTCTAGAGTCTCTACCTCTACCCCTGTTCTTGGAATTAGGTTCCTTCTTTCTCCTCTATTTGTCCTCAAGTTTTTGTGCCATATGCTAACAACCAAGTAAGGTAGTAGGAGTGAAAAAACTCATCTCTTCTGCTATGCTCCATTTCAAACCACTCAGGTACCTTGCTACTTTAATGCTTTCATCTTCTTGGACTCTAGATCTCAAGCTCAATTTGTGGAACTCTTCAGTATAGGTAGCTACATCCATCTCCTTCTATCTCTTCAGTATAGGTAGCTACATCCATCTCCTTCTATCTAAGTGTCAAACTTTTCTTATGCTATTTTATTTCATAATCATCTGGTAGGTAGGCTTCCCTGACCTTGTTGACCATGGCTTTCCAATTAGAGATTGGATTCTTTCCCTCTTTCTCTCTTTCACCCTGCAAGTAGTTCCACCAGCTTAATGCTTGTCCTCTCAACCTAGATTTGGCCACTTTGACCTTCTGTACCTCTGAGATCTCTTCAAATTTGAAGTGATTCTCCATACCTTCAATCCACTACATCACAAGCTCAGTATCCATCCTACCAATCAGTAATGGGACACATTCTAGTGCCTTGCCCGTAATAGCTTTTAGAGCTTTGAGAAACTGCTCATCTTACATTGGAGGATCAGGTGTAGGTACATCATCATCAAGAGTCTTCTCTTTTCCCTTAGCATCTTGTTCTTCCATCTTCACATTTACCTTATCTACTTTGTCTTGGACATCATCCAAGAGTTGCTCCATCTGTAACAATCTTTCCTGTAGGAGTCTGTTAGCTTCCTTCTGATCTTCTACTTTCTTGGAAAGCTCTGCATTGGGTACCATTTTCTATCTTTCATATGATCCACTTGATTCTTCTAGTGGTTGAAACATCCACCCTTCACTTCCCAAGCCTTAAAAAGCTCTGATACCAATCTGATGGGATAAGCTAGGATAGACAAACTTGTCTATGCTCCAGACCCTCCACTGGGATCTCAATGTTTCTCCACACCAAAATTAGGTCTATAGGATTCCTTAACCTTCTAAGGACTTCCCCCTGACCTACCTAACCTTCCCACTAAGTTTCACACTTCCATTCTTACACCTACTTGCTTTTCATTCTCACAACTAGCCTCTCACATAGGCTAAAAAGGGTCTTTTTGACTCCTAGCTTCTCACTAAGCTTCAACAGGGGAAATCAAGGTTTCATGTGTCTTTTTAGGGATAATTACACCTTCTACATGCATTATTGATGTTTTTGAAGCACCCAATCTAGGGGTTCCTTTGGAAAATAGGGCTACTAGACTAGCCCAATTAGCCCTCCACCCGGATTTATAGGAGATTTTGTGCAAAACCCTTAGGGATTCATCAACCCTAGTGTGAATAGAAGTTTCTTATAATGATCCCCTCTAAAGGATTTTTTGGGTCTCAGATACCCAAAAGGCCATACCACGTACTTGACCAAATGTGAGGGTTTCAAGGGTTTTGGGGTCTTCGCAAGCTTCTGGTTTCCTTTAGAGCCTTCTGCACCTCATCAAACCTCCTCCCTCTAGATTTAGGGCCTACTAAAATCCCTTAAGATTTCCTCAAAAGGGAAAAGCTTTAATATTTACCAATCTCTTGTGATAGCTTCTCAAACGCTGCTGCAACCTAGTCGGGTATGGCTATACTCGCCTAGGGCTTTAACAAATCAATGTTTGTAGCTTCCTCCAAGGGCCCTGCATACAAATATGTACAACATAGGGTCTATAATCTTGCATTTCCAAGTGCCATGGTGTGGCCATGATGGAATCTAGAGTTACAGCCCTAGACATTCATGACTCTCCAAAACTAGCAGAGTTTCAACAGTTACAAAGAAAACAACAAAACACACACAAAAACTTGAAGCACTAATCTAAACACTCATAAATGAAAGAAATTAGCACAATAGACAACTTCCACACTACAAATCCACTGATTCTATTCTATACAATGCAAAACATAGCAAAGATCAGTGACTGTCACTGCAAATCTTGATACAAAACTATTGTTCCAATGTTGTAGCCGTACATTCAATTCTCCAACCTTAGGATTAGGGTATTTCAGACCTTATAAAGTCTTTGTTTTTAAATGTGTGCATCAATCTTAGGGATTTTTTAGCCACTTAGTTTTCTTAATTCTTTGATAGAGGAAAAGTTGTCTAGTAACTTGCAAAGTTGCTAGCAACTATTGGGCAACTTATTAGTTGCTTGGGTATCTCTTGCTTACACAACAAAAGAGCATTCTAAAATAACACTTGTGCTCATAACATCATCTAACACCAATCTAGGACCAAAATCCACAAATTAAAACCCTCCAAGTTGCATACATTCCTTGGAACAGTGTACCTACACAAACTAGGAAAGTTATAGACTACTAGGACTTGAACATGCCTAGACACACCAAAATGGAGTCAAACCATATTATGACTCTTATTGCTACTTACATTGCTTGAGACACACCAAAATGAAAAGGTGAGGGCCCTGATAGAGGTGCTCCTACACCACATAGGAAAGTAACTATAGAGATCGCTACCTATAAGCCTAGGGAAGGAGTACAGGAACCTGAAGCGAAGGACTTCGAAGTTACAAAAATGGAACTTGGTGTATTAACTCAGGATTCTTGGGATCACCTTTTCCAATTTTCAATTGATCATATGCTTATAAAATCATAGAAAGATGGAAGGGAGATGTGTGAACTAAAGCAATTGGTGATTACTATGGTCAAATTTATTACTTCTGTCAGTGACATTGGTGCATTACCTATGGCCCAGTCTCCAGAGGATTTTGATCCAAATTTGGTAGAGAGTAAAAAGTTGTTGAAACAAATAAAACAGGGCAAGGTTTTAATGGAGGCAATGAAGACCTAGGTTGACAACATTATCGATGAAGTACCTTCATCTGATAATTCATATCTACCTGCATGGATGGGGAAGTATTATTTGGTGAAATTCAAACTCTAATCCCTAGCTAGGAGTTAGAGGAAGAAAAGTATTTGGTTATTTTCACTTAGGTCTAGGAGATAGAAGCATATGGGGAAGCCCAATTCTTATTAGAGAACCCCATGAAATTAGTTGACCCTTGCATGTTTTTTATCTTAAAACAAAATCTTGGTTGGAAAGGTTCATTATTTAAGGCTGCAATTTCACAAGTCCAGGCAATGGAGAAGGAAATCAAAGACATGAATACTAAAGTGCCCAAAGATATTAAGGTAGTAAATCCTTTAGGTATTATACAAATTGATGAGGGAATCTGGGATGCTGACGCTATGGTGAAGTTCTTTGTAGATACCATGAGCACCTTGAAGGAAAGCGAGGGACCAACAACTCAAGATTTCACTAAGATAGCCAACATGGAATCCATGTAATTTCTAAATAGGGAACAACAACCCAAGTAGTTATAGAGGATTCAAGAGCTCAAGTTGTAGAAAAACATGTGCCAGATGAAGCTGATTGGTTTAAAGAGTTTTCACTCACAACTAGCTCAAGAATTAGTGAATGCATTTAGAACCTGGAAGTTAGTCCAAACTTCCACATCTAAAGATCAATGAAGAAAGATGTCACATTTCTGGGCATCTTTTTAGCATTTCTACTTTAAAGATGATGGTCATAAAACTTTGGTTTAAAATGTATAACTAGTTTTCTTAACTATTTTTTATGTAAATTCGAGAGGCCAGGTTTTAAGGGATGCTCTCTCAGATCTGAAACTATAAATGCTGGGGCATAAATTTTTTGAAGGGTTAGAAATTTCTGATAGAATAGTAGATAGATATCTTTAGTTTTCTTTTTTTTTGTAAAGAGAATTTATCGAAAGAAATAATATATGGTTCCTTTCAGTTAGACTTTGATCGAATCAAGTATAAGTATAAAAGTGCATAGTTTGATTTGAATCTTTGAGTTGAAGTCTATGGTGTATCAGTTACTTTGAGAATTGATATATCTTATTCTTTTCCTGAAATGTTTATGCATTGTCGTTATTGGATTTTTCTGATAATTCTCTTTCACTATTTTATCTCGTGAGTTCATTTTCTAGAAAATTAGTGGAACTTTTCTTCCTTGTAGTTTCTTTCTTGCATCTTCATATACTCAAAAATACCTTGATACCAAAGAGTATCTAAGTGATCCTTCCACACTTTCTGGTTAAAAGTGTATGTATTTATTTTTATGTTAAGAAATTCATTGAATATTTGAAAAGGAGCTAAACCTTGAAAAACTTAGAGGGAAGCAATCTTTCATGCTTACGTAACTATTGTTGGATTATTTTTCTTCAAAGGCATAGAGTACTTGCAAAATTTAATTTAGAAAAGGGGGACAAATCTGTTCACCAACAATCATCCACTAGCATCAACACTTCATCAAATCACTATTTTTTCACTTAGAATCTCTCTGTTCCTTTTCCTTTTCAATAGTCAGAATCCCTTCAACTATTTAGCTTTCCATCTATTTGTCAATATAAAATCATTATATAGAAAACAATTTCCTCTTAATCTCATCTATTAAATTTTCCTTTAGTCAATCTTGACCATTCATTGCATTATACATTGAAATTAGATCTCGGTAACGTGTTTCATTTTCACCAAGGAACTTAGAACTTTTCTATGAACTTGTTCCATCCTTTTTTCCACTTAGATCCTACTATAGATCTTCTTCTTGAATTTTTATAACCGTAGATCTTTGTAACTAAATTTCCTCATCATCATGATCATCTAGCTCATTATAGCTAATCATTAAATGTCGATTCCATCCATATTTAATATCTTTTCCTTGCACAATGTTCTTCCTTAGGATTTTTGTTAAACTGCGCTTGGTGCCTAAACCTTTCTTTTGTTGTTCAGTGTCTTGATTTCCTTTCCTTTTACCAAGTGATCTTTTCCTTTTTCCTTTTCCTTACCAAGTGACTTTACCTTCTCGGTAGCCAAAATAACTTATCTTACCGAGTTGTCAAATCTTCATTACTATGCTTTAGTGACTTAACATGATCATATGTAGGTAAAAAAAATTTCATCAACATAATCTAATCATTGTCCAATCTGTATTAGTTTCCCATTTATGTTCTTCAACTTCATAACATGTCATTTCTTCTTCTCCTTAACTCTAACATCTTATATCATTACCAAATGATATGGCAACATAATATAAATCATAAATCAATTGCTTGACATCAATGACAAGACAATAAATGATATAACCTTTCTACTATCATCATGTAGTCCTCTTATCTTGGTCAATCTTCATCATCAACTCCATGAGATACATTAGTATCAATTATGGTAACAAGCAATTATGGATTTACCAAAAATTGACAAGCCTTCTAACACCATGTGTAGAGAATGTGTAATGGGAAAACAAAAAAGGGAGTTTTTAGAGAAAATCATTCACTATCAAAGGGAACTTATATCTGGTGCATATAGATCTATGTGGTCCTACAAGGACTGGATCTTCTTATGGTGAAAGGTACTTCATACTATTTTTTTATGATCATTCCAGGATGATGTGGGTTTCTTTTCTGAATTGAAAGAAAAATTAGAGGCATTTAAAAATTCAATATCTACAAGGAAAATGTAGAAAATGAATCACGTTTGAAGATAAAATGTTTGAGGTTAGATAGAGGAGGAGATTTTACATCTGCTGCATTTAATTCATACTATGAAGAACATGGGATATATAGGAACAATTCTTCTCTTAGGACTCCACAACAAAATGAGATTGTAGAAAGAAGAAACATAACTATACTAGATGTTTCTTGACTAATAATGATTGAAGGAAATGTATTACATGTGCATTGGAGAGAAGTCAATATTGTGGTTTACACATTGAATAGGATTTAGATCAGGGAAGGTAATACTAAAACACCTTATGAACTTTAGTTTGGTTATTGATGAAGGGTTCTCCCCTTAATACCATGAACACATAACATAAAAAAAAGAAACAACAACAATTTTTAAGAACAAAAAATGGTCTTCTTATTATCTCCACAAGTGTGGAATTATAGATTTCAAAATTAAAATATACAAAGCCACATGGACATTTTATTTTTAATATTTTGTAGGACAAAGCCTCGAACAATTACTCCAAACTAACACATAGAACTTCTACCCAGCACTGCTCTAGAAAACAATACGGGCCTTCATTATATTGACAATTTTCCACTGCTTGAGAAGGTTCCAAAAATTTAGCCCTTAAGGATGACTACCCTTAGAATTATTTTAATTTTCATAATTATTACATTAGGGTCAGCTCAAAATAATTACAAATTATGTTTTTAGGTAGCACAACTTCAGGAGGCCATTACTTTTTGAACATAGCTCTATTTTTCTATTATAACCATTTTTTATAAATGGAAGGACCTAATCTACACTGTCTGACTCACACAAGCTCCAATTAGTGTTATACAATAAGTTTATGCCTTTGTCTCAAGCTCTTGTAGTCTTGATAACTTAGTATAACATGGGAATCATCTCCAGGTGTGGGACCTATGCTAACTAAGATGAGACCTCTAGGTTCTAGGCTGGTTCCTCTTGGATAATCACCTTAATTTTCTTCTAGACATGAAAGTAAACTTTGGAGGGAAAGGGATAGAAGGAATGCTTGGAAAGGGAAATGACTAAAAGTAAACTACCTACTAGGTGATGCACTGAAACTAGTGTTTGGATCTCAGTATGTAGGATGAAATCAATGAGAGACTTAGGTCTAGTAGGTCACAACTTACTGAATAGGCTTGCATAAGTATTTCATAGGAGGGGTTTGCAAACAAAGAGTGTATTCAAGGAAAGAAAGAGATTCTTTCACAAATAATGACACTCCTTGGGGTAGACAACAATCTATGACCCGCAAACAAACATTCACCTCTGGAACTAGGTATAGGAATGAGACAAGATTGTTAAGGGGTTGTAGTATACCCACAAAAGCATTCACATCAAATCATTCACAATAATACACATGAATTGCAGAAAGAAAGAAGGATCAAGAACCCTAAGATATCATTGAGAAACATATAAATACTTTGATTCAATAAGAGATAACTCACACAAAAAAGGCATAGGGACATGAGAAATGTCACAAAATATCTTCAATCTCTAAATTACCAATGGGAGGTTATAGAATGTAGAAGACCAGAGGGTAGGAAATGCCATAGATAGCCTTCTAAGAAAGAGACTTTCTTCTTACAAAATGTGAACTCTCTAACCTCTGAGCACTAAGGCTCCAAAAATATAATATATACATCTCCTACATGCAGGCAAGAGAAAAACCTAACTAGGGTTACATGATTTTATAATAAAATAGGAAACCCTAACTGCCTATGAAATCTAATCATAAGAAATATCTCTATAGCATCAAGGCCAATCAGATATGTTGCGTACCCATGCCTGTACTACATCAAACTTGATCCATCTACCCTCCTACAACTCAGCCTTTCCATGAATGCTCACAATCTGATCTTATAGATGTTTGGGTTTTAAAAAGATTAACCCTACAAAAGGTGGCAAGAAGCCCATTAAAGCTTTCAGCACGATGTGGTACCCTATAAAATCTATGGAGCTGATGATTAGATCCTTTGTTATCATCCCCTCAACCTTCACTATCATGAGGAATTCAATTCCAGCTACCCATTTTTCATGCACGACTACAAAATGCAAACCCTAGCAAAGCCAGCAGAAGAAATATTTAAATTTGAAAAATAACGGCTAGTAGGTTGATTTTAAAATGCAATTGTCGATCATTTTATCTCTTAGTAGATCAGGCAGCTCAGATACACCTACAAAAATACTTTTAAAACCCCTTTGACAAGTCAACCACCATTGTGGAAGTCAGCAGCCAATCACCAGTGAGAAAGTCAGCGTCCCTGACAGACCTTGGACCCACGTCCCTGAGAACACCATCAGACGGTTGTCACTATACCATGATCACAACAATCAAGCTTTTTGGATCTTTAGTATAACAACAGCCATGAGATCTGATCACGCATTAACTTGTTTAGAAACCCCTAACCCCACAGGCCCATTGAAAACATACACATTGCCTACTTTCATTCATTCTGACCTACTTCATCAGCATACACCTCGGTAGACCTCTGATAATAGACCCACTGACTGAGATGCTAATCTAATGGTAGTCGCATGATCGCATGACCTCCTAATATTCCTTGTGATCATGTGACCACCATAGATCTAAGTTCTTCAGACACATCTATAGATACTCAACCCCACTTATAGATGCCAACTATACTCTCAAATGACCAATCACAAGCCACCAAATGAATCCACGCTACACATTTTCCTGACATAGGAACCACTATCAGAAACTCTGACGGTGTAGGAGGATCAACAACTATCGCTATACCACTAGATTAACTAGGTCACATCTTGAGCCTTAGGTATAATGACAACCACATGATTAAGTCAGAACTTAACCCACCAAAGAAGACGGTCCCATTGTCAACCTTCCAAATTAGACACCGCCGATGAATCAGGAGCTGCCAGATGGATGAGGTGGCACCGGTCCCACTGACAAGATAAACTCTTTAGGTAGGAAGATCGATGATCATCACAAGATCTCATGGAATCTTTCAGAGCCATGAGATCATGTGACAACCATCAGATCTAGAGTCTTGACTTGGCAGCTGAACCAAGACTACCAACTGAAATGGTAACTGCTCACGGGATCATTGAGTGTTAAGGGGTTAACCATCGGGAATCAAAGACTTGGTGACTCAAGGATTTAGAAAGGCATATGGAAATTAAAGGGATTTAAGTTTGTGAGATAAAGTGATTGCAAATTATAACAAAGCTTAGTGTTTTAGGGTTTTTGAACACCAACAACTAGTTTTATGAATCTTTTAACTATAGACCAAGGAGATAACAAATTTGTAGAGGCCAGGTAATAGGGAATAAACCCATGAAAAATTTAGGGATGGTAGGCAAGATAAAAATAGAGGCATGGGTATGGCTTTCAGCCAAATCTGTGTGCACAGGGAAAATTTGGGTAACATTTTTGGCAATTTCTGGTGGATGTCAGCCTTTTAGACATGGGAAACCAATGACCTTGATAATCCATTGGGCATGGGGTTACTATAGGAACAAAAATTCTCTATAGAGGGACAAAATTGAAAATGTCCTCAAAGCACTTCTTGAAAAGTAGGAAACTAAACTAGAAAGCAAGGAAAGAAAATAGGTAAACTTTTACAAAATTTACAGAGAGGGGTTAACCTCAAAATAAGGCTTCAAGTGGAAACCATTCATAGAGATAGGTAAGGGGAGTCCTTCCATATTTTATAGTTTAAAAGCATTGGAGCCCTTGTATTCTATGATTACAAATGGTCCACCCCAAAAGGAGTCAAATTTTATGTGCCTGCCAGGCCTAGACCTGAATTCATCCCACTTGAGGACTACATCCCCAAACTTGAAATTTTTGACTTTGGCTCTTTTGTCAAAACTCCTCTTTGTTTGAATCTGATGGAATTCCATATTTTGAATTGATTTGTCTCTAATCTCTTCCAATTCCATCAATTGAGCATACCTGATCTGCAAAGGATCTCCTTCTTCAAATAGGGCATACTAAGTAGCCAGGTCCAAAGCTGGTAATTCAGCTGAAATGGACAACTTAGCCTCTATGCCATACACTAGCACATAAGGAGAATTACCAATGATTTTCTTTTGGGTAATTCTATCTAACCACAGTGCAGACCTCAACTTAGTATGCCAATCTCTCTGATTATCTTGCAGAGTCTTCTTGATTATCCTAATCAAGTTCTTATTGGTAGATTCTACCAAGCCATTGCCTTGAGGGTAATAATTGGAACTGGTATTTAGATAGATGCCATTCTTGATTGCCCACTCTAAGACTTTGAGGCCTATGAATGCTAATGTATTATCTGAAATGATGGAATTAGGAGTGCCAAACCTATGAACTAAATCATCATAAAAACTCAAGACAACACTCTCATTGGCTTCTTTTAATGCAATTGCCTCTGTCCATCTGGTGAAGTAATCAGTTGTAGTAATTATCCATTTATGGCCTATACGATATTGAGGGTTGATCATACCAATGAAGTCTATGCCCCACCTCATGAAGGGCTGATCTATTCTGATTGGTTGTAGAGGCAAGGCTGCAAGCCTTTCTTTTCCTGCAAACATAGCACACTTGATGCATTTTCTGACATAATCATGACTATCCTTAAAGATAGATGGACAATAGTATCCAACCCTCATAATTTTAAAAGTAGGAGTCCTAGGAGAGAAATGACCTCTAGAGGGTCCATCATGAAACTCAAATAGAACATTAGCTATCTTTTCTGAACCTATGCCTCTTAAAAGGACACCATTGTGATCCTTCCTAAAAAGAATCTCATTTATGAGCACAAAAGGAATAGATTGTAACCTATAATACCTTCTTTTTGTTGAATGTAGGCCTGCAGGACATTGTCCTATCTTCAAGTAATTGATCATATTAGGCAACCAACTTGTTGCCTTGGCTTGTTCTTCTGTAGAATGCACCACCAAAGATGCATCTGATTATTTTTATTTTTTTGAACTTTCATCCCCTGCCAAATGTTCACAAAGACCTCTTCCTCTAACCAGCTTGGTGGTTTGAATATCTATGTCATATTCCATCACCTTGGTGATCCAACTAGCTCTTTTCTCATTTAGGTCTTTGGAAAGAAAAAACTCTTTGACACTTGGATGAGTAACTTTTAAATGTACCTTGCTATGAGTCAATAGATATCTGAACTTTTTAAGGCTCTTTACTCTAGCGAGTACATGTTTTTCTACAAAAGAGTATCTCTGTTCATACTCTTCTAAACCTTTGCTAAAGAAAGCAATAGGTTGCTCCAATCCATCTGAATTTTCTTGGGTCAACATTGCAGATATGGTATCATGACCTCCATAAGCATAAAAGATGAAATCCTTATTGAAATTTGGGATTAAGATGGTAGGAGCTTCTGTTAGGGCCTCTTTGATAGCTTGGAAATTGGATTTCCCTTCCTTAGTCCAACTGAAAGTTGAACTCTTCTTTAACATGGCTGTCAAAGGCTTTAATAAATTTGCAATGTTAGGCAAGAACCTCCTAACAAAATTAATCTTTCCTATGAAAGATTGGAGACCTTTCTTGTGATGTGGAAATGGTAGTTCTAGGATGGCTACAATTCTTTTAGGATCCACTATAATTCCTTCTTTGGATACCATATATCCCAAAAACTTTCCCTCATGAACTGCAAACACACATTTCTTGGGATTAAGAGATATCCCAAACTCTCTACACCTTTCAAAAATCTTCCTCAGATATTTGATATGGTCTACTGCATGTTTAGAATAGTTAGTTATGTCATCCAAGTAGACCAACACAAATTTGTACATGAGGCTTATAAAGGCAATATCCATTGCCTTTTGAAATGTAGCTCCTGCATTTGACAAACCAAAGGGCATCTTTTGATAAGCCATGGTTCCCCACTTGGTTGTAAATGCAGTCTTATATTGATCCTCTTCATTAACCAAGATTTGATTGTATCTTGAATAATCATCCAATAATGAAAATCTCTTGGATCTAGAGACACATTGTAAGATTTTTTCCATGGAGGGCAGTGGATGGTGGTCTTTTAATGAGGCTCTATTAAGATCCCTGAAGTCAACACACAAACTCAACTCCCCATTCTTCAAACTGATAGGAACAAGGTTAGAAACCCAACTAGTTTTCTTGATGGGGTAGATGATACCACTTTCTATCAATTTGAGCACTTCCTTATGCATCAGTGGCTCAAGCTTGGGATTAACAGGCCTTTGCTTTTGCCTCACTGGTTTGGCATTAGGTTATAATTTAGTGGTGTGTTGAGAAAGGGATGGATCAAAACCTTTGATGTCTTCATATTTCCATACAAACACATCATTGAATTCTTTAAAAAGATGTGTGTAAGCTTGCTTTTCCAATTCAGTGTTCACTTTCTCAAATTGTAGGCTTTTACCTGGTCCCAACTCTAGTTCAACACAATGTTCTTGTTGGACTACCAGCCAGATTTTCTCTTTTTAATTTCATCATCCTTGTTGAAGATAGTGTCTAATGTAAAAAGACCTCTAGGCATCTTATTGGACTTCAGTTGTATCACTTGATCACCATAATTTTGTGATAACCTATGTTGATTATGCCTTGAAAAAACATCTTCTTCAAACAAGAACTGCAGAATTTGTTCATCATTGTCAAACACCTGCCAATTAACATCATTATTAGGAATAGATGGTCTGACAATCACTTTGATATGTTGTTGATCCATTTATTTCAAAATGTTATTTGGGATGTCATATTGGGATCCAACAGTAGCTAACCTATCTACATTTTGGTTTAATTTCCTAGGGATAGCAACAATATTGAAAGCACAAAAATCTTCAATTGCATCCCAAACTCTATGCTTATATGCTTTCAAAGTATCATTTTTTGTTGCACTTATCCCTCTTACTTGGCTGATAACTAATTCACTATCACCATAAACTTTTAAGGCCTTAAGCCCTCTTTTTCTAGCCCACTCTAGTCCATTGACTAGACTTTCATACTCTGTAGTACTGCTAGTGTAGGAGAAACTAAATCTAAAGGTAGTATAATACCTTTCTCCTTTTGGGGACACTAGCATAGCACCACCACCAAAACCATGCTTACTTCTAGCTCCATCAAAAAATAGTTCCCAAACCTAATTGTTCCGATCCTCTAAATCAGTGTCCTCTTTGAGAAGGCTTGGTTCTATGGCTCCACTCTCTTGTATTAAATAACTTCCCAAAAAAAAATCCCAAACAAGATTTTCTTTGGCCTCTAAACCTCTTTCATCTATAAAAATATAAGGGATACTTTCTATCTTTGTGCTTGCTTCACTAATGGTTTGGAAGTCATTGTCATCAAATATAGGGTAGTTTACATTGATGGTATTGGATACATATGGTTCTATATTGTGTGTTGCTAATGGTTCTAACTTAATGGTGACCTTGGTCCCATATCTTGTATGAAATAGCATGCAAGATTAGTTAGAAGATAGATAACCTCATATATTGGCTATAAACTCCCTTGACAAACATATAGAAAATAATGCAAGGAGAGCTATGATATATATATCAAGGAGGATGGAAAAATTAGGACTAGCATGAAGGATTAGACTAGTATCCTTGGCCACACCTATAGTATTGACTGAGGATCCATCAAGTTGGATGACCTTCTTTTGGAAGGGCTCATATTTTAGTCCTAATTGGTTAGCTACTTTCTTGGGCATTACAGTGCTAGTAGCTCCACTATCTACCATACAATTATGTGCTAAAGATTTTGTAATAATTAAATATACATAAAAGGGAGGTGGCTTTGAATTCCTACCTTGAATGGAATTGGTCTTGGAGTTGCTACCTAGAGCCTCCTTTTCTTGATCAGTGTTAACCAACACTGGCTTTGTAGCTTCTTTTGTAGGTTGAGGAGTTGCTACCTCTGTCATGGCCTTCTTCAAAATTTTAGGCTATCTTGGAAGAGCCAAAATGTCCCACATGGACATGGTGACATTCACCTTCTTCATATTGTCTATGATATTAAAAGGTGTCACAGTGTGTACTCTTTGTTGTGCTTTTACTATGATGGGCTCCACTTCCTTTGGAATTTGGCCTTCTTTGCTTGTAATGATAGGAGCCTCCTTAGGTGTGATGGGAGTAGCTTGCTGCACTGGTTCTGTAGATGTGGTGGCTTTGGCATTGGAATCTTCTCTCTCCATGTCTTGGGCTCTTCTTTTTGCTCTTGTAAAGGCAACAAAAGCAACTTCATCATTGACTCCACTGAAGTCTGGTTGCTCCCAATTGAAAAGACTAGTCTCATGCTCTTGTGGTTCTTGTTGAGGCACTGACCCACTAGATGAAACCTCTGATTGAGCTTGTGAGGCATTTTGAACCATTAGAGCTTGGTTCATCCACCCATTTGAACATGTAGCCTGATTATGAGGCTAATTACAAGGAAAGCACCATTCATTATCCATAGCCATATTATTTTGACTCGGAACCAAATCCCTGACTGGATTTGCAGAATTGAGAGGTGCAGGGTTGTATGGTTGGAATGGTCTCTGATTAAAACTCTATCTTTGTCCTTGATAGCCTCCTTGGTATGATGGCCTATTTTGTTGGTAAGGCTGTCCTTGATTCTGATATTGCTGATTAAGACCTTGGCCTTGTGGCTGAAATGATGGTTTGATTCCTTGACCTTGCTTCTTCAAATTTGTGACCTCTTTAGTCAAGGTCTACAACAAATTGGTCATTTCTTGCTTACTACTTTCTTGGCTATTCTTTATCTCTTGCAGCTCTTGAGAGAAACTAATTGTTAGCTCTTGACCACTAGTACTAGCCTGAGGTGCTAATATGGTTGGAATAGGGGTAAATGGGGGTACTTGGGCAGGTGCAATGGGTTGAAGGCTACGAAAAATAGGCATAGGAGGCCTTCTTTGTATCATGCCTTCTTGAATCAAACAATTTTCAGCCCTGATAGCTATGTTAAAGGCCTGGGGTAAAGAAGTACCACCCATAGACTAGATCATGATAGAAATTTGACCATTTAGACTTTGTAAGTAATATAGGAAAGCATGGTCAGCTGATGGTCTCATAGAGACTGGAATTCTATTCCATGTTTTGAGGAATCTACTATTGTAATCTATTATTTGCTCTTGAGGGTCTCTCTTAATTGTTGTCAACTGTTCAACTAGAGACAAGTTATTTGATTTATCCTCAAAATGTTTACTTAATGCATCTCCTAACTCATCCCAAGAAGTAATAGAACCAAAAGTTAAAGTTCTAAACCATTCTAAAGCCTTACCTTTTAGAGTTACTAATAATTTTATGGCCACATCATCTTGGGTTATGTTGTGTATGCTGTAGATGGTGGTCACATCTCTTATGTGTTCAAAAGAAATTTTCTGCCCTTCACCTGTGAAATTAGGTACACTTTTTAGTGCCACCAAGGGCACATCATGATGTTGAGAAAAGGCTAGTGGGCTACCTTGATTGAAAGGTGCAAATGCAAATGGTCTGGCCATTGTAGGAGTTGGAATTTGAAGATTAACAACTATGTGAGCTGTATTTGCTGCTAGATTTGAATCCTCCTCTAGATCTCTAGTTAGAGACCTACGTCTTCTTCTAGAATGAAAGGAAAAAGGTCCCTTTTCTGAAGTATCAGGAGGTGTTGATTGAACTCTCCTTGCACAAGATGTTCTTTGAGTTGACCTACCTTTGTGACTTCTCTTTGAGGGCCACTCTAAAAATTGGGTAGGCTTTGAGCTTCTAGTCTCAGTCTTTCCCATAAACCTTAAACAAGCTTGGCCTGGATCTTTGAAATCATTCGAGTCACCAGATATACTTGGTAGAATGACTTCTAAAGGTCTGTACTATGCAATCTGTATATCAGAGATAGCATATCTTCAAACACTGAACTTCTTGTGTAGTCCCACCGGGCATGCTAGAATTGTTATACACTGGCACCAAGGTGGGGTGTACTTGGGCTTCAACCTATACTGATAGTCCTTGTGTATTGAACTTCCTTGATCCTTTTGCAGATGAACCAACAGGAACACCTTTGAACGTTAATTTGATCTCTTACTAGTCCCATTGGGTGTGCCAGAATTGTTATACACTAAGTTTGCACCTTTGTCTCAAGCTCTTGTAGTCTTGATAACTTAGTATAACATGAGAATCATCCCCAGGTGTGGGACCTATGCTAACTGAGATGAGACCTCTAGATTCTAGGCTCGTTCCTCTTGGATAATCAACTTAATTTTCTTCTAGACATGAAAGAAAACTTTGGAGGGAAAGGGATAGAAGGAATACTTGGAAAGGGAAATGACTGAAAGCAAACTACCTACTAGGTGATGCACCAAAACTAGGTTTTGGATCTCAGTATGTAGGATGAAATCAATGAGAGACTTAGGTCTAGTAGGTCACAACTTACTGAATAGGCTTGCATAAGTATTTCATAGGAGGGGTCTGCAAACAAAGAGCATATTTAGGGAAAGATAGAGATTCTTTCACAATAATGACACTCCTTGGGGTAGACAACAATCTATGACTTGCAAACAAACATTCACCTCTGCAACAAGGCATAGGAATGAGACAAGATTGTTAAGGGGTTGTAGTATACCCACAAAAGCATTCACATCAAATCATTCACAATAATACACATGAATTGTAGAAAGAAAGAAGGATCAAGAACCCTAAGATATCATTGAGAAACATATAAATACTTTGATTCAATAAGAGATAACTCACACAAAAAAGGCATAGGGACATGAGAAATGTCACAAAATATCTCCAATCTTTGAATTACCAATGGGAGGTTACAAAATGTAGAAGACCAGAGGGCAGGAAATGCCACAAATAGCCTTCTAAGAAAGAGACTTTCTTCTTACAAAATGTGAACTCTCTAACCTCTGAGCAGTAAGGCTCCAAAAATACAATATATACATCTCCTACATGCAGGTAGGAGCAAAACTTAACTAGGGTTATATTATTTAACAATAAAATAGAAAACCCTAACTACCTATCAAATCTGATCATAAGAAATATCTCTGCAGCATCAAGGCTGATCAAATATGTTACGTGCCCATGCCTGTACTACATCAAACTTGATCCATCTACCCTCCTACAACTCAGCCTTACCATGAATGCTCACAATCTGATCTTATAGATGTTTGGGTTTTAAAAATATTAACCCTACAAAAGGTGGTGACAAGCCCATTAAACCTTTCAGCATGATGTGGTACCCTATAAAATCCATGGCATCGATGATCAGATCCTCTGTTATCATCCCCTCAACCTTCACTATCTTGAGGAATTCAATTCTAGCTAACCATTTGTCATGCACGGCCGCAAAATGAAAACCCTAGCAAAGCTAGTAGAAGAAATATTTAAATTTGAAAAAGAACGGCTAGCCAATCGATTTTAAAATGCAACCGTCAATAGTTTTATCTCTTAGTAGATCAGGTGGCTCAGATACACCTAGAAAAACACTTTTAAAACCCCTCTAACAAGTCAACCACGATCATGTAAGTCATCAGCCAATCACTAGTGAGCATGTCAGCATCCCTGATAGACCTTGGACCCACGTCCTTAAGAACACCATCAGACGGCTGTCGCTATACCATGATCGTAACGATCAAGCTTTTTGGATCTCTGGTATAATGATAGTCATGAGATCTAATCGCACATTAACTTCTTTAGAAACCCCTGACCCCACGGGCCCACTGACAACATACATGTTGCATGCTTTCATTCATTGTGACCTACTTCATCATCATACACCTCAACAGACCTCTGACAACGGACCCACTAACTAAGATGCTAATCTAATGGTAGTCGCATGATCACATGACCTCCAAATATTCCTTGCGATCATGTGACCACCATAAATCTAAGTTCTTCTCACACATTTGTAGATACTTGGCCCCACTAACAAACACCAACTGTACTCTCAAGTGACCAATCACAAGCCACCAAATGGATCCATGTTGCACATTTTCCTGAGACAGGACCCACTGTCAAAAGCTCTGACGGTGCAGGAGGATCAACGGCTGTCGCTATACCACCAGATTAACTAGGTCACATCTTGAGCCTCATGTATAATGATGACCACATGATCAAGTTAGAACTTAACCCACCAAAGAGGATGACCCCACTGTCAACCTAGCGAATCAGACACCATCAACAAATCAGGAGCTACCAGATGGATGAGGTGGAACCGGTCCCACTGACAAGATAAACTTTGTAGGTAGGAAGATTAACGATCATCTCAAGATCTCATGGAATCTTGCTGATCCATGAGATCATGCGACAACTGTCAGATCTAGAATCTTGACATGGCCGCTGAACTGAGACTGCCAATCAAAATGGTATCCGCTCGCGGGATTGCTGAGTGTTAAGGGGTTAACCACTGGGAATCGGAGACTTGGTGACTGAAGGATTTAAAAAGGCATGTGGAAATTGAAGGGATTTAAGTTGCTAAGATAAATTAACTACAAATTATAACAAGGCTTAGGGTTTTAGGGTTTTTGAACACCAATGGCTAGTTTTATGAATCTTTTAACTGCAGACCAGGGAGATAACAAATTTGTAGAGGCCAGGTAACAGGGAATAAACCCATGAAAAATTTAGGGATGGTAGGCAAGATAAAAATAGAGGCCTGGGTATGGCTTTCGGCCAAATTTGTGTGCACAGGGAAAATTTGGGTAACAATTAGTTGAGGGTCAATTGCAATCTAGAGCTTCTAAGGCCTTCAAAAATGAGCTCATAGATTTTGTATCCAAAAACCTCAATAACTTCACCGATACAAATGATATGGAAATGAAACTCAAATGGCAAATTGATATGGCTAGAATGAACCTCCACCTATGAAATCAGAATATTCTGAGCTTGTATGACCAACTTACTAAAAATAGTAAGTTTCCATATATAGAAGCTCTACACAAGATGGGCTTGAAAAGAATCTAGAAATATGTTTGGGTGATGCAAGGTTTCTCTTACACCCAAGATGCTTTCACATCAAACACCTGGGGTAATTTGAGAAGTGACCATGTCATGTCTCAGGTGTGCATAGGAAAACCAAGATAGTTAACCTCATCTCTTGTCAGCCATGATGAATCTTCTATAGGTCATCCTTTCCATTTGACAAGATATTCTTCATATGTCATGTTCTCTATGCTTCTACCAACATGACTATCCAATATATCATCAATCTCCTTGATAGCTGAAGTAGTTGTAAGAATACTCCACTATGCTTCATTTTTGAAAGTTGACTATACTAGTGTATATGACTTAATATAGTGTTGTCATTATGTAAACAAAGTTATATAGTGTTTTAGAGTCAGCGCCTATGGTAAGAAGATTAGAAATTGGCTAAGTGTTGAAGACTGGACAGTATACAGAGTACCTAAAGGTCAGAGCATCAGTGCATGTGCATATGAGAAAATTATGGTATGTTCCCTAGAATTTAAGTTGGTAAGATCATATTCATGCTACATCTAAGAGAGAATGATCAGAAGATTCAGTATAAGAAAGATACAAAGAGTTCAAGTTGCACAGATAGTGAATGCCAGAGAAGAGTGCAAGCAGCCGACTGTTGGTATTTTGATTAGCGGTTATATTATTTTTGTGTAAGGGCTATGCACCTATTGTAATTAGGTTATAGACATGTAATTAACTTTTTTTGTAAACACACTTAAGCTAATTCAATTGGAAGCGCTGTGTGTAATCGATTAAAGGGCTGACCTAGTTAATTATTTTATATGCGCATATAAGTATTACATACGCCATTGTAATTAATTATGGAAGTTGGTATAGAGTTGAAAGAAGTAGAGCATAAGTGTGTGAAGTGTTGATAAGATATATTAGAGCTTTGCAAGAGGTCAAAGCATTAGTGCATCAAAGGAACTAGTCAGACAAGCAGTATCATAGTGCCAGTTCATCCAACAGATATAGTGTGTATCTAAGATCAAAAGGTTGTAGCCTTCACCACTTGACTAGTGAGCTCTAGGACAATGTGTCCCCACCCCTAACATGATTATTATAAAAGACTCCTAATAGGGTTTGACCCTTAACAAGGTCACTGTACTAGATACATTGTAAAGCAACTCCTAATAGGGTTAAGGATCTTATAACAAGTATCATAAAACACTAGTACAAAATATTAGTGGGTGTCAATTCCCATTGGGGTTTTTACCTATTTGGGTTTTCCCATAACCACATTGGTGTTATGTGTTGTGTTCATGTTTTTAATTTATGTTGATGTTCATTTCAGTACTTAAGTGTTCAAGTTAAGATTAAAGATCTAAGAATTTTTTTTTAATTAAGTGAACACTGATTCAACCCCCCCTCTCAGTGTTCCTATTCCTAACAATTCGTATCAGAGTCCTGGTCCTCAAAAAAGAAGTTTAACCACTTGAGGAGATCATGGACAAAGAATAAATTAAACATCTAAAAAGAAATCTTGAAGTTTCTCTTGAAGATGTGGATAGATCTAAAAAAGAAATTGAAGAACTAAAAGAAAAAGTTAGTGATGCTCAAGCAGTCATAAAAAGGCTAAGAAAAGATTTGAAAGAATTCTCTACCAGTAATTTAGGGATAATGATAAAGAAGCTGAATGAAGAAAATTCATCCCTGAAAGAACTGAATGAAGAATTGGATGATAAGCTAACCAACAATCGAGAAGTCTATGATGAACAGATCAAATAGAACCTTCAATTGAATGAAGAATTAAGGCAGGCAAATATGGAAATCTTGGAGCTAAGAAATAATAAAGAAAGCTTGGAATCTGAATTGAAAGAGGCTAAGTATCACATTGATAAATTACACATGAGCAAGGATCTGATTGAATCTCAGTTGTATGCTTGGAAGCTTAAAGGAGATACCAATGACATTGGATTCAATGAAGCACAAAATTAGATTGACAACATGCGAGGAAGAATAAAAGCACCAGAAGACACCATAGATGCTAAGAAGACAAAAAGTTAGAATAAAGATCATGTTGAACCATCCAAGATTGAGTGCAAGCTAGTAGATCAAACTTGTTATGCATGTAACAAGCATGGACATATAGAAAGGAACTGTACACATGTAAGACCTTTCAATGGTTACTGTTATTCATGCAATAAATTTGGTCATAGAGCTATGAACTGTAAGACAAGTCAGATAAACAAGACTCTGAATAATCAGAGAAATCATAATCAGTCAAATATAAGTTCTCATAATGTTACATGTCAAATATGTAACTATAATGGCCACTCAGCTAGACAGTGTAAAATGGTAACCCATGTTAATGCGCCGAAGAATATAAGGCCTCCAGTCATTTGTTAGTCTTGTAACAATGCTGGACACATCTCAAAGTTTTGTAGATCAAGGACACAAAGTCAGGAAAGCCCTAAAAATCTAGAAGAAACAATATTGGATATCAAAGGAGAAGTCAAGTTTATGAAAGCTTCAAAGGATGCGATCTTGATTTGGTCTAAGGCAAAGAAGGATAAGGTTAATGAGAATGTATTTGATGCATCCATAGTGGACACACCCTCTACATCTGGATGAATGGCCCTTAGGGTCATAGGGGGAACTAATTTAGATCTAAACCCCTAGGCGACTAGTATACTCACCCTCTGAGTATGCACCTTTGGACTTAACCTTTTGGAGACTAGAAAAACTTATGTGAAAGAGTGCACTAGCTGATTGTTTACAGAATGAAAGTTGGAAATGATCAAGTGACAGCCTAGTTTACGCAACAAGCATTAATAGAGAAATTATTACTTTATAGTACACATAAGCTTTTAGATCTCTCATTGCATTTGAATTTAGAGTGATTAGAGAGAAGAGGAGCCCTTGCATTTGATAGAAAGTGATTTTAGATTGATTCAACAGTGATTAGCAGTACATTTGATTAGTTGCAGAAGCCCTAATCTGTCGCCCCGATTCAAAAGTCTTTGAGATAATTTGGAAAATGATATACAAGTAAGTAATGGCTACTCCCATTGTATTTAATGTGGCATAAAAGAAGAGATATGTTTTTAAGAGGCATCCTTTCAAGTCCACATTAGATGACCTAGAAGGTGCATTCTCCCGCACTCCGATGGGTGTTATGCATGTGGAAGATATTAGGACATACATATATTGCAAAAAGGAACCAGTAGGTTTGGATAGAATAAGAGCGCACATGGAAACAATGATGAAACCTAACAAAACCTTCATGGATGAGTATGTGTAGTTGGATAATCATCCTATAGTGGAATATGCTATGGCATATGAGTTCTACGAGTTAAAATGGATCAAGATTCTACTTAGCAGGATCTAGGATGACCTATTTTGGATAGGTGAAGTTTTAGTTAGGATAACAAGAGACCTAATTCATGAGATGATAGGACTCTCAAGGACAAGTGATGTTCTTCTAGAGGGCAAGGACACTAGAAAAATTTTAGAAGAGGCTTACAAATCAAGAAGTGATAGGCGCGGAATGACAATTGAGCCTATAGAGGAGAAAGAGATCAAATTGATATCCATGATATTGGGATACAGGTTCCAACACACTAGCAGAGTAAACAATGTGTTAGCAGCCACCATTCTAGCAACAATAAGATTGGTGAGAGAGAAAGGAGAGTTTAATCTATGTGAGATCTTGCACACATAGTTAATAGACAACATAAGAGCCATCAAGCATGACAAGACCAAGATATTCAGGTTTGGGTCTTTAATAATCTATATGTACTTCCATATTCTTGGAAAGGTATCTGATTTGTATCTAGATCACAAGTCTTTTTCCACTATGCCATAGATATCGTTTAAGGTATCCACAGAAAGTACCCTTCAGGATTACATGACACTAGAACTGAAAACATTTAGGGCTAAAATGTAGATGAGATATAGAATTCCAGAAATCATTGTAGAGAAGTACAAAGACACCATTTGTTTCATAGTCAAAATTGATACAACATGCATGGAGGCTATTGAACCAAGGAAAAAGTGGATTCATCCACTAGGATATGAAGTTGAAGAGCCTATTCTAGAGGCTTATTCTCAAGTTCTATTGTCAACACCAAAGGACCCCGATGAACCTAGATGGGGGACTTATGAAGAGAAAACAAGAGAAGTAGATGTTGTATTGAACATCGCAGCAACAAAAAGAAAAGTTGCCAAGGTTACTTCAGAGATTTTGAAAATTCATGGAGTATCTCAAGCAAACTTAGAAAAAGAAAGGCAAGAGAAGATTACTTTGGAGATAGAGAGCGTAGTTGCAGAAAAGACAAAAACTAATGATCCAAAGATGAGGAACGTGAAAAATGAGAAATTTGATGATCCGAAGGGTAAAAAAGATGATACCCCTTCTGCACCCAAGGAAACCATTGACCTTACTGCTCCTCCTGAGTATAAGGCAATGCCTAAAAGGAAGAAAGAGATTAGCACTAGTCATCCATCCTCACGAGTAACAAGGAACAAGAAAAATACACAAACACCTCCAGAAGTAAGTTTTAAACCCAGTCTCAGTGTGCTAAGTTCAAGGATTATTGATGTAGGTAGGATAGATCAAGTAGGGAAGTTCTATGAGAAGTATAGTGAAATTGACAAGTCAGAAATTCATGGAATGATTGTCAAACATATGCTAAAGTTCAAAAAGATAGTCCTAGAACTAAAGACTATGATTCCAGATAATGTATGGAACATATTATAATTCCTATAAAGACAAGCCATTGAAGAGGACCTAAGGATAAAGGAAAAGATATTAGATGAAACCCTCCCAGTATGCTCGCTAGAAGAGAAGACTTTATTGTTAGATCTGGTGAAGACACATTTTAGAACCATGTCAAGGACTTTACATAGAATGGACAAGAATTATGAATTGGTTGCTAAGGAAAGAAAGAAAGCCTTTGAGAAGGTTTTCTTGAATAGGCACATGTACCCACCTACTTTTCCCACAAATCAAGTGCCCTCAAAGAAAGTCAAGGTGGAAAAGCCTACTAATGTACCTATGATAGGTCCCTAGGACTCAGCGCCTGTAGCTAAAACACAAACAAAGGTAGATAAGTCTATGCCCATGATAGAGTCACTAAAGGATAGCACCATTATCATTGATAATGTAGAGATAGCCATGGCAGCCACAGATAAAGACCTGGACAAGTTTGAAGAAGCCTTGGTGAGTACACAAGAAGCTGAAATTTTATGTGGTAAGACTTCTCCCAATCTACAAGAAATACAGATTGAAGATATGACAAAAGTGGAAGAAGAAAATAAAGAAGAAGAAAAAGAAAAAGAAAAAGAAAAAGAAAAAGAAAAAGAAAAAGAAAAAGAAAAAGAAAAAGAAAAAGAAGAAGAAAAGAAAGAAGAAGAAAAGAAAGAAGAGGAAAAAGGAAATGATACAATAGATAAGCCGTATGTTGAAATAGTAAGCAAAGTAAAGCTAGAAGTGATGGATAGCACTCCTATCACTCCCTCAGCATCACTGTTGTCAAGCTTGACACTTGACACCACTAGTTTGGACTCATGGGGAGAAGAAGACTTGATCAAGTTCAGTGTCTTAGCTATAGAGAAGGCCAAGGAGAAATAGGTAATGAGGAATTTGTTACAAGTAGTGGTTGTCATTGCACCAAAAGATCAACTTGTTAATGCCCGATACAACCACTAGACTTATAGAAGACACAGGAGGCTGTTAAACCATGTCATGAATCTTGAGGGGAGCGCTGAGCATTTTGCCAACAATCTCCCCCTCAGTGTTACCTGAGGGGATTCAAACCTGTGACCAAGCTTTGATACCACTTGTTACAAGTAGTAGTTGTTGTTGCACCAAAAGATTGACTTGTTAATTCCCAATACAACCACTAGACTTATAGAAGACACAGGAGGATGTTAAACCATGTCACAAATCCTGAGGGGAGCGCTGACTATTTTTCCAATAGAATTTCCTCCTTGTAGAATCAATAAACATCCTGAACAACTTGTTACCAGCAAACAAGAAAGTGTCCAAGGTACACTTTGTTGATGATGTAAGTGCAATTCTTTCATAGTTCAAGAGTAATTTCTCTAGCCTAGAAAAATCAACATCATTTGTTGTAGAGGAGAAGTATATGTAGAAAATATTAAATGAGCTAGTCAGTAACTTCTCACTAGACCTTAGTTCACTCAAAGTTGGACAAGAAACTTTGAAAGAGTTTATAGAAAAAGGAAGAAAAATTACTGCTAACTATATGAATCAAGATAAATTGACAACCAACCAATACAAGAAGATACAAGAAGTAGAGGCCTTGATTGAAAAGGTGAGGCAGCCAGTAGAAGATCCCTCTACTGATATAAACATGTGTAACAATGTATATCAGGGACAGATTGACAAAATTGAGAAGGTGCAAAAGGAGATGTCAAAGATAAGGGCTAGGCAGACTCAGCTTATAAATGCTCTTGCACCCTCCCTAGATGTGTTGAATCAAAATATCAAGGAGATTGATGCCACCATGGTGACATAAGATCAAGGTCCTAGTTTAGATTTGGAGAAGATGGAGAAACTTTAGTATGCCTTATGCACCCATCTCCAAACAATCAATGCATTGATTGCATTTGGGAAGCAAGAGATTCAAAATCTACAGAATGCATACTTGGATGTACTTTCAGTGTAAGTACTTGCATAGATTCAATTTTGTAACACCTTTGTCATTAATGTCAAAGGGGAAGTATGTATAGAATATGGAGCTATAGCTATGTAAATAAACTGTATAGTAAGAAGATATAAGGGAGATATAAGATAGAGTATGACTAAGTGTTTTTTGTATTAAGGGACAATTAGTTACTTTGTCATATTCCTTTGTTGTCATCAATGAAAAAGGGGGAGATTGTTGGAAAGTTGAATATATTGGTGTATATGACTTAATATAGTGTTTTCATTATGGAAACAAAGTAATATAGTGTTTTGGAGTCAATGCCTATGGTAAGAAGATAAAAAATTGGCTAAGTGTTGAAGACTGGAAAGTATACATAGTACCTGAATGTCAGAGTGTTAGCGCACATGCATATGATAGAATTATGGTATGCACCCTAGAAGTTAAGTTGGTAAGATCATATTCATGCTACATCTAAGAGCGCATGATCATAAGATTCAGTATAAGAAAGATATAGAGAGTTCAAGTTGCATAGACAGTGAATGCCAGAGAAGAACAATGCAAGCAGTCGATTGTCGGTATTTTGATTAACGATTATATTATTGTTGTGTAAGGGCTATGTGCCTATTGTAATTAGGTTATAGACATGTAATTAACTTTTTTTGTAAACACACTTGAGCCTATTCAATTGGAAGCATTGTGTTTAATCAGTTAAATGGTCGACCTAGTTAATTATTTTATATGTGCATATAAGTATTAGATGTAGCATTGTAATTAAGTATGGAAGTTGTTATTGTAAGAAATAGGGAATACTAAGAGGGGGGGTGAATCAATATTCTAAAAACTTTATCTTTTTCCCAAATATGGATATAATAGATTATCTTTACACATGCATAACATAAGAAGCTAAACAACATGCATAGCAATAAAACAAAAGAAATCATAACACATGATATGTTCTCGAGGAAACCCTGGCCAAGGGAAAATGTAGGTGGGGATGGTACCCACAAAGATCCATTAATCAAAAGTATCTTGTTAAGGATATTGACCCTGTTAGGATTCTATTACAAGCATATAGTGTATCCATCCTGATTAAGGGAATATAGGCCTTGTTAGAAGCCTCAACCCTGTTAGGAGTTGTCAATACAAAATTTGATTCCCAAATGAGCCCCTTGCCCAAACAAGTAATGTAAAATGTATACTAATTACAAAAATGGATTAAGGTACATAACCTTATGCTTCTTGCATCAATATCTTTTTGCTACTCTTACATTCACATCATATCACTTTATCATATCATTACAATATTATAACATCCCTTTTTTTCTTACAATTTAAAATTACATTTATACAAGTTATTAAGGCTAATAACTTTACATGGTTGGCTTCCATATATCTTTATCTAAGGTTTAACATCTAGGATGTCATCCCTTTATATTTTTAAGACATTATTTTGATAAAGAAAATAATCCCTTAACTCTTTACGAATTCTATCTTCAAAACTGTCGTGTCGGCTTAACACTATCTTCGGTAAAATTATCATAACTAATTTTGTACATGTCATACTGACTTGCACTCTAAGATGGGTCATCATTAGACATCATAAATTCTATGTTCAAAAGCACAAGCACTGAACTTACTCCAGTGAACATCGCAAACAAAAACTATGTTCGGGTACACTGGTGAAAATGTTGTCTCACACTTAGACAAATTTGCAATGCGCTCTGCTATACTTTCTCTCTAACCTTTGCACTCTTCATGTGGATCATATGTTTCCATAATGACAACATCTATGTACTCAGCTTAGCCAAATTGCCAACAATTTCCCCCTTTGTCATTGGTGGCAACATATGAGAAAATTGGCTAAGTGTACAACTCAAAATCTCAAAATTGTCTCAAAATTGTGGCCATAGTATAACATATACATATACTATCCTTATAACTCCTCAAAATATAATTTCTAATACAATACCCCACCTAAGAATATCAATCCATATCATATACAATAATTTTTTGCTCTATATCTCTCCCCCTTTGACAACAATGAGAAAATAAAGTAAGGAGGGCTACAAAATTGTGTCACAAAAAGATTATACCTTAGTTCCTTATTGCAAAGCCGGTAGGCTTGCATCACAATCTGCAAAATCAACTTTCATTGCTTCTATCTCCTTCTCCCATGAATTCTTAATGGAATCTACCACATTGAGTAAAGTGCTCAGTCCATAAGCTGCTATTTGACATGCTTGAAGATTTTCAAAGTTAAACTTTTGAAAAGATGTCTTTGTCGAAAGACATTCTTCCAACTGTTCTTCAATAACACATAACTTCATAGAAGTGTGCTCTCTCAAAAGAGTAAATCTTCTCATTTTTCTGTTCCTTTCATCTTGCAAAACTCTAATTTCATCATAAAGCTTCCTATCTTTCTTCTGAATATCTAATACCTTCACATTGGGGCTAGAAAGAAGGTTACATTCATTCTGAATTTCTACTTCTTTCAACTTCATCTTCTAATTTCTTCTTCTTTTAAGGTCTTTGATTTTGTACACTATATGTACAAAGATTTTCCTATTTCCAAATGCTTCCTCAAGTACTTGATACAGATATCAAAACTGTTAATATCATTCTTGATATTCTGGCTAATATTCAAAAGCATTACAACTTCATAAGCTACTTGAGCTCTTACTTTTGCAATATCAGATAGATTAGTGAATTCATTATCAAAAGTGCTCATTACCTTCTTAGATTTCTCCAAAGGGTCTACCTCTGTAATTTGTGTAGTTACAATGCTTTGTAACTTCTCAGTTAGTTCCTTTAGACTCCCTGCAAGATTCTTCACTTTCTTGTTCTTGAAAATAATCTTATTCAAAGAAGTGATCAGTTCCAACTGATCATCATCATCAACTTCTTTTCCTAAATCCTCAAATAAAGATCCAATTTGCTTCTTCTTTCTAGTCTCAGGATTAAGACTGATGTCTTCTTTGATAGGAATAGGTGCTTGAATCTCTGTTGCTTTAGGTTCTTCAACAGTGGTTTGTGTCTGCTCTGCTTCTGTATCCGGTTCATCAAGAGTCGAATTGTCAATAATGTTTCCTAAATTCTTGAATACATTATCATCAGTATCCAAGGTGACCTTTGTACCTTCTACATTCATTGATTCATCTTCAATGCTAATAGTTGGAGGAAAGGGAATATCCTCTTGTTTTGCTTCACCTGCTTGTTCTACTGCAATTGATGGTTCTCCAACAATTTTTGCCATAACCTTGATTATTGCCTACTATGTATCAGAATTAACTTCTTCATATCTACCTCCCTAATTAGAATGGTTCTCCTTTTGGTTCTCATATGGGTGCTTAAGGCCTTCAATATCTTCTTTAGGTGTGCATCATCTCTCACATCACAAAGCTTTCTTACTCGATTCTCTTTGATATAAATGTCTTCTTCTTGAGCTCTCTTCTTTCTATTTACAAGTTTGTTATATAAGTCATTAGGTATCTGACCTTGAATAGTGTCAAACTTCTTATTTGCAAAAACCATGTGCTTTACAATTGCATTCTCCAAGTTATGTTTGTCTGAATAATCATAAAGATTGTAGTACTTATTCATTCTGGTAAAGTCTCCATCTTCAATAATCTTCTCATTAAGCTTTTCAACTTTAGGTTTCCAAGCTTTCTTCTTAACCAAAGTAGTGTCATCATCTTTAATTATTGCAACTTTCCTAGGAACTGGTGGCACCAAAATTTTCTACCTCTTACCAGGTCCAGTGGCACTTTCATTCTCTTGCTAGGAGTGGAGGAGATAGACCTAGTAGGTCTACTTGTTTCTTGTTCCATCTCTGGTTCCTCTACTTTCACCTTGACTTGAGGTTCTTTCTGTTGTACTACAATTGGTGGGGTAGACAAAACTTCTTTTTGTTCACTCATTTTGATTGTTGTTGTTGTGTTCTTTGCTATATCAAACTCATGTTGTGTCAATCCTGAATCTTTCAATATTTTCTTTATAGTGTTGTCAACTCTCTTCTTAGACTGCTTCTCCTCAATTATAGCTTTTGTAGAGTTGAAATTCTCTTCAAAAGTTCCAAACCTTTTACACTAAGCGTCCAACTTACACTTAAGTAACCTGCCAACATATTCTTTTGTTTCTATCTTAGATATCTCATAGCCAAGAGGGTCTATGAACTCAATTCTAGGCTCCACTGCTTCAATATAGGTAAACTTAGTGTCAACCATAAAACATATATCATCTTTATATTTCTCCACAATAGACCATGGAATCCTTGATCTGCTGATTACCAATTTCTGAAATGTCTTCATCACTAACATAGCACTCTCATTCACTTTGTCAATAACATGTTTCATATATACTTTATTTATCCTTTCCACAGTAGATTGACCAACATTCCAATCATTTGCAATGGTGTACGAAAATCTTCTCAATAGGTGAAAAAGCATGTATGTGATTAAGGATGAAAATCTAAATTGTGCATACTTCATTTTCTTAATCTTCTCCAAGTTTTCAAACAATTGTATTCTCAAAATTTCACACATATCAACTAATACCTTTTCAATACACATTAAATAGGCTATGTGTACCATTCCAGTTGCCATGTCATCTTCTCTAGAATTTGCACAAAATATCTAACTTGCATAAATATCTAACATCATGTTGTTTGAACTTCCTAATCACAATTCCTCTGCCATTATAGGTTGATTCTATGTTGTCCATGACTATTTTCCTCATATTCTTTTCATTTAAAGGAATAGCACCAGTTTTAGAGAGTCCAGTGACTTCATGAATCAAGTCAGTTGTAATGTCTATCACTCTATCCTCTAGCCAAAACTTTCCATTGTGAATTCTGCTCAAAATAATCTTAGTGCATTCTTCATTGTCAAATTCATACTGCAATGCATACTTAACAATCTCATTGTCTTTCAAATGTTCATATCCTTGTTTCAATGTTATATCCTGATTGTAAATCTTTTGATATTCATTGGTAAAATCATTATCACTGATGGTTTCTAACTTGCATCCAAGATAATTTCTCACATTCTCCAAATGAAAAAATTTGTCTGGTATGGATGATAATGCTAAACTAGGGTTATCTTCTTCCAAGGGTTCTATCGGTTCCCTCTTCATTCTAGGTCTATTTTTGTCTCTGACATTATAAATTAAAGATACATCCATGATTGCTTCTAGTTCTTTTATACCGATTCAAAGATCTACCAAGTAAAATACCTCAAATTCCTGATTCTAGGGCTTGTGTAGATTCGGCACTCAAATCGTTCACCAAATAGTTACAAAATGCTTCCAATCACTGCTCTTTGCTCTCCTAAAAACTTCAACTCACTTTGATGATCAAATAACATTGATCATAACCTTTTATTACTTCAATCTCACTAAGGTCTGACATCGCATTCGATTCTTTTGCCACTTCTTTCCAAAAAGTTGTTTCTGTTAACCTACAAAAACTTAAAACTTCTTGCGATCTCGCAAAACATAATATTTTCTTTTGCACTCTTAACCATAGCATCAGTACATCATAAACTACCTTACATTAACTATGCAAGACTTAATTCATCATAAATCTACTTCTACACTAATTCTAAGTTCCTAATCTACTATATTTTTCATAAATCAAGTGCTTCCAGATAGGTCAGGTAAGGATTCATTCTTACCACTTGATACTTCACCTTTCTGATTACTGTCAATATTGAATATGTCTCCTTGATCTATGCCTTTAACAAACTTCACTTCATCTGCATTACTACAACAACCTTTCTATCTGTTTCTTGCATCTTCATTTCTTCTTTCATGATTTCTAGGGTTAGGGTTAGGATGAAAAACTCCATTGTTCATTCTGCAAAATCTTGTTGTATGTCCAATCTTGTTGCATATTTGACAAACAGTTCCATTGTTTCCATATCTTGGTCCTTGCTGATTGATTTGTGATCTGTAGTTTCTAGCAATGTGTCCAGCCTTGTTGCATCTATAACATAGTACTCCATTTATTCTGTTCATATCTTCAGTAGGTCTCTTATCTGCATTGTTAGTATTCCTAAACATTCTACTACCATAATTATTTTCAATAACTTAAGGTTTTCTACATTCAATAGCTCTATGTCTAAAACCATGATAATTATAACAATAACCATTAAGAGGTTTAAATTGCTTACCTGTGCAATTTCTCTTCATATGACCAATCGTATTACAACCAAAACATCTACCTTTGAATTCTCTTTGCATACCTTTGGGTGATTCTTCTTGCTTAGGTGGTTCTTCTCCTTTAGGTGGTTCTTCTGATTTGTTGATCTCATCAGACTTCTTCTCATCTAGACTTTCAGATATTTTCAGATCTGGTTCCTTGTTCTCATCATTTGTTCTAAATATGTTAAATCCAAGACCAGTCTTATCATAGGATGGTTTCCAAAAAGATACTTGTTCATCTATCTTTTCACTATTTGAATATAGCCTTTCAAGTTGTTGTTTGGATTGAGTCAGTTCGCCTTTCACAATCTTGTTGTATTTCTCAAGTTTAGCATACTACAAATTGACTTTCTCAAGTTCAGATGTTACATTACCAAGTTTAGATTTCAGTTATTCATTTTCAATCTTCAACTTTTCATTCTCAGATCTCAGATTTTCTTCATTCTTGCTATTTCCATCTTTCAAACTTAATTTCAATTTTGCTATCTTCAGTTCATGCTTAAGGATCACATTTTCTTTTTCTAAATTGTCATCACAATCTTCAATAAGAATTTTGGATTCCTTTTCAGATTTTAGATCTTCCAACTTCTTTTTCAGTTTCTCAATGAGGTTCTTTGCATCATCATATTTTCCTTTCAGAATGTCTCTTTCATCAATAAGCATATCAATCTATTCAAGAGCTTCTTCAAGATTCTTTTGTAGTTGATCCATATCCATAGAGATCTTACTCAAGCTGCTAGGCTTTCCTTGAATGATTCATTTCCGAGTAACTAAGCTCTGATACCAATTGTTAGAAATAGGGAATACTGAGAGGCGGGGGGGTGAATCAGTATTCTACAAACTTTACCTTTTGCCCAAATATGGATATAATAGATTATCTTTACACATGCATAACATAAGAAGCTAAACAACATGCATAGTAATAAAACTAAAGAACTCATAACACATGATATGTTCTTGAGGAAACCCTAGCCAAGGGAAAACCCTGATGGGGATGGTACCCAAAAAGATCCACTAATCAAAAGTATCCTATTAAGGATATTGACCCTGTTAGGAGTCTATTACAAGCATATAGTGTATCAGTCCTGATTAAGGGACTATACGCCTTGTTAGAAGCCTCAACCCTATTAGGAGTTGTCAATACAAAATCTGATTACCAAATGAGCCCACTGCCCAAACAAGTAATGTACAATGTATACTAATTACAAAAATGGATTAAGGTACATAACCTTACACTACTTCCATCAATATCTTTTCTCTACTCTTACATTCACATCATATCACTTTATCATATCATTACAATATTACCACATCCCTTTTTTCCTTACAATTTACAATTACATATATACAAGTTATTAAGGCTAATAAATTTACATGGTCAGCTTCCATATATCTTTATCTAAGGATTAGCATCTAGGATGTCATCCCTTAATATTGTTAAGACATTATTTTGATAAACAAAATAATCCCTTAACTCTTTACCAATTCTGTCTTCAAAACTGTCTTGTTGGCTCAACACTGTCTTCAGTAAAATTTTCATAACTAATTCCGTACATGTCGTACTAACTTGTGTTGTGAGATGGGTCATCATTAGACATCATAGAGTCTATGTTCAAGAGCACAAGCAGTAAACTTACTCTAGAAAATGTCACAAATAAAAACTATGTCCGAGTACACTGGTGAAAATGATGTCTCACACTTAGACAAATTTGCAAATTGCTCTACTATACTTTCTCTCTAACCTTTGTGCTCTTCATGTGGATCATATGTTTCCATAATGACAACATCTTTATACTTAGCTTAGCCAAATTGCCAACAGTTATAGATTTTAAAGAAGCAGATCAGAAGTGTGCAAAGAGTTGATAAGATGTATTAGAGCTTTTCAAGAGGTCAAAGCATCAGTGCATCAAAGGAACTGATCAGACAAGCAGTATCACAGTGCCACTTCATCTATCAAATATAGTGTTTATCTAAGATCGGAAGGTTGTATCCTTCACCACTTGAGCAATGAGCTCTAGGACAGTGTGTCTCCACCCGTAACAGGATTATTGTAAAAGAATCCTAACAGTGTTCAACCCTTAACAAGGTCACTATACTAGATACATTGTAAAGCAACTCCTAATAGGGTTAAGGATCTTCTAACAAGGATCATAAAATAATAGTACAAAATATTACTAGGTGTCAATTCCCACCGGGGTTTTTACCTATTTGGGTTTCCCTGTAACCACATTGGTGTTATGTGTTATTTTCATGTTTCTTAATTATGTTGATGTTCATTTCAGTACTTAAGCATTCAAGTTAAGATTAAAGAGCTAAGTAAAAAGATTTAATTAAGTGAACACTGATTCACCCCCCCGCCCTCTCAGTGTTCCCATTCCTAACACTTCTATGACCCCATCTTCAACACCCCCTTCATGATACTCTATCAGATTTGAAATGTTAAATACTGGTGAAATATTCAGTTCAATAGGCAATTCTACTTCATAGGCATTTCCTTAATCATGCTTCTTCAGTATCTTACATGGCCCAAACTTCTTCATTTTCAAAGTTTGTTATATGCACCTACTAGAAATTGCTCATTCCGCAAATGAACCATGAATTCATCCCCAACCTGAAATTCCTCATGCCTTCTTTTCTCATCTTCCTTAGCCTTATACTGTGCATTCATCTTGGTAATGTTCTTCCTAATCTCCTCATGGATGGTCTTCAAATGTTCTACAAAATCTTCAACTTCAGCACTAGTTATCTCTCCTTTGTCCATCTTTCTCAACTCAAAAGCATTTTTGGGTCTACTTCCATATACAATATAGAATGTGATGCAACAGTGGTCAGCGGAAGCCTTGAAACAGTGAGCAAATGGTAAGTTTCAATCCCTCAACACCCAAGGTGAAAGGGCCAAGTGCTAGATACCTATCTCAGGTATAGTAAAAGGACTTGGAGAAGGTTATCACAACCCAACTATGCAAGGTAACCTAATCACTAGGCTTACCAAAGTCCTAAGCACCAAGAAACAAGAATTCACCAAGAGGTCTCCTTAACAAAATGAGTACTGAAACCCCATGAAATGGATACTAAGACTAGGGGTGGCCTAAAATCACCACTCTAGTCTGTTCAAGTCCTATTTTGATAGTTCCAATGGTTCTTTCACCAATGGGCAACTCATAATACCAAGTTGCTTCACAAAACCAACTTTAGGCTTGTAGCCTTTTCAAACTAGTATTTTGAATCTGGGTCAAAATCCTTTAAAAAAAAGTATGAAATAGGTTGGGAATCTAGACACCCTCTTGGGACTTATAAAACATATTAAGACACCAAGACTTGAAACCAAATGGAGGTCACTGGTTTATCTAATTTTAGGACATGGCTAATAGGCCTAATCAGGTCTGGTTTGCACTACAAGTGCTTCTTCCTCCAAGCCAATGCCAAGATCAATCATGGGATCCTTTGAGGGCATGTACAAGGGTGCCAAATCCAAAATCTTGGGTCTCGATGAATCCCCAACCGAGTTTTATCATGACTGTTCTAAGTCACTCGTAGGTGCACATATGGGCCTGTACACCTAGGGCTTTGTGACAAACACACCTCCCTGCAGAACTCCACCTCTAACCTACATTTTTTGAAAGCACATAAATAAAGGTTTAATTCCACCAAGGGGCATCAGATTCCCATGGTGGAATTGGGTCAAAAGAGAAAGCCCTATCGGAAACTTGCTGGAAAACCCTCTATCCGGGAAAGCAGTCAAGAAACTTTGATAACTCCTGATCTAGGATGAATTAGATCATGAAACCTACTGCATTTGAAAGAGGATTGGATACACAAACTTCCAAACTCAAAAAATCATGCACACCAGACTGTACCTATCCATACTAGGGCACTGTTCTTGAGGATTGCAGGGAAATGGTTGATATTTTTATTGATTAATTGCCAAATTACATCTTCATATCCTACCACCTACCTATAAGGGCTTATGTAGGCAATCCCAATGGTTATACAACTTGTTTCAACCAACTAGCCATTTGGTAGTTGTGTTAAGCATGTTTGACAACTTTTAAGAAGTTGCTTGAAAGTTGCATGACAACTTTTAGAGCAACTTTTGCCTATTTTGCTATCTTGCAAATCTAAAGACCAAACTTGGTCCTAGCACTAAGCTAATGATCCAACATGGATCTAAAACCTTAAACATGAAAAATCCTAAGATCCTATGATTTTTAGGCCCAATGACCATTTGGACCATAGTTAGCCAGGGGCTTATAATTGTGCTAATCCTGGAACTGGGCCTTACAACTTGGTCTAGGTGCCTGACTAGAACTTCTAAACTAAGTAGAGATTTTAGGACTCTTAGGTGCATTGTTTGATGAGTTTAGAGTAGGTGCTCTTACACTAGAATGGTAATTTACCAGTGCTAGTATTGAAAAAATTATTGTATGCAAATTCTACTTCTGGTAAAATCAAATCTCATCCTATTGGCTTATCTCTAACCAAAAATCTTAGAAAATTCCCCAAACTCCTATTCACCACCTGTGTCTGTCCATCATTCTGTGGATGATGTGATGAATTGAACTTCAAATATATCTTTAACTTGTTCCATAATGTACGCTACAAATATCCAAAAAACTTAGTGTCCTGATCTGAAACTATGCTCTTTGGCAGACCATGTAGTCTCACAACTTCTTTGAAAAAAAATTCTACCACATTGACCACATCATTAGTCTTCTTGCAGGGAATGAAATGTGTCATCTTTCAAAATCTGTCAACCACAACAAAAATTGAATCATGTCCACATTGAGTCCTTGGTAAACCAAGAACAAAGTCCATATTGATATTAAATGTTTGTGGTGGCCAACTTTATATAAATAATACCTAAATCTATCATGTTTGACCTAGTTCTATTTTGAAATGATCAAGTTCACACACGCACGCACACATGTACATGCGTACAAACACACACATAGACACAGGAAGGAGAGAGAGAGAGAGAGAGAGAGAGAGAGAGAGAGAGAGAGAGAGAGAGAGAGTTGACTTGGATTCTATTTGGATTAAATGTGAAGTCGATGTAATTAAAATGTAAAAGACAAGAGGTATGAGTGTGTGAAGTTTGACAAATTTTTTGTAAGGGTTCATTAGAAGATTCTACATCTTTTTATTTCACTATATTCATGTGCTTGCTATAATATAGTGGTCTTTTTGCATCTATTGTAGACTTCTATCTTGCCTTAAAGAAGTTGTTAAATCTTTAGTGATTTGCAAATCTTTTATATCTTTCCCTAAGGTTAGAATCTTATGGACTGCAAGTCCTTTTCACGTGTAATGCACTCTATAACTTATTGCCTAAAACATTTCTAATATATCATTCGTATTGTGAGTGATATTCTCACAATGCTTTTCCACATTAAATTTTAATGTAAAAATATGGTATTCATGTATTTTTTGTTGTCGCTACAATATATAAATTATTGATGATTAGTTCTCTAAAGATATTTAATAAGCTCATATGACAACAAAAATTAAGACCTAGTGAAGACTGATTCCCCCCCACCCCATGAGTCTTGACATGTGTTCAATGACCATTTAGATTTTTTACCTTATCCTTTTATGCTAGTAGATGTAATTAGATTGTTGTTCTTCATCATGTAAATTATAGGAGTTGTCAAACTATTTATTTTCAATTTTTTTTCCTATAACTTTTCATAGTTTCAATGGGATTTCTCCCCAAGCCCTTTATTCTATTTCGCTAATGGATTTTTATTATTAAAAATTTAATATTATAAAAAATAATTAAGACAAAAGACACATATTTTGCATTTCATAATTAAAGAAACTTTGTACCACATTTGAACATTTTGATTTATTCAATAAAAATTATTAAATTCTATAAATATTGAAATGATATTTTACCTTGAAAAAGTCCCTGTCTTATCAAAATTACTTATCAGATTTACATTCAAATTTTAATAAGAATCATAAAATGAAGATGATTAATTATTTCAATCAATCTATATGATAGAAAGGACACTCCACCTTTTAAGAATTCAATGCTTTATTACATCTTGAGGAAATTTAAGGCCAATACCCTAATATTGCATATGCCTAGAAAATGTTTCTATTATAAAAATATTATGAAAATCATGAATTTGGTTTGAACCATCTTGAGCTCTATAATAAAGCTAAAAGAGATACTTTAGAGATTCTTCATGATAATACAAATGACATTGGAGTCTAAAATCTTCAAATGGGTTAATATAGAACAATGGAGAGAATTTGTAAAAAAATAAATTAAGAAAAGTGAGAAATCTTTTCTTCAAGTGAACCTAACTAAATCAAGAGAGATACTTTCCCTTTGAAACTAATAATGAGAATAATAGGATCCATGCTTGATTCAAAGTCAACAATATTTGAAATCCTCAAATAATCTTTATGAATCTTATGATTTTGAATTTTTATAGCAAGAAACCACTTTCAATATTCTTAATAAGGTTTTCAAGAGTAAACACCAATCTTTTGAACCATATTAGTAGGGATGTATTCATCATAAAATCAAAATTCTCATGATGCTAACTAGATTAATCAAATTTATTCTCCATGACAAAGTATTCCTCCTGACTTTAAAAAAGAGATCAAAGAAGTCTTTAAACCTCTCTTTAAAAAAAGAAGAACCTCTCTAAGGAATCTTAAAGAGAGGGTGATTTTGTAACTTCTTTTATATATATACTCTAAAAATGTTAAAAAATAAAATACTTATAATAATATGCAAACAGTTTTTAATATCCATACATACAAGAAGATAAAAGAAATACTTCTTAACCTCCATTAATGCCGTTCAATTACACAAAGGTAGTGTTCTTTAATAAAAAACATGCCAGCAAGTTTGTCTGATTGTATCTATCATTAACTTTTCGTGTAAAACAGGCTACTATTTTGTTTGCAGAGAATCAGTTGATATGAAAGGATGTTCACCGTGGCTATCAGTGGAGAAACCGTCTAGCTGATCTGCTAGGACCTGTAGAGACTTGGGAATTTGTGGCACAGGAACCTCCATCGGCCCTACCAACATCTTCACCACTTCACTCATGCTCGGCCTCTCATTCTCCTTTTCTTGAATGCACAGCCCATCTACAAAAACAGCTCTTCCAACTTTTTCCATATCGGCCATGCTCGTCATCCACAGCACCTGTTATGTTTCCTCTCTGAATTTGGGATGAAGCCCAGGTAGGAAAGTAGAACCTACTCTTCTCGACGTTAATGTCCAGATTTCTTCGGCCAGATATAATTTCAAACAAAGTCATGACGAAACTATATACGTCCGCCTTGGGAGCAATAGGAAGGCCAGAAATCCACTTGGGAGCCACATACCCGCGAGTTCCTCTTGTTGTCGTCAATACGAGGCTGAAATCTCTGCCTACCAGCTTTGCCAATCCAAAATCAGCAACTTTAGGGCTGAAGTCGCTGTCCAGAAGAATGTTTTCAGGTTTGATATCGCAGTGAATGATGCGATCCCTGCATTCCTCATGCAGATAAACTAATCCTCGAGCAGTGCCCACTGCGGTTTCAAACCGAGTACCCCAGTCCAACACCTTCTCTGCCTTTTCTGACTCGGTGAAGAGGAGGGAGTTTAGACTTAGAGAACCATTGGGCATGTAGGCATACACCAGTAACCTTTGCGAATGTTCTACGCAAAACCTTCACAGCCTCACCAAATTCACATGCTGTATTCTGCCAGTGGTGATTATCTCAGCACGAAATTGTTTTTCTGCTTGAGTGGAACCCTCTAATCTTTTAACCGCAACAGGCGTCTTGTCTGGCAGAGTTCACTTGAAAACCGAACCAAACGCTCCGCTTCCCAGCTTATGCTTGAAATTCTCCGTTGCAATCCGCAGCTCTTTGTAACTGAACCTTTTGAGCGACACTGGCACCTCGTCTTCCACGTTTTTCCTCAACAGTCCTAGACGCTTCCACAGAAAAACTGCTGCCAACAGGAGAACTGAAACAGCACAAAAAGCTGCGGCGGCAGAAAGTAGAATAGCAAGTGCAGGGGCTTTGATCCTTCGCGCTGATGTCTCAGAAGCAGCCACCCTAACAAAGACGGATTGGTCCTCAGACGAAACACGCATCCCAAATAAATCTCCAAACGACAATATACAGGCTGGCGGATCAGAATGTGCGAGAGCAAAGGCTGTGCAGGAGCAGTTGTCGAGACAAGCAGCCCGGCAGCCTTGCTGTGATGACTCATTGTATAAAACAGCTTCTTTCTCCGGCAAGTATTGGTTCTTGGTTTCCAAGAAGCCATCGGTTGTGCCGCCTTTGACAGAGCATTGCAGGGGTCTCTGCCGAGCGCATCCGCTTGACCACCAACCTTGAGAGTCTCTGTCGTGCTTGGGCGTGAAGCCCTGCACACAACTACACACATCGTTAGCATTGCACAGTCCAAATGCTCCGCAGATTTCATAGCCACTCCATTGCCCTCGGTATGTCGACCACCTCAGGCTTCATCGACCATCATCCATCCAAAAGTACAGTTCAAATTCGCCCTCCTCATTTATCAGGAACCGCCCCGTAATGGTATGATCTATGGGATTTAGGCCAAAATTGATGTATATTCTTGAAGGAGAAATTTTCACACAGGGGCCTTGAACTTTCTTCTGACCTTCCAATTCGGGAACCTTAGAAAAATAATTGAGTCCAACGCATTCTCCACTGGCCCAGTATGAAACAGTGTTGTTAAAGATCATCATTATCTGCGTCTTTCCTGGAGACTTGTCCATTCTAAAAGAGAAGAGCCCACTTGCAGGATCAGAAGAACTCTTCCAGGAAGTAAGCATCATGCCTTTCCACATCTTCATGCCTGGCAACCATCTGTCTGTCGGATGCGAGAAATTCTCCCAAACAATCGCAGAGTCATTGCGGGCGTCCAGCATAATGAAATTACCGGAGTCCGTTATCACAGCTTGTGATACTTTCTCACCAATATCAACCCCACCAAACTGACCACCCCTTGCTATGAAACAATCTCAGATGATCTTCTCTCGAAAACTCCAGAATGCCGGGCATGTCTGTGACAGGATTATCTCTGTTAGCCACCCAAACTATGGCTTTTTGAGAGATTGGTGCATACCAGATGCCAATATACCAATTATTCGTTCCATTCTTCGAAATTAGGGTCTGATTTCGAGCAAGCGAAGCTCCCAATCGAAGCGTATCTCGGCCACTTACTGCTTTTGCACTGCAATAATGAGAGAAATTGCTAGTAACAAATGCTTCTTAGCCATTTGAATAACCATGGCGTTTGTATTTAAGAATTTAAGGAGCGCTTTGAACGACACGGCCGAAGTGGTGCACTCAATCCCTCGTAAATGAATCAGAAAATTGACTGTAAGGGATTACGATGCATCGTGACTCTCCGCGTTATTTCTCTAAGGGAAATCAAATTTAAAAAAATCTGACAGCGCATCGGTACGCACTGCATTCTGTCGCCATTAATGTGTTCCTTCCAATTGATCACGATGACTTCTGTCGCCTAAATGTGTATAAGTGAAGACAAAATATCTAAACTATAAATAAAACTAGCAATCGCACCTTAGTGTGCAATCAGTACGTCGTAGAGGTACAAAAAATCAACTAAGTATATGTTCTTTTGTCCATCTCTCCCTCTCATCATCTCTATATCTCCTCATTTGTCTATTGATGTATCTCTATTTCTCTATCTATTTGGTTCACATCCTCTCATTATATATTCATCTCTATTTCTATCATTCTCTCCCCCTTCTATATCCCTCTTCTTCATAAAAAACTGTCAAATAAAATAAATAGTGACAATCAATCAATAGATCCAAACATTTGTATTGTTAATTACACTTCTAAAGATATGAGATAGTTGGGGGGAGACCTAGGATCTCACAAGGATAAAAATAATTCATGTTCAATGATTCACAACAATAGTTTGGACATCTAACAAAGCTTAGAAGTCTAGTGGGACATCCTATAACATAAATGATTGGCCAAATTTGAAATAATTCTCATGAAAAAATGCCCTCACCCACCATGCCTAATATTGATTCTCTCATCAACTTTGTGAAGAAGCTTGGAAAGGTTGCATAAAATCTAAAATCTAAAATTTGAAATGAATTGAAGGTGCAATACTATTAGTGCAAGAGAGAAATTTTTTTTGTTAGAAGCAGCAGTGTAAGTTATTCCTAATAATATTACCTTATAGCGTGAAAGCATGAATACATATTCAAAGCATTAGATTGAAATCCCCAAATAGTAGTATGAATTATAAACATTTTTTTTTATAACTTGGAACTTTAAAAATATAATTAAAACTTCTAGCACTCTTATATTTATTGTCTTCTATCCTTAATTTAGAATTTAAGATATTGAATATTTTACTATGAACATTACTATATTTCAATTCCACACAAAAATAAACAAATTTAAAACAGATAATTTTTTTGTCTAATGGTTCTGAGATATTAAAAGTCAACGCTCTATAATATATTAAATGTCACTTTTTTTTTTAAAAGTTCTGCTCTTGGCAATGATGGTCGTCAGTGCAGGTGGGATGAGGCCATGCTCCATAGCCTTCGGAGAAAATCAATTCGACAACACAAACACAAAGGGGAAGAGAAGCATTCAGAGCTTCATTTTCTCGAAGTGGGGGTTATTCTCTCTGATAACCAGTGTGCCAAGGGAAACATGAGTTAAATAATGGAACCAGAGGATAAAAATGGGCATTCGAATCCTATAAGAATATTGTATCATTTGGAAAGAAAAAGGGGATAGCCTCGACCTGGAATACAAGGACTTACTCTAGGCCATTTGGGATAGACAAGATTTTTCTATGATCAATCAAATAGACTATTTGCCACCTCTCTCTATCTCCTTGAAATTATAAGATTGAAACAAACATTTCAGTAGTATGTTCACATTTTCATTCTCTAATAAAAATAGCTAGCACAAGGGTTCCATGTTTCTTTTATTTTTGAATGGGTGCAATGCTTTAATTCATATAAATAAAAAATCAACCCCAATTTGATCCATATAGTTCAATTTATCTCCCTCTAACAAACTCACAAGTTGATTATCAATAATAATATGTTTAAAGATCTCGCTAACTTAATAAGATAGAAACCCACAATTTACAAACTTGTAAATTTTGAATCCAACCTTTTACCTAATATCTTTCATCCCAACCGTGAGGAAGATGACAATCCAACATTTAACAATCACATTTTGTGAATGCTTGATTACTTCTAAATTTCTCTTGACCACCACTTTGCACTACTTTAATGGTTGTACAAAAGCCCTTCACCTTCACCTGTTCCTCCATTAAGCTAGCAAACACATTACCAAATGCAACTCTGGGAAACTTGGTCATCATGTCATCAAGAGTGTCCGCATGTATGAGAGGGACAAATGCCTTGTAGCCATCGAGATGCATCCCTAAGATAAACAAAACACACTCAGTAAATGCCCACATGTGGCACCTCCATCCACATGTATCCATTCTCTACGCCGATGGCCTCTACCACTATGTCACCCATGCTTGACAATGCACCTTCCTTCAACATGAACTCCTGGGCCTAATAGTGAGGCTTTGTCACTTGTTGTAGTTGTTTAATTTATTTGAAAAATAGATTTGCAAATGCTACAAGGAAAATAAACTATGAATTCATTTAATATGAATTCAATGAAGTCACAAGTTTCAAAGGTTAAGTAAGAAGGAATGGGGAGCACTATGTTTCTAAACTAGAGAATAAATTAATTATAAATTATATTTATTATGTATTATAATTTAAAATTAGTTAATTTTTTAAATTAAAATAATATTTATAAATTTTAAATAGAGAATAAATTAATTATAAATTATATTTATTATGTATTATAATTTAAAATTAACTAAATTTTTAAACTAAAGTAATATTTAAAAATTTTAAATAAAAATAAAATTATTTATAAATTTTATTTATTATTTATATATGTTATAATTATAATATAATATAAATATAAATTGTAAAATTACAAATTTTAAACAAGTAATTTATTGTTTATATATTATATTTATTATATACCATCATTTAATTACTATTGCAATCTTTAAAACAAAAAATAATATTTAAAAATTGCTTAATATATAATTAACTATTTTAAGTTATATGTACAAATAAAAGAAATATAAAAATCACAAATGATCCAAGTTTTAAAGCCATTATACGCGGTTGAAACCTGCAAAGTCAAAAAATAAACGGTGGATAAAAACACTCAGAGATGGTGAAAAGATTCACACATTTCGTAATTCAAGTCTTGCATTTCATGGCTTCATCTCCTCATTTGCTCAGGAAAGATCGATCGCATATCTTCCTTTTTTCCTACACTACAAAAATGTTCATTTTACACTATATTTTTTTGGGGGTAAATAAAGGGAAACATGATCGAATTTTAATCGTTGCCTGTCTAAAATGAATGGTGGCACATTTCTTCTGGCCAGATCGGAGGCTCCACAAGTTTCTATGCAAGAGAACAAGCGAATGTCAAAGTGAAGCTATTGGGGCTCCCGTTATTGGAAATGGCCCTAACAGCTGGTTTGTTTTGGCAAGAGGTGGGCAAATATCGATGTGTTGGGGTTGTCGTTTGAGCAGATGGTCTTGGGGTTACCATTTTCTCAAATGGAGTTAACAGTTGGCATTTCTTTTTACATGCAGGTGAGCCATGTGCTATCTTGTTTAGCCTCCTTTCATACATTTTCGTGGCAAGGCACCATAAAAGAATAAAATGTTTTAAACAGACTTTATGGAAATTGCTTTACCTTTGTCAGCATCATCAAGGCGTGCACCATCATTCGTGCTTTTCAAGTAGGGGAACAGTTCCATGTCCATTTCATTGAAGCAGGGTTGGATTCAGATGTAGTTGCAGGCACTACTCTTGTTGATATGTACGCTAAACATGGTAGGTGTTGCCCCTCATTTTATCCTCTACCCATGCTGTCAAAGTGGAAGTTCTTGATGTCACAGTCAAGCTTGGTCATGGTTGAGTCTAGGTCTAAGTCTTCCTTAGGTAGGCTATCTTTGTCGGGTTTCCCTGTCATTGCCTTTTCCTTCTCTAAGTCAGGCGGGTTGTTCTAAGGTCCTTTCGTATCGGGTTATTTTAATACTTCGTTACATTCGGGTAGGTTATAGATCCCAACCCGACAAGGATTATATGCTCCTATTAATGTTCTTTCTCAGATGGAATGATGATTATGAATCATGATCTCTAGGCATTTACAAGAAATCAAAGGAAAGATTCTTCATGTGATTAGTGTAATAACAGAGCTAGCATTGAAATATTCAAATTTTATTCTCTTTAACAATGTGCACCTCTGATCAAAAAGATCCGTTTTGTTTCTCAGTTGATCAAAAAGTTAACGTTCACCATGGTTAATGTTCGGTCAGAATCTACGGCTATCATTATTTTGCATAAAAAAGTTACACGATGTTTATTTTATGCGAAATAGCGACAAGGTGCCACCTGCCCCAGTGGGCCCATCTTTGGTATTACTTTATAACTGAGGTGACGGCATGTGATTGGTCAAATAAATCGATGATATGGCAGGGCTGTCATAATGACCTATGAACAAAGGAAAAGTTGTATGTCCGCTTGTCAGATTTTGCCATGTGGCAGTTCCTGATTTGTTGTAGTATTCCATGTAGTAAGGTGGGCCCACATAGGTTAAGTGATCAGATGACATGAAAGTGCAGCCGCTTAGGTGTGTGGTCGCATGATCGCATGACCAAGAGGACTGCCTTGCGATCATGCGACAAGGCATGAAGCGCAGTCAGTTAGGTGGGAAAGAGGCACAGAGGACAGGGAAGATTAAATTGACTCCAGTTGGAGTCCACGTACGCCAACAATGCAAACATTATGATTGGCCAGGGAAATACAACCTCTTGGAAGATGTGCAGACTTGACAAAAATAGAGTTGTCGCATGATCGCAAGAGGTAAAAAAGAGCCATGCGACAACATGACTCCACGACATGTTTTATAAAATCCACTTTGGTATAAGGAAACAAATGCAAGAAGATTAGAATAGAGAATTCAAATAAAGATGTATGTCTTGATTATAGCTACATGGAGACAATGGAAGCTTGGGCAAGTGAAAGTGTGTTTTGCTGGGATCCATGAAGGCCAACAGCACAAGTGCGACAATGAAGCCGAATGATATAAATTCCAATTTGGCATAAAGGAACAAGTGCAAGGTAGCTTAAAACAGAGATCTAATGTCATATCGACTCCCAAGTTAATGGCGGCACTCTATCAGTAGGTCTATTACTGTAATCATGATTATTTTAGCTCTACACGAGTAAAAACTGAGAATGGAATTTGACATAGTGAAGTGTCATGACAAGCATTACAGTATAGATCATGGGCATGTTTTTATCTATTGAAATTTATCTACACATGATTCAGTTAACAAGAGATTCGACAGTGACGGGGAAGATCTTCCAGATGCTAATAAGGGGGATGATAATGTGCAAGAAGGAATGTTGACACTGTTTGAAGAATGGAGGTTGATGGCTGTTCATTTCAGTTGAGTTTTGAAATCAAAGCTTTGAACAGAAAAATGATTTGACTCCGAAAGCCCAATGGATTTAGCTTGACAAATGCTAATTGAGGAAAGATGAAAAGTTTTAGATTTAGAGGTCATTGTCCTTATGTCTTCTTTTATTTTTACATCCGTGGTGACTTTTCAAGTTCCTAGATTGAAAAGGTTTCTTTCTTGTGCTTTGTTTGTTTGTATTCTGGAAGCTGGATCATTGCCAACGACTACCAACATTGTAAATTCTATAAATACTGTCAAAGAACTCAATGTAGGGGGTCGACAAATTTTTGGTGTGAAGCTGGTTGCAGAGTCAATTAAGTTTAGTGCCATTATTTTACTATCCACTTTCATTATCTGTATCTGATGTTGGTTTCATTGTGTTGAATTGAAGATGGGGAAATAAACAGAGTTTTGTTTTGTTGTTTTCAATTTAGCCAATCAGTAGGATAATCAGAGAATTATAACTAGTTGTGTAATTGCATCAGCTACTTCATTTGCATTTCATAATTTGCATGATCATTCTTCAATTGCATTTCATAGTTTGCATTTTTCATATTGCTGTGTTGGGAAATTCATAAGATTGTGAAGATCATCAGCATAGCATCTTTGCATTTAAATCCTACCTGAGATTTCACTTGCGTGGGTGGAACTCAGTTTCATCTACTGTTCTCTAGTTAAGAACATATTTGTAGTAGGGATTAGAATTGAAACAAAATTCATTGAATATTTTTCACATAGGGAGTTGTACCTCAATTCAAAGGGAAACTAGATATTCTTAGAAATAATTTCCCAACTATTGAGTAAAGTTGTTCTTTGATATAAATTGGGCAAATAAAAGGAGGATAAAAAGAAGAACAGTCTGTTTACCAATAGATTTTTGGCGACTCCGCTGGGGAAGGAAAAATAGTCGCATGATCAAAAAGCATTTGAAAATATACACAGAACTTGAAAGAAGATCAGGGAGTGAGTTACAAATAGCACTAATATAAACAGTCACTCTGGAGCGATCAAGATACTTAAGGAGTGATAGGGAATAAGGTGAAAAGGACCTAACTTTCCAAAATTTAGAAGTACTTGGATTTCCCTTGTTAGAAGTACCTTGTCGGAAAGGTGGACGTCAAACTAGAAGCAGGCCTTCATCACCACCAAAGGTAGTAAGTACATTTTCTACAACTTGCCAAGTATTGACTTTGCATGGAGTTGTTCCTCCGCAAGTTATCAATTTTCCACAGTATCCTCTGCAAAATCAACCGAATATGGCTGCACCTTGGGCAGCTGCTACTAGGCCACTTAATTTCATAGTCTACCATCCCCTTCCTTCCAGTTCCTGAAAGAATTTACCTAAGTTCACAGGAGATGGGAAGGTTACTACAGATGAGCATATAAAAGCATTCTTTGCAGCTATAAATATTTTAGGAGTTAATCATGAAGATGTTGCAGTCAGATTATTTGTTGAAACTCTTACTGAAGTTGCTGCAGATTGGTTTTATCACTTGACTGATGGAGCTATCACAAGTTGGAATGCCATGAGAAGAGTTTTTGAAGACCGTTTTAAAACTACTGAAGATGAGCATGCTCTATTGGCTCAACTGTCATCAGTGAAGAAACTACCTTCTATGAGCATGAGAGATTTTGTTGCCAGTTTCAACAAAATTACTAATAGAATTCCAGCAGCAAGTAGACCTACAGCAAGCAATTTAAAAACATTCTTCATCAACACTATGCCTCCTGAGATTAATTTTGAATTGAGAAGATTTAGACCTGTAGATTTGGAGGCGGCCCAGAGAACTGTTGTAGAGTTTGAAGATGACATGATTTATGTAGGAAGGTGGAAGTGTGAAATTCAGAATAGAGTCAACAAAAATGGAACCACTTCATCAGAGGAAATGATTCAAAATTTATCCAATGAGCTAATTGCTTTGAAAAGATAGCTCCCAAAATTCAATGATCCATACCAAAGGAATTTTTCAGAGCAAGAAAATAAAAATAAACCTTTGCAATTGCCTGGATTGCAACAAAGGTTAGCAATAGAAGCTCCACCTAAAAAAGTGAACAGATGTGTGCTTCATTTGACTACTGATCATGACAGTGAAAGTTGTCTAGATGTGATTAGTAGAATGCAATTTTTGACTACCAATGAGCCCAATTCTCCCCTGTCCGGTGATGAGACTAAGTCATACTCGAATGGCGACTCCAAAAATTTATTTTTAGAGTATGAATCAGACTCAAAGAAGTAGGGAGAATGTTATGCCACTATCAATGGACACACTTGTAACGTGCTCACTAGAGGACAAAAGGAAAAGGCAGTTGCTGATTCAAAAGATGCTCCAGCAAAACAAAGTCAGCCAGCACCTAAAACGCAAGATACTAATCAAGGAGTGAAGACTTTGCAATCCGGTAAGGAGTGCAGTTCCTTTGACTTTATTCAGTTTTGTAAAGATTCTAAAATTTAGATTTCTGCCATTGATTATCTTAAATCACATCCCAATGAATTGAAAAGATTTATTGAGCATTGTAAAGATGAAAATATTGAATTAAATCATGCTACAACTTCTAGATTAGAGGATGAAACATTGACTGCAAATCTTTTCAATGAAGTTGAAAATTCTCTCCTAGCCACTTCTCCTAGACAAAAACTAGAACCATTTTATGTTTCTTTGTTCATCAACGGGTGGAAGTTAAGCAATTGTATTATTGATTCTGGAGCTTCGGATAATGTGATGCCTTATACAGTGGCTAAAGCTCTAGGCTTAACACTTACTAAAGTGTATGGCAGATCTTACGCAATGGATGCCAAACAAGTGAGTCTTGTGGGTCAAATCAAAGACATACAGGTTGCATTGGCGGCATATCCAGAAAAGAGAATACTTCTAACCATTCTAGTTGCAGACATTCCTGTTAGTTATGGCCTGTTGTTGAGAAAAAGTTTTTGCAGGGATTTAGGTGGAGAGATTAAATTAGATTGGTCTCAAGCAATAATTCCTATTGGTAACAAAAGAGTGAAATTAGAACCTAAGGAGAAAGCTAAATTCACAGTTCAAAAATCAGACAATCCAAAGGCCCAAATTTTATATCAAGAATTGGAGTTTGGAAATTATATGTTGTATACAGAAAATGTTGCTGTGGAAAATGAATTAGAAAAATCAGAATCTGAAAATTCTGGAAAAGAAACACAAATCTAGACACTAGAATTTGATGGTAGCTAATCATCATCCTTTTCGGTGCTGGTATTGTTTTAATTTTTCCAACTGGTGAATTAGAACCTCTAGCATTTAAATTAGAATTTAATAACACCAATAACAGTGCTGAATATGAGGCGTTACTTCTTGGCATCATAGCGGCTAAGGAAAGAGGCATTAAAATTCTAAAAGCTCAAGGTGATGCAGAGCTGGTTGTAAAACAAGTGAGAGGTCAGTATTGAGTGAAAAATCATAAGTTAAAAAATTACTGGAACAGAGTCTGGGATGAAATAGTGGGGTTAGATGCTTTTTCTATTAAGGTTGTTCCTAGAGAAATGAATATGAAGGCAGACTCTTTGGCCGTATCAGCATCCTTATTACTTCCTCATCTGGATTTTAAAGATAAGAAATATCAAATCGAAGTCATTTACAGGCCATCAATACCGGACAATATAGAAGACTGGCAAGTGTTTAATGATGATAAAAATTTGTAGTTGTTTTTAGAGAATGCTGAAGGTCTTGATGGAGAAGAAAGAAATAATGATGATTCCATGGAAAAAGAAAAACATAAAAATTCAAAAATGGCAAAATTGAAAACTAATGCAATTCCTCCTTATTTTGTGTCTCTAGAAAAACTCTTTAATTGGCATGATATATATGTAAAGAAGAAAAGAGCAGAGAAGGGGCCTACTACAGGAAAGTTTGAGAATATAAACATTGGGACAGATGTTAATCCCAAAATGATAAATATTGGTAAGTGTTGTATGTTGGAAGAAAAAGAAAAGGCAAAGAAGTTGTTTCAAGAATACCAAGACGTCTTTGCCTGGAGCTATGAAGATTTAAAAAGTTTCAGGAGTGGAAATTTCAAACACATGATTCCTTTAAAGCCAGATGCTATACCTTTCCGACAGAAGTAGAGATGTTATAATCCAAAAGTAGCAGACACCATCTAGAGTGAAATTGATAAAATGTTGAAAGCTAGAATTATTTATCCAATACATCATTCAACATGGATTGAAAACATTATGCCAGTGAGAGAAAAATGGAGAAATCAAAATATGTGTTGACTTCCAGAATTTAAATGAAGCTTCGTTGAAAGATAATTATGCACTGCCAAACATGGATCATCTATTACAAACAGTAGCTGGAGCTGAGATGATGTCTATGCTGGACGGCTTTTTCGGATATAATCAAATTGAAGTAGAAAAGAAGGATCAACACAAAATAGCTTTTACAACTCCTTGGGGTACCTTTACGTATCATAGAATGCCATTTGGTTTAATTAACACTGGGGCTACTTTTTAGCGAGGTATGGATGCTTCATTTGCTGATATGAAGAACAAAATAATTGTGATTTACCTTGATGACTTAACAGTGTTTTCTAAGAAGAGGAAAGATCACATAGATGATTTGAAGAAAGTGCTACAGCGATGTAGGGAACATGGTATATCTCTAAACCCAAAGAAATTAGTATTCTGTGTAACGGAAGGAAAATTATTGGGCCATATTGTGTCATAGGAGGGAACAAGGATTGATCCAGAATGTGTGAAAGCTATTCAGAGATTAAGCTTGCCTTCAAATAAGACTACTATTAAATCTTTCTTTGGCCAAGTTAATTTTCTTAGAAGATTTGTCCCTGATTTTTCAGAGATTGCCAAATGTATTGTGGACATGATGAAAGGTAGTGCTGCTGTTAAATGGAATGAGTAGGGAAAACAAGCTTTCAATGAAATTAAGGAAGCAATTGCGAATGCACCAGTCTTAAGTCATCCAAATTATAAAAAAGATTTCATTATATACTGCTATGCCTCAGAGCATACATTGTCTGCAATTTTGATGTAGGAAAACAAAGAAGAAATTCAGGCACCTATGGCATTCATGAGCATACCTTTGAAGGAGCATGAATTGAAATACTCACAATCAGAGAAACATGCATATACTGTAGTGAAAGCCTTGAAGAATTTCCGTTTCTATATTTTACATTCACATTCTTTAATTTTTTTGCCTGATATTGCTGTCAAAAGTATTTTAACACAACAAGATGTTGGCTGCAATAATAGAGGTTCATGGGTTGCCAAAACTCAAGAATATAATATTGAAATTAAGCCAGCAAAATTAGTCAAAGGAAATGCATTGTGTAAAGCCATAGCAGAGAATTTGGAAGAAGAAGAACCGGCAGCAAATCAACTGGTCTTAAATGTAAGTCTCCAAGATCCTTGGTTTGAGAATATTGCATATTTCTTGACTTATGGAGAATGTCCAGAAGCATTGACAGCCAAACAAAGAAGAGACTTAAAATTAAAAGATGCTAAATATGTGATTTGGGAAGATAAACTTTACAAAAGATCAATTGATGGCACATTTTTAAGGTGTGTTGACAAGCAACAACAAGAGCGGTTGCTGAAAAATTTTCATGACAAGGCTTGTGGAGGACATTTTTCTTCTTCAGTAACAGCTTTTAAAATTTTGAGACAATGTTATTACTGGCCTGGTATGTTCAAAGATTCATATCATTGGGTGGCTAAATGTGAAAAGTGCAGAATGTTTTCCGGCAGACCACAGTTAGCAGCACTTCCATTAAAGTCGGTTGTTATAGATGGTGCATTTCAGTAGTGGGGCCTTGACTTCATAGGTCCAATAAATCCAGCATCAAGTGTAGGGCATTCTTATATAATTACAGCTACTGATTACTTCACGAAGTGGGTTGAAGGTAAAGCAACCAAGAAGACCACTTCTGAGGTAGTGTGTGAATTCATAAAGGAGAATATTATGGTAAGGTTTGGAGTTCCTCATAAATTGGTAATGGACAATGCTACTTACTTTTCATCTATTGAAATTACTGATTTTTGTTTTGAGTATGGTATCTCAATCAGCCATTCATCTGATTATTTTCCACAAGGAAATGGTCAAGCGGAGTCAAGTAATAAGAACTTGATCAATATTGTTAAAAAATTGGTGTTAGACAATCATAAAAATTGGCACAAAAAGATACATGAAGCACTATGGGCTGATAGAGTGACTCCACAGAGATAAATTTGGATATCTCCATTTGAGTTAGTGTATGGAGTTGAGGCAAGTCTTCCACTACCACTAGAATTAGCTACATGTAAATTGAGGATAGTTATTGAAGATGACATTTATAAAGATGGTTTGGAGAAAAGAATTATGTATTTGAGTAAATTAGAAGAAGAAAGGGAAAGAATGGTGGATCATATCATTCAGCATCAAATGAAGGTGAAGAAATTGTTTGATAAGAAAGCTAGCCCCGCCCCGCAAGTTCATGGCTGGAGATCTCATGTTGTTATGGGATAAAAGGAGAGCTCCCAAGGGAATGCACGGAAAGTTTGAAACATTATGGAAGGGTCTCTATACTATTCACCAGGCTTTTGAAAAGAATTCTTTCAAACTAGCATATCTGGATGGAGAGGTACTTCCCTTGACCTATAATGGTCAAGATCTGAAATTATATCAAATGATCAATTGAAAGTAGGTATTCCCTATTCTATACCATAGTTTTGTTTTGTTCTAGTGTTTGTTTCCTAGTTCTGTTTTTCCCTCTTTCTTAGTGTGCGTTAGTTTCCTTGCTGCTTTGTTTCCCTTGTTTAGTTTTGTTGTGCTGATGTCCTTTTTTATTCACGTGTGAAACCAGAGATTCAATATTCATTGCTTAAATAAGGGAATGTTCAAGTCCCCAGTCGGAGCCAGTTGTTGCCCTTCATTTTATGCTGTACCCATGCTGTCAAAGTGGAAGTTCTTGATGTCACAATCAAGCTTGGTCATGGTTGAGTCTAGGTCTAAGTCTTCCTTAGGTAGGCTATCTTTTCCGGGTTTCCCTGTCATTTCCTTTTCCTTCTCTAAGTCGAGCGGGTTGTTCTAAGGTCCTTTTGTATCCGGTTATTTTAATACTTCGTTACATTCGGGTAGGTTATAGATCCCAACCTGGCAAGGATTATATGCTCCTATTAATGTTCTTTCTCAGATGGAATGATGATTATGAATCATGATCTCCAGGCATTTATAGGAAATCAAAGGAAAGATTCTTCATGTGATTAACGTAATAACAAAGCTAGCATTGAAATATTCAGATTTTATTCTCTTTAACAATGTGCAACTCTAATTAGAAAGATCCGTTTTGTTTCTCGGTTGATCAAAAAGTTAACGTTCAACGTGGTTAATGTTTGGTCAGAATCTATGACTGTCGTTATTTCACATAAAAAAGTTACACAATGTTTATTTTATGCGAAATAGTGACAAGGTGCCACCTGCCCCAGCGGGCCCGTCTTTGGTATTACTTTATAACTGAGGTGACTACATGCGATTGGTCAAATAAATCAATGATATGGCAGGGCTGTCATAGCGACCTGTGAACAAAGGAAAAGTCATATGTCCGCTTATCAGATTTCGTGATGTGGTAGTTCTTGATTCGTTGTAGTATTCCATGCAGTAAGGTGGGTCCACATAGGTTAAGTGATCAGATGACGTGAAAGTGCAGCCGGTTAGGTGTGTCGTCACATGATCGCATGATCAAGAGAACTGCCTTCCGATCATGCAACAAGGCATGAAGCACAATCAATTAGGTGGGAAAGAGGCACAAAGGACAGGGAAGATTAAATTGACTCTAGTTGGAGTCCACGTACACCAACAATGCAGACATTATGATTGGCCAGGGAAATACAACCTCTTGGAAGATGTGCGGACTTGACAAAAATAGAGTTGTTGCATGATCACAAGAGGTAAAAAAGAGCCATGCGATCATGTGACAACATGAGTCCACGACATGTTTTATAAACTCCACTTTGGTATAAGGAAAAAAATGCAAGAAGATTAGAATAGAGCATTCAAATAAAGATGTATGTCTTGATTATAGCTGGATGGAGACAATGGAAGCTTGGGCAAGTGAAAGTGTGTTTTGCTAGGACCCACGAAGGCCAACAGCGCAAGTGCGACAATGAAGTCGAATGATATAAATTCCAATTTGGCATAAAGGAACAAGTGCAAGGCAGCTTAAAATAGAGATCTAAAGTCATATCGACTCCCAAGTTAATGGCGGCATTCTATCAGCAGGTTTATTATTGCAATCATGATTATTTTGGCTCTACACAAGTAAAAACCGAGAATGGAATTCGACACAGTGAAGTGTCATGAAAAGCATTGTAGTATAGATCACGGGCATGTTTTTATCTATCGAAATTTATCTACACATGATTCAGTTAACAAGAGATTCGACAGTGACGGGGAAGATCTTCCAGATGCTGATAAGGGGGATGATAATGTGCAAGAAGGAATGTTGACACTGTTCGAAGAATGCAGGTTGATGGCTGTTCATTTTAGTTGAGTTTTGAATTCAAAGCTTTGAACAGAAAAATGATTTGACTCCGAAAGCCCAATGGACTTAGCTTGACAAATGCTAATTGAGGAAAGATGAAAAGTTTTAGATTGAGAGGTCATTGTCCTTATGTCTTCTTTTATTTTTACATCCATGGTGACTTTTCAAGTTCCTAGATTGAAAAGGTTTCTTTCTTGTGCTTTGTCTGTCTATATTATGGAAGCTGGATCATTGCCAACAGCTACCAGCATTGGAAATTCTATAAATACTATCAAAGAACTCAATGTAGGGGGTCGGCAAATATTTGGTGTGAAGCTGGTTGCAGGGTCAATTAAGTTTAGTGCCATTATTTTACTATCCACTTTCATTATTTGTATCTGATGTTGGTTTCATTGTGTTGAATTGAAGATGGGGAAATAAACAGAGTTTTGTTTTGTTGTTTTCAATTTAGCCAATCAGTAGGATAATCAGAGAATTATAACTTGTTGTGTAATTGCAACAGCTACTTCATTTGCATTTCATAATTTGCATGATCATTCTTCAATTGCATTTCATAGTTTGCATTTTTCATATTGCTATGTTGGGAAATTCATAAGATTGTGAAAATCATCAGCATAGCATCTTTGCATTTAAATCCTGCCTGAGATTTCACTTGCTTGGGTGGAACTCGGTTTCCTCTACTGTTCTCTGGTTAAGAACATATTTGTAGTAGGGATTAGAATTGAAACAAAATTCATTGAATATTTTTCACATAGGGAGATGTACCTCAATTCAGAGGGAAACTAGATATTGTCAGAAACTGTTTCCCAACTGTTGAGTAAAGTTGTTCTTTGATATAAATTGGGCAAATAAAAAGAATCTAAAAAGAAGAACAATCTGTTTACCAACAGTAGGATTGAAGATGCACGAAATATACTTGACAAAATGCCTAACCGAAATATTCTGTAATGGACTGCAATGATCATGGGATATGCGCGATATGTCTCTCTTGATGCACTTATAACTTTTTAACCAAATTTCTGCAAAAGACTTAGTGTTGTGGAATGCAATGATTAGCAGATTGGTTCAAAATGAGTATAGCGATGAGGCATTGCAACTGTATCAAGTATCAAGTCTGTATCCGATGGAAAGCTTTTGATAGAAGAAGAACTAGTAAAGCTTTTGAATGCCAAGTTCAAGCTTTTCAGAAACAGGTATGAATCCCCGAATTGGAATGAACATACATCTCGTATCTATGCTCTCCTAGGCCAAATTAAGAATTTAGAAGGGTGTTTTGCCTTGAATGAGGAAGTCTTTAGGAGACATGATGATAGCTTCAAATTAGCTTTGTTGATTGTTAGTAAATATGTTCCTAAAGAGGTCCTACAGAGGCAAATTGAATCCGAAAATGGGAGTTCATCTTCTAACCTACCTGAAGGGCTTATAGAAGATAACTCTGGCTCCTCTCATAACAGAGAAATTTCCAGATGAATCTGAGTCCTACAACTCGCAACTGTTATCTGCAAAGAACATCCAGAAGAAAATTGAATCCGAAGATGAGAGTCCATCATCTTCTATCTAGGATGTGGGGCATGCAGAGAGGGAAAATTTCTAAATCAATTTTAGGAATTAAAACGAATAATTTTGGGAATAATGGTGAAGGAGGTCTGAAAAGATATGGGAATGTGTAAATTGGGCACGGGCTTCAAATTTGCGAATGGACTTGATCTATATTTTGCTGATTTTGGAACTTCAAATTTCTTCTCTGAAGATGAAGATCAAAATAACGTATTTCTCCTTTAATATTGAGCTTTTATCAATATTGTTTTGTTTCATTTCAATTTATTTGCATCACTACCTTCTTTTCTTTTTGACACATTATATCTATATGCAGTTCAACAATGAGTTGAGTCAGTCGCTTACTACCTTGAAAATTTTCCAGCCAATCTGATTGCACTCAGTGCTCCAATACTATAGATTCACTATACTTCAAGATTGCTTCAGATGGGCATGTGTTGTTCTATTCCTTCGAACAGAAAACTAAAAAGTCTCTCCACGACTATTTGTTGAGCTTTAATAGTGCGCTAAGTACATGTGAGTACCCAATAACATGTGGGTACTACGGCATCTGCATAGACGGTCAATGCAGCTATCCAAAAGAAGGCAATGCTTTTACACAGATTGACGCCTCAAAACCCAATCTGGGTTGCCTTCAACGCAGTCCTCTCATCTGCCCAGAGAAACCCATGATGAGCAGCACCAAAAATTATCAGTTTTTCGAGCTAGATCATGTTTCCTATTTTAGTTATAATCTGGGAAATGCTTCAATTCAAGGTTTGAACTCGAGAGAGGAATGTAAAGCTCTCTGCCTCAAAAATTGCTTTTGCAAAGCTGCGTTTTTCAGGTATGATACCTCTGACAATTCTTCTAGTTCGGCTTGCTATCTGGAATGCAATCTCTACACTCTGAAAATGAGTACTCCTAGTGATATGTTTTACAATTCCACTGCTTATATTAAACGGCGATTTCAAGCGGTTTGATGAGATTTTAGGGTTCCCAATGTTCAGCTGTGTGAATGCAAGCGTGATGTTTAAGCACCTGTCTTGTTCGGGCGTTCCAGCGGCACATAAAGACACATAAAGACAGATGCAAATATGTCAGCGTCTCAACCAGCCACCTATTTCCACATAGTGATCCAGACAAAATATCTAAAATCCACGTGTAAAGTGGCTAAACAAAAAATCAATGTTCCAGATGACTTCAATGGTAGTCATTCTGTCTAGAGGATCTACAACCGTCAGATGATAATTTTTGCTTGAACCCTTTCATAGGGAAACTCCCACGGCGTAATAAAATATACGTATCATGAAAACAAAATTTCTTGTACTAAAAATTACTAAGAGAGGGTTTTTTATATGTTTAAATTATTCTAAATATTTTAAAATGTACTATAAGCTATACTGATGCATCAAATTGTCACTTTTGTATAATCTAGATGTAAATAAATCTTATATCACTTTTGTATGATTATACAATACTTACGAGTGTCTAGTACATATTTATTATTGAAAATTATATATAGACGCAACAATAAAGAGTTTAGTCAATATTATGATGACTATCAATATTTATAAAACAAATAATTTTTAAGGTATATTTTTTTATTGACATAATATACAAATAAAAATATGTACAAAAAAAAATCATTTGAACAAGGAAGAGAGAACTAAAATCTAGTCCCTTTTTTTAGCACCAAATTGTAATATTATTATTCAAGCTTAATCATAGAAAATCCCCAATCCAATTCTTTATAATGAAACATGGTGGTTAGAGTTACATTATCATAACTTTCAATTGATCCTATTGTGTTTACTAACCTTAAATTATAATGTAATAGTTTCTATGTTATAACACACTATAAAATTGTTCCTAACTTAATTTCTATATTATTATTCTAATAAATATAATAAGTACTATTAAAACTATTTACATTAATCATATATTTAAAAATATATAAAGATAATATTTCATTAAAATTATAATAATTATTTAATTTATTTAAAAATTTATATATTTAAACGTTAACTATGATAAAAGTAAAAAATCAATATTATATAATTTAAACTAAAAAATATCAAAAAGAAAAACCATGAACTATCGCCCTTCACTGTTATGAAACATGCGATCAAATTTCAACACATTCACTTAGGCCAAAAATGATGGAAAATGTATATCCAACAACAAATATATTTAACTCTATTCATCTCAGGAGTAAATGGAATTTCCCTCTCGAGTTGTCATTGTTAGTTAATGAAGTCTAGAATTATGGAGGAAGCAAAGATAGAGAAATTCTTGGATTAGAATTTCAGTGTATGGAAAGTACAAATGGAGTCACTTTTAGTTAAACAAGATCTTTCCCTTGTGTTGGAAGGGAAAGCTAAGAAGCCAAATTCCATGACGAATGAAGAATGGGAAAAGATGGGAAAGAAGGCAAGGGTGACAATATTACTTTCATTATCCAGTAATGTTCTTTTCAACATATTAGCCAAGAAGACAACAAAGGTGTTATGGGATAACCTCACAGCCATGTACATGAGATGACATCGACTGCAAACAAAGTTTTCATCATGAAAAAGTTATATAGTATAAAGATGAAAGAAGTAAGGGTCATAGAAAATCACCTCAATGGATTTAATACCCTTATCAAACAAACAATTTTGTTAGGTATGACTCGAGATGATGAGAATAAAGTTGTCCTATTATTATGTTCTTTACCAAGTAATTGAGATGGAGTTGTGACAAAATTTAGCACTTCAATGTCTGATAAGAATAAATTAGTTTTTGATGATGATGCTCCTACTCTTCTTAGTGAAGATATATGAGAAAAAATAATCAAGATCTCCCATTCAGTGACACCTTTATTTTGTAAGCATTGGCAATAGAGGAAGGATTCGAGATAGAGGAAGAAATTATAATAGAAGTTTTTAGGGGTGAAATGGATACTAATGAATCTATCAATATAAAATATGAGAGATGAGCTCATTAATTAACCATTTCAACACTAACACTCAAAATACAAGACAAAGAGGGGCTTCCAAGCACAACTCTCAATATAACCCAAGTTAGATTAGCAAAACCCAAAAAGATGAAGGGATGCTAATGCTAAACCAAAATTATATCAAGGAAGTAGATAAGAAAGTCTTCATTCATGCAATGTAGTATTTTATTAAAGATGTTTAAATGTAAATGTGAAATTGAACTAACTAATTTAAAATGAGAAAAATAAGATAGATGTAGATGCTAAGTGTATGCAATCATCCCAATTAAGTATGAAAATAGATCTAAACTAAGAAATGAAATGAATGATAGAGTACTCACCTTGAAATGTGTATAGGAATATGCCTTTTTTCTTTGAAAACTATAGATCTAAAATTGTAACATAACTTCTTACTGCAGATTCAAGATCACAATAGAAAACTTATAAAATGTTGTTTTTCTCAAACCTCCAGGAATAGGTCAACCTAGTGCAACATGTTCTAGACACTTTTCCATAAAGTCACCAAATTCATATGACACTATAGAAAAGTTGACCTAACATCTTCATAAATGTCTCAGAAAGTAGTTCCAAATTTGTGGTTGCAATTCTGATATCTTGCTCCTACGCAGAAAAAAACTTGTTTTCAGGTTTGGGTGGATGAGGGCTTTCCTTGGTCAAGCCCTAGATTGAGGAATCAACCTTGAAATTTGGATGTAAATGTAATGATAAAGGAAATTCTGACATGTAGTAGGATTTAATGTATAAAATGAGAGATACAATTACCTTTGTAGATCTACAATTGAATTTAATATGTGATCAAGTATGCAAATGTAATAGCCTTGACTCAAAGAAACCAAAAGGAAATCAAAGAAGTCAAAACCTCATGTATAGGAATGTATATGAAATTCCATGATGAAGGATGGAAGAACTTGAATGATTAATAATGATGGATCTCCTCCTTAGAAGCCAAACTTGACTACCACCTTGAAGGAAGAAGTTTGATGCAAGAAGGAAATGCTTGAATTTGATGAATGCTTGAAGATTCTTGCTTGAAATCCCATGAACGTGTGTATGCTTTCTCTTGATTTCTTGTAGAATGATGATGTAGCTTGATCGGGATGAAAATGAAATTCCCAAGCCTCCTTATATTCTAGTTTTTGGGTTAAAAAACAAAGTAGGCCAACCTTGGAGCAAAAGAAATCAATTGGAAAACTCAAGGCACTTCGGGCCCCATAATTAAATTTCCTCAAGGAATAAGTCAACTTGGGTTGACCTATTCCCAAGGGTGGTCCCAAAGAGGGGTCCCAAAGGCCACAGGGTAAGTGCAGAAAGAATCACGGGATGATAAAACCACTGGAGGATATGGCCAAAAAGGTTCTAAAGTAGAACCTAGAGGACCATGCCGAGAGAGAGAGAGAGAGAGAGAGAGAGAGAGAGAGAGAGAGAGAGAGAGTCCCTCTAAGTTTCCCACCTCAAATCTATCATAGAAGGAAAAAGAGAAAGAATATAGTTCTTCTACATCTGATAAAGGAAGAGAAAAAGAGGGTAGTTCTCTTTGTTTTGGAACATGGACACATTGATGAAAGAATTTGAGAATAAATCACAATTGAAGTACAAAGGATTAAGGGAATATTATTTATCACTTTCTCCTAGATCTGGTGGGAGGCCATACACATCGCAATCAATACAATCTTAATCTCCTATAATTTATAATGATGACTTTGTGAAAGCTAGTACATCATCAGGAGATAGTGAAGATAATGAAATTCTAGTATGGTTGTATAAAGATAAAAAATAAATTGATAAAAGGGTTCAAAACATAGACAATCCTACATAGCAATATGGTAAAAGCTTCCAAATCATGCAGAATGTGAGTTATGAAGGATCACCTCCCATTGGGAAAAGAAAAGGAGGCATAGAACCAATACAACCCACTTTTTTATCTATCTATGAGAAGAAAGTATTAGGATACATTAAAGAAAATCTATCTCACATTCATCAACAAACTCTTAAATTACAGTTAAATATAACTTGATGAAGACTACACAAAATGGGAATTGGATTCAGTTTTAGAAAGATCACATTGTGAATATAAGGATATTGATGTGGTTCTTTTCTATGTGTCGACATCTTTTGAAGGATAAAATTCAAAGCATATAATGGTTGAAGTTGAATTACACTCATACTCATATACCCATATTCTTAGAGGGACAAAGCATAAAGTATAGACTGCTTGAAAATAGACCAAAATATGTTGAAGAGTATTTTAGTGAGGATGAATAGATTCTAATCACAATGGATAGTCTTAAGGAAGCTGACATTATAGACCTTGATGATAAAATGTACGACCTTGACCATAATACTGTCAATTCAATAGCTTAAATTATTTTATTTTCCATAATTGAATTGTGATATTGATAAACTAATCCTATAAAGGTATTTTACATACACATAATGAAACCCACCATGGGGCATGAGCTTCAAACTAACCAAATTTGATCTTTATTTGCTAAATTGAAGTTTTTTTTAATGCAGATTTGAAAATTAGAGGTACAAAATAGTGTCTCTGAAAAAGAAATGATGCATGTAGAAGATGAATATTTTATGCCTTTTTATGTTTAAACAATGTGTATACTATAATTTTTTACACCTTTGCATACAGTTTCAACACATGCTAAATTTATTTTGTCTTTTATCTCTCATTCTTTTAGCATGTATCAGATAGCTTTATGCCACATTTATATTCTACTTTAGTGCATGTTAAATTTCAATCATTTAAAGAGCATGTAGAAATATATTAATTAAACATCTCAAAGTTTATGTGACACATATTAGGAAAAATAATAATGGATATATATGAATTTTTTTGAAGCACTGATGCAAGAGCATCTCGGGTCCTTGGCAATCCTGTGTCACCAAAAATATGTTTGTGTTTTCCTATGTTTCTCAGTTCCTTCTTTGACTGAGTTGGTTTGGTGTTGCTCGATTTACTTTGTTAACAGAGGTTGGTTAGTTATCTCTCTGGTGCTTAGTTAAATTCCCTATTGCTCAGTGATGCTTGCCTAGTGCTCAATTATTGTTGCTTACCAAGGTGTTTGTTTTAGTTTCCTGTTGAGGCTGATTCTTGCAATTAATTATGGTCATAGATTTAATGCTGGTATCTATCATTGAGAAGTGTGTGGACCTAGATCTAGTCATTCCTTTCATTGATGGTGGATCTCAAGGCCAACTTGTTCGGTAGCCTCTTCTATATAATATAATATTTATTTGTAGTTTTGGGGGATCAATGAAGGACATCAGAGATAGAAGCTAAAAGATAGAGATTGATTCAGATCCTTGCATGTTGGAGGACTTATGTACTTGAATTGTGATATCTATCCTAAATTGGGAAGGCCTTATAGCTCTACATGTATGATTCAAATTGAATGAATATATGAAAGTTACCCGCATTCTCTCTCTCACTTGTGTGTTTGTGCCTTCTATGTGTGATCTCTACAAGGTGGTTCTAGTTATGGTGTGCCTTTCACCCCTATCCCCATCCTCTCTTGCTTTGGGTGGTATCAGAGAAAGGTGAGATCTAGATCTAGGTTTGCGAATCTAGGTTTGAGGGTTCCTTCTTGTCAAACCTTGGCTGATTTTTTCTGGGGTAGAAAATTGTGATCTAGCCTACAACTGTAGAGGTTTTCAAGATGGTTTGTCAGAGGGAAGTGAGATGCGGATCCAAGATTGGTAGACATGTTGAGATAACTTGCTGCTAGATTAGAAGTTGTTGAAACAACTCAGAGAAGAGGAAGACATCTTGAAGATCTTAGTGATGATGAAATTGAGGAAGAACAAGTTGATGTAGAACCTGCACCAGTGATGGATCAAGGTGAGGAAAGATTGTTGAAGGATTTGAAAAATCTAAAGTCTACACCACACTTTTATCCTCCTGAGTATAGTGGAAAATTGGATTATGATGAATTGGTGGACTGGATCACCGAGATAGAAAAGTACTTTGAATATGAAAATGTGCCTAAGGAAAAGAAGGTGAAATTTTAATGAAGGGTGCTCCCCTTAATACCACAAACACATAACAGAAATAGAGAAACAACAACAATATGCAAGAATAGAAAATTGGCTTCTTATTATCTCCACAAATGTGGAATTTCAAACTTTCAAAATTACAACATGCAAAGCCACATGGGCATTCCCTTACAATATTCTGTAGGACAAAGCCTTGATCCAATACCCAAATCTACTACTCAGAACTGCCCTAGACAACACTATCATCCTTCTTTATATAGGCATTTTCCACCGCTCGAGAAGGTTCTGGAAATTTAGCCCTTAGGGCCGACCGAACTTAGAATTATTTTATTTTTCACTTTATTACATCAGAGTCAGCTCAAAATAACTATTGAAACCCAAACAAAAATTTTGAAGGAAAATTATTTTTCACCATTTCAGGTAACCCGACTTCCAGAGACCATAAGTCATCACCAGTTGACCGGATTAACTATTATAACCCCATTTAGGAAAGGCCACGAAGCGCTCTACAGGCTTGGCTTGCGCAAGCGCCTATCACCCAAATTTTTGACCTCATCCAGAGCCTCTAAAGCCTTCAAAATTGAGTTTAAAGTTTTTGTACCCTACTGCCAATACCAAAAATCTTCAATATCTTCAAAACTAGACCTGATCTAGCTATGAAAATTTACTGGTAGGCTGATATGATTGAGATGAAACTCCACATTTAAAATCAAAACATTCCAAGATTTATGACCAACTTACTAAAAATAACAAGTTTCCATAAATAACAACTCTACACAAGATAACCCTTATTAAATACAAAAACATAAATATTTTTGGGTGATGCAAGATTGCTCTTACACCCAGGATGCTCTTGCATGAGACACCCAAGGTAATTTGAGAAGTGACCCCATCACATCTCAAGTGTGTAGAGGAAAACCAAGCTGGTTAACCTCCTCTTTTGTCAGCCATGATGAATCGTCAATAGGTTGTCCTTTCCACTTGACCAGATATTCTTCATATGTCCTGTTTCTTGTGCTTCTACCAACACAACTATCCAATATATCCTCAATCTCTTTCGTATTTGAACTAGATGTTGAAATACTCCACTGTACTATTGTGATCTCATCTTCAACACCTCCCTCATGATACTCTATCAAATCTGAAATGTTAAACACTGGTGAAATATTCAGCTCAATAGGCAACTTGACCTCATATGCATTTCTTGAATCATGCTTCTTCAATATCTTACATGGCCCAAACTTTTTCATTTTTAGCTTGTTATATGTACCAACTGAAAATCTTTCCTTAAATGAACCACGACTTCATCTCCAACTTGAAATTATTTATGCCTCATTTTCTCATCTGCCTTAGCCTTATACTGCACATTCATCTTGGTAATATGCTTCCTCACCTCCTCATAGAGGTTCTTCAAATGTTTTGCAAAATCCTCAGCTTAGCACTACTTATTTCTCCTTGATCTATCCTTCTCAACTCAGATGCATTTCTGGGACTACTCCCATATACAATCTGGAATGGTGATTTACTAGTGCTCCTGTTGATAGAATTATTATATGCAAATTCTACCTATGGTAAAATCAAATCCCATCCTGTTGGCTTATCTCCAACCAAACATCTCAGCAAATTCCCCAAACTCCTATTCACCACGTATGTCTGTCCATCAATCTTTGGATGACGTGATGAACTGAACTTCAAATCTATCTTCAACTTCTTCCATAATGTACGCCAGAAATATCCAATGAACTTAGTGTCCCTATCTAAAACTATACTCTTTGGAAAACCATGTAGTCTCACCACATCTCTGAAAAATAATTCTGCTACATGAACAACATCATTAATCTTCTTGCAGGGAACAAAATGTTCCATCTTTGAAAATCTGTCAACTACTACAAAAATTAAATCATGTCCCCACTGTGTCCTTGGTAAACCAAGAATAAAGTCCATATTGATATCCTCTCAAGGCTTCTCTGGTATAGGTAATGGCTAATACAACCCTGTATTCTACTTCACTCCTTTCACCATCTGACATACTCTACAACTTTGTACAAACTTTTTGACATCTTGCTGCAACTGTGGCCAATAATAATTCTCACTGACAAAAGCAAGGGTTTTATCATGACCAAAATGTCTATCCAATCCTCTGCTATACTTCTCTTTGATGATATTCTCCCTCATAGAACTTCATGGAATGCACAACTGACTCCCTCTGAATAGCATATCATCCTAGATGATAAAATCCAACCACTTTGTTCTATCTAGAGTAACAGGTTCTTTACAAGCTTTCCAAGCTTCACCAAAATTAGGATCCTCTAGATACAAATTCTTGAGTTCCCTGAACCCAATCACCTCAATCTGCATCTTTGTCAGCAATAGTTACCTTCTGTTGAGCCCATCTGCAACCCTATTAGACTTTCCACTTCTGTGCTTCAAAACAAATGTATAACTCTGCAAAAACTTGACCCATTTCAAATGCCTTTCATTCAACTTTCCTTGACTATTAAAATATTGCAAAGCTTGATGATCAGTATACAAAACAAACTCCTTAGGAAGAAGATAGTGTCTCCACTTCTTCAATACCTGAACTATAGCATAAAATTCCTAATCATAAACAAAATACTTTCTCTTGGCATAATTTAACTTCTCACTGAAATAAGCAATAGGTTTACCTTCTTGGCTGATAACAGCTCCTATTGCAGTACCACTAGCGTCACAGTCTACTTGAAACACCTTATTAAAATCTAGAAGTGCTAAAATAGATTTTTCTGTAACTTTCTGTTTCAACAGTTTAAAACTCTTATCTGCCCCATTAGTCCACTTGGACTCTTTTCTATCCCCTCTCATTGTTTTAGTCAAGGGTCCACAAATACTGCTAAAATTTCTGATAAACTTTTTGTAAAAACTAGCCAAACCATGAAAAGATCTTACCTCAGTAGCACTCCTTGGAGTAGGCCATTCAAGGATAGCCTGTACTTTCTCTGGGTCCATTTTTTGACCTTCTGTTGAAACTACAAATCCCAAATACACTAACTCTTTCTTCACAAAACTGGACTTCTTCAAATTAATCAACAATTTCTCATTTCTTAGCTTCTCAAACACCACACGAATATGTATCATATGCTCTTCTAATGTCTTACTAAATATCAAAATATCATCTAGGTACATAATGAAAAAATTACCCAAAAATTCTTTTAGTACCTCATTCATCAACCGCATGAAAGTGCTCGGTGCATTGGTTAGCTCAAAAGGCATGACTAACCACTCATATAGTCCTTCCTTTGTCTTGAAGGTAGTCTTCCATTCATCTCCTTCACTGATCAGAATCTGGTGATATCCACTCTTTAGATCTATCTTTGAGAAATACACAACTACACTCAAACAATCCATAATATCATCCATTCGTGGCAATGGAAACCTATACTTGATTGTGATCTTGCTTATTGCTCTAGAATCTGTACACATCCTCCATTCTCCATTCTTCTTTGGTGCTAATACCACTGATACAGCACAGGGACTCAGACTCTCTCGAATCAAACCCTTCTACATTAACTCATGTACTTATTTGTTCAACTCTTCACTTTCTGTTGGTGTCATTCTGTGTGCTGCCTTGTTTGGAAAACTAGCTCCTCAAATCAAATCCATCTGATGATTGATCTTCCTTACCGGTGTTAATCCATCAAGTAAATTATCAGATACAATATCCTGAAACCCATTCAACAAATCTGCAACCTCTACAGGTACATCCTCTACATCTTCTTTACCAACTTTTGGAATTAAAACAAAACACACATGCTCATGCCTCATACCATCTAGGAATTTTCTTCCATCAACAAATGTTATTCTAGCATTACCACATACCTTTTCTTCCATCTCCTTCAATGGCTTTAGCTTATGTTGCACTCCATCCTTTGTTAGGGAATAGGTATTTGCACAACCACTATGTACAACACATCTGTCAAACTGCCACGGTCTACCCAACAACATATGACATGCATCCATAGATATGATATCACATAGTACCTCATCTTGGTACTTGCCAATCTTGAACTTTACTAGGCACTGTTCACTGACCATGACCTTGTGGTGATCCTGCACCCAGGCAATCCGATATGGATGTGGGTGTTTCTATCTCTTGAGCTTCAACTTTGTCACCGTCTCTTCTGACACCAAATTTTTAGTGCTTCCACTATCAATAATCACATCACAACATTTTCCCTCACACTTGCATCTAGTGTGAAATAGGGTCCTCCTTTGTTCAGTTCATTTTCACCACTCAGCAGGACTCTTCTGTTAATCAGTCTTTCTCCTCTTTCAGCATCTTCTGAATTTGATGATCTAGCATCTTTATCTACGTGTGCAACTCTGGCCTAGCCTTCATTACTCCTATCTATCCTTGGTGTTGGGGACATTCAAATGCCCTATGACCTTCTTCTTCATAGTGAAAACATGTTCCATTGAAGCCTCCTCTTCCTGAACCTTGTCCTCTTCCTCTTCCTCTCTGATCTCTATTATTCTAATCTTGGAAACGATTGGAATTGTTTCCTCTCTGATTTTGACTACTACTAGCCTCGTCCTTTTTTTTTCAGATCTTCATTTCAGCCTCCATATGACCATCCACCAGATCGTCTACAATGACCTCTTCCATTTTGTCTACTCTCAAACTTCTTGTTCAAATTTTCCTCCACTTTTATGGCAAACTGATATGCCTCTTCAATACTATTCATTTGAACCCAATTCAGCTCCTCCTGAATGCTTGGCCTCAACCCATTAAGGTAATGAGAAAATTTCTCCTTATCATCTTTTGCATGGCTTGTTCTGATGAGGATTCGATAGAACTCCTCTATATACTCTTGAATAGATCTTCCTGCTTGCTTCAAACTTTGCATCTTCTTCATTAGGTCAAGCTCATAATCAACAAGAATGAACTATCGCTTCAATTTATCCACCATCTGATCCCATCTTGTGATTTTATTTTTCCCTCTTCTATTTTACTCCAATTGAATCTCTTGCCACCAGATCTTAGCATGACCTTTCAGTCTAGCCTTCACGAATTTGACCCTATCAAGATCCTCAATATCTTCATACTCAAAATATTTTTCACATTCATTGATCCAGTCAATCAATTCTTTTGGGTTAAGATTTTCTGAAAATGCAGGAACCTTGATCTTAGGTCTTTTTCTGATCTTGGAAATGGCCTGAAAAAGCCTTTCTTCTTCTCGATTCAAAATTTCACCTTCTTCTTCTTGATCATCATTTCCTTCTTTGGCTTCATCCTCACTTTCATCTCTGACATTAAGATTCATTCCTCTATGAATCTCTCCTTGCAATGCTCGCACTTGTCTCTGGAGTGCTCTAACCTTAGGTGTTACAACACCATCTCTTCCACCACGTTCCCTTCATGGAAGCATTTTTTAAATGCATGCTAAAACCCTAACCACGGTCCTGGTGCAAACTTCCTCATAGTTGGCAATCTATTTACACACTCTGGAACTCCTAGTCTAATACCACTTGATGAAGGGTGCTCCCCTTAATACCACAAACACATAACAGAAATAGAGAAACAACAACAATATGCAAAAATAGAAAATTGGCTTCTTATTATCTCCACAAATGTGGAATTTCAAACTTTCAAAATTACAACATGCAAAGCCACATGGGCATTCCCTTACAATATTCTATAGGACAAAGCCTCAAATCAATACCCAGATCTACTACTCAGAACTCCCCTAGAAAACACTACGAGCCTTCTTTATATAGGCATTTTCCACCACCCGAGAAGGTTCCAGAAATTTAGCCCTTAGGGCCGACCAAACTTAGAATTATTTTATTTTTCAATTTATTACATTAGAGTCAACTCAAAATAACTTTTGAAACCCGAATAGAAATTTTGAAGGAAAATTATTTTCTACCATTTCAGGTAACCTGACTTCCGGAGACCATTAGTCATCACCAGTTGACCCAATTGACTATTATAACCCCATTTCGGAAAGGCCACGAAGCGCTCTACATTCTTAATTTATGCAAGCTCCTGTTACCCAAATTTTTGACCTCATCCGAAGCCTCTAAAGTCTTCAAAACTGAGTTCAAAGTTTCTGTACCCTACTACCAATACCAAAAATCTTCAATATCTTCAAAACTAGAGCTGATCTAACCATGAAACTTTACTAGCAGGCTGATATGACTGAGATGAACCTCCACATGTAAAATAAGAACAATCTGAGATTTATGACCAACTTACTAAAAACAACAAGTTTCCATAAATAGCAGCTCTGCACAAGATAGCCCTTATTGAATACAAAAACATAAATATTTTTGGGTGATGCAAGATTGCTCTTACACCCAAGATGCTCCTGCATCAAACACCCAGGGTAATTTGAGAAGTGACCCCATCACGTCTCAAGTGTGTTGAAGAAAACCAAGGTAGGTAACCTCCTCCTTTGTCAGCCATGATGAATCATCAACAAGTCATCCTTTCCACTCGACTAGATATTCTTGATATGTCTTGTTCCTTGTGCTTCTGCCAACATGACTATCCAATATATCCTCAATCTCTTTGGTATCTGAACTAGTTGCTGGAATACTCCACTATACTATTGTGATCTCATCTTCAACATGTTGGTGTTCTTTTTCCCCAAAGGTCAGATTGACATTAGGATTGACTGGGCCAGTGTCACATTCACTCAACACTCCAAATCTGACAAGGAAAAAGGCCAACTGACAAGGATCAAAGAGAGATCCTTCCACACTTTGAGCTCCACATTACTTAGGTGGGTATACCTCTTCTACACACACATACATCTTGTGTCAAACTACAGGCTTGTAGGTAAGTGACTATGGAATGGTTCTCAAACCCCTATAGGTATCATGTACCTCAATGAAACCAAGATCTCATGCAATAGCCCTACTTGCATAGAATGGGTATGAAAACCAGAGACCTATACTAACAACATGAAAGAGAAAGGGTGGAACTGAATGTAAATGATTTAATGATGGGTTTGAAAGGACCCCTAAGATACCCTAAGTCCCTCATAGACCAATGCCTTGTCTAATGGGCCACAGAGTCAAATACCCTATTGCAATAGACAGCTATGGAACAAGAAAGCAATAATTTCAATGTGTTGATGCCTAACATCAATCACACACCATGACCAAACCTCACTTCAACAACCCACCTATGTATCCAAGTATGTTATTACCCATCCAAAGGCTTTTAACCCTCCCCATAGAAGAGACCTATAAATACATAATACATTAACCAGCATCCACTGGAAGACAAGCATGACATATCTTTGACACCTTAGCTCATACATACAAGAAAACTAATCCTAAACTAGTTATCTCTACAAAGATAAATCCACTTGCAAACACGTAGGAAATGCAAATAGAAAAATCAAACACCATTGATGTATGATTAATGAATTCAGAATTCAAATGGAGATAGCTTCGTAATAGTAAGAATAAATTGAGTCCTCATACATAAGACAAATCAATTACAATATGTATCATATTCCCTGAACCAACAAAGGAAGAAATAACACCCTATATGCAGAGAGAAGGAGAAAATCTACAGGACATAACCTTTTTTGGAACTAGAATAATGGACATCCAAAATTGTGGAACCCTTACAAAGTCAAAAATACAACCATATATACCCCTGGTTATCGTGGAATGCTACACATGTTAGGATGCAACAAGCTACAAATAACCGGGGTGAGGGTTAGGGTTTCCACCCACCAAAATAATTCAAAAGACTAGAATTCAATACATTGGATGGAAAACCAAGCAACCCTAAGCGATCAGACCTAAAGTTAATCTTCATTTATGGTAATTCTTCTGGAACTATACTGAAGATCATGAAATTTTATGCAAATCCATCTGATTTGACCCACTACATCATGTCTTAAACACCTTTATTCATTCTCCCACGACACAAAACCACCTCTAGAGTCAATCATCAAACATACTAGACCACACTACAACAGGCTGAAAGTCAATTCCACCAACTCTAGCTGCTAAAACAATCAATTCTGGTCCTTTCTATCACTGGAAACCCTCAAAAATTCCAATCCTGGCTGCAACAGTTACATTCATGGCACCTATAATATATCGATGGTCACAATTTAAATTTAGATCAACTTTATAACCTGACCGTCAGATCCTCATGTTTCACGGGCTTTATGTCTTAACTCAACTGCTACCCTCAGGTTTACCTCTAGTGAACACATGACAAAGCATTTTCCTATTCGTGAAATGAAATCCTTAACCCACCTTTAACTCCATGAACTGGCGAACAAAGGAACATAAACTTACCCCTATTACATTTGGTGAACTGGCGACAAAGGTTTTCACCAGTTCGCAGAACATTTTTTACCTCCGCCAATTCATTTAGTGATTATGTGAATGCTTGTTCACTAAATTGCCAGTCAATTTGGAGCACTGCCATTTTTTCTCATGAATGAGCGAATCCATTTAGAATTTGTCAGGCCGATAAACACATTTATCTAGACTACCAAACCTTAGATCCCATTTGGGCTCACTTTATGCCACTTGTCACTACACCACTCGTTGCAATCACTCAATCACCACTGACACATGACCCACCGCATACAAGCCCTTAATCAAATGGTGGGTGCAAGATCTCATGGCTCTGACACAACCCATGAGATCTTATGCCAACCGTATATTTAGTCTCTATTACTGATCTCTCTCACAATGACCCCACCTTGCTTTATCATCCACGTCGACCAATGAGAAAATGCCACTTCAACATAGCTGGCAGTGGACCCATAGAGGAACATTAGACCGTTTGGAAGATCAGATGACTGGTGCAAGATCGCATGGGGTCAAAAGATTCCTTGTTCTTTTATGCCAACCGTCAATCTTGAATCTCCTGCAGATGCCACGAAAGCTTGACCCCACCCTGCCGTGTAAGCCACTTTACCAAATCAAAATCTACCACATTGAAAAAACTAGTAGGTAAACCTCTGAATTTTTCTTCACTCTTCAGACCTCTGACACATGCCACATTAGAACCCTCATCGACCAATCAGAAGTAGCCACCTCAGATACCATAAATAGGCCTGTCGGGATAGGTGGCCTTTTGTCACATGATTGCATAGCCTGAAAGAAGCTCATGAGATCATGCGATAGCCACATAAAACAAAGGCTTAAGACTTAGGAAATATTTCAGTGAGGGAACTATAGGATTTAGGAAAAAAAAATTTGAATTTTTCCACCCAACGGCTAGTTTTTGAATTTTCAACTAGGGATTTAGCAAGAGACTAGGAAAAACATTATAGAGACTAGGCGAACACCTGTGAGGCCATGAAAATTTTAACAAGTGCTAACACAACACCTCCCTTGTGATACTCTATCAAATCTAAAATGTTAAACACTAGTGAAATATTCAGCTCAGTAGGCAACTCGGCCTCATATGCATTTCCTGAATCATGCTTCTTCAATATCTTACATGGTCCAAACTTCTTCATTTTCAACTTGTTATAAGTACCAACTTGAAATCTTTCCTTCTGCAAATGAACCATGACTTCATCTCCCACCTAAAATTCCTTATGCCTCCTTTTCTCATCTGCCTTAGCCTTATACTATGCATCCATCTTGGTAATATGCTTCCTCACCTCCTCATGGATGTTCTTCAAATGTTCTACAATATCCTCAGCTTCAACACTACTTATTTCTCCTTGATCTATCCTTCTCAACTCACATGCATTTCTAGGACTACTCCCATATACAATCTGGAATGGTGATTTACCAGTGCTCCTGTTGATAGAATTATTATATGTGAATTCTGCCTATGGTAAAATCAAATCCCATCCTATTGGCTTATTTCCAACCAAACATCTCAGCAAATTCCAAAAACTCCTATTCACCACCTCTTTCTATCCATCAGTCTATGGATGATGTGATGAGCTGAACTTCAAATTTGTCTTCAACTTCTTCCAAAAAGTAGGCCAGAAATATCCAACAAACTTAGTGTCCCTATCTGAAACTATACTCCTTGGCAAACCATGTAGTCTCACCACTTCTCTAAAAAATAATTCTACTACATGAACAACATCATTAGTCTTCTTGCAGGAAACAAAATGTGCCATATTTGAAAATCTGTCAACTACTACAAAAATTGAATCATGTCCCCACTATGTCCTTGGTAAACCAAGAACAAATTCCATATTGATATCCTCCCAAGGCTTCTCTGGTATAGGTAATGGCTAATACAACCCTATATTCTACTTCACTCCTTTCACCATCTGACATACTCTGCAACTTCGTACAAACTTCTTGACATCTTACTACAACTGTGGCCAATAATAATTCTCACTGACCAAAGCAAGGGTTTTATCATGACCAAAATGTCTAGCTAATCCTCTGCTATGCTTCTCTTTGATGATATTCTCCCTCATAGAATTTTGTGGAGTGCACAACTGACCCCCTCTGAATAGCATATCATCTTGGATGATAAAATCCAGCCACTTCATTCTTTCTAGAGTAACAGTTTCTTTACAAGCTTTACAAGCTTCACCAAAATCAGGATCCTCTAGATACAAATTCTTGAATTCCCTGAACCCAACCACCTAATTCTGCATCTCTGTTAGCAATAGTTGCCTTCTGCTAAGCGCATTTGCAACCCTATTAGACTTTCCACTTCTATGTTTCAAAAAAAATGTATAACTCTGCAAAAACTCAACCCATTTCAAATGTCTTTGATTCAATTTTCCTTGACTATTCAAATATTGCAAAGCTTGATGATCAATATACAAAAAAAACTCCTTAGGAAGCAGATAGTGTCTCCACTTCTTCAATACCTGAACTATAGCATAAAATTCCTAATCATAAACATAATACTTTCTCTTGGCATCATTTAACTTCTCATTGAAATAAGTAATAGGTTTACCTTCTTGGCTGATAACAGCTCCTATTACAGTACCACTAGCATCACAGTCTATGTGAAACACCTTATTAAAATCTGAAAGTGCTAAAATAGGTTGTTCTGTAACTTTCTATTTCAACAGTTTAAAACTCTTATCTGTCCCATTAGTCCACTTGAACTCTTTTCTATCCCCTCTCATTGTTTTAGTCAAGGGTCCACAAATACTGCTAAAATTTCTAATAAACATTCTATAAAAGCTAGCCAAACCATGAAAAGATCTTACCTCAGTAGCACTCCTTGGAGTAGGGCATTCAAGGTCCATTTTTAGACCTTCTATTGAAACTACAAATCCCAAAGACAATAACTCTTTCTTCAAAAAATTGCACTTCTTCAAATTAATCAACAATTTCTCATTTCTCAGCTTCTCAAACACCATACAAATATGTATCATATGCTCTTCCAATGTCTTACTAAAAATCAAAATATCATCTAGGTACACAATGACAAACTTACCTAGAAATTCTTTCAAAACCTCGTTCATGAGTGGCATGAAAGTGCTCGATGCATTGGTTAGCCCAAAAGGTATGACTAACCACTCATATAGTCCTTCCTTTGTCTTGAAGGTAGTCTTCCATTCATCTCCTTCTTTGATCTGAATCTGGTGATATCAACTCTTAGATCTATCTTTGAGAAATACACAACTCCACTCAAACAATCCATAATATCATCCATTTGTGGCAATGGAAACCTATACTTGATTGTGATCTTTTTTATTACTTTGGAATCTGTACACATCCTCTACTCTCCATTTTTCTTTGGTGCTAATACCGCTGGTATAGCACAGGGACTCAGACTCTCTTGAATCAACCCCTTCTGCAATAACTAATGTACTTGTTTGTTCAACTCTTCACTTTCTATTGATGTCATTCTGTGTGCTGCCTTGTTTAGAAAACTAGCTCCTTAAATCAAATCCATCTGATGACTGATCTTCCTTACCAGTGGTAATCCATCAGATACATTATCAGATACAATATCTTGAAACTCATTCACCAAATCTGCAACCTCTACAAGTACATCCTCTACTTCTTCTTTACCAGCTTTTGGAATTAAAGAAAAACACACATGCTCATGCCTCATACCATCTAGGAATTTTCTTCCATCAACAAATGATATTCTTGCATTACCACATTCCTTTTCTTTGGTCTCCTTCAATGGCTTTAGCTTATGTCACACTCCATCCTTTGTCAAGGAATAGGTATTCACATGACCATCATGTACAGCACATCTGTCAAACTGTCATGGTCTACCCAACAACATATGACATGCATCCATAGATATGATATCACATAGTACCTCATCTTGGTATCCACCATTCTTGAACTTTACTAGGCACCGTTCACTGACCATGACCTTGTGGTCATCTTGCACCTAGGTAATCCGATATGGATGTGGGTGTTTCTATCTCTTCAGATTCAACTTTTTCACCATCTATTCTAACACCAAATTGTCAATGCTTCCACTATCAATAATCACATCATAGCATTTTCCCTCACACTTGCATCTAGTGCGAAACAGGCTGCTACTTTGTTTAGGTTCATTCTCACCACTCAGCAGGACTCTTCTATTATTAAGCATTTCTCCTCTTTTAGCATCTTCTAAATTTGATGATCTGGCATCTTCATCTACATGTACAACTCTGGCCTGGCCTTCATTCCTCCTATCTATCCTTCCTTGGTGTTGGGGACATTCAAATGCCCTATGACCTTCTTTTCCATAGTGAAAACATGCTCCACAGAAGCCTTCTCTTCCTGAACCTTGTTCTCTTCCTCTTCCTCTCTGATCTCTATTATTCTAATCTTGGAAATGATTAGAATTGTTTCCTCTCTAATTTTGACTGCTACTAGCCTCATCCTTCTTTTTCAAATCTTCATTTTGGCCTCCATATGACCATCCACTAGATCATCCACCACAACCTCTTCCATTTTGTCTGCTCTTGAACTTCTTGTTCAGCTTTTCCTCCACTTTTAAGGAAAACTGGTATGCCTCTTCAATACTATTGATTCAAACCAGATTCAGCTCCTCCTAAATGCTTGGCCTCAATGAATTAATGTAACGAGAAAATTTCTCCTTATCAACTTTCACATGGCCTATTCTGATGAGGATTCGATAGAACTCCTTTGTATACTCCTAAATAGATCTTCCTGCTTGCTTCAAACTTTTCATCTTCTTCAGTAGGTCAAGCTCATAATCAACAGGAATGAACTATCACTTCAATTTATCCACCATCTGATCTCATCTTGTGATTTTATCTTTCCCTCTTCTATTTCACTCCAATTGAATCTCTTGCCACCAGATCTTCGCATGACCTTTCAATCTGGCTTTCATGAATTTGAGCCTATCAGGATCCTCAATATCTTCATACTCAAAATATTATTCACATTCATTGATCTAGTTGATCAATTCTTCTGGGTTAAGATTTCCTGAAAATGTAGGAACCGCGATCTTAGGTCTTTTTCCAATCTTGGAAATGGCCTAGAAAAGCCTTTCTTCTTCTTGATTCAAAATTTTGCCTTCTACTTCTTCTTGATCATCATTTCCTTCTTCAGCTTCATCCTCACTTTCATCTCTAACATTAAGATTCATTCCTCTATGAATCTCTTCTTGCAATGCTCGCACTTGTCTTTGGAGTGCTCTAGCCTTAGGTGTTACAACACCAACTCTTCCACCACGTTCCCTTCATGGAGGCATTTTCACGATGCGTGCTGAAACCCTAACCACGGTCCTAGTGAAAACTACCTCATAGTCGGCAATCTATTTACACACTCAGGAACTCCTGCTCTAATACCACTTGATGAAGGGTGCTCCCTTTAATACCATAAACAGATAACATAAATAGAGAAACAACAACAATATGCAAGAACAGAGAATTGGCTTCTTATTATCTCTATAAATGTGGAATTTCAAACTTTCAAAATTACAACATGCAAAGCCACATGGGCATTCCCTTACAATATTCTGTAGGATAAAGCCTTAAATCAATATCTAGATCTGCTACTCAAAACTACCCTAGACAACACTACGGGCCTTCTTTATATAGGCATTTTCCACCACCTGAGAAGGTTCCAAAAACTTAGCCCTTAGGGCCGACCGAACTTAGAATTATTTTATTTTTCAATTTATTACATTAGAGTCAGCTCAAAATAACTTTTGAAACCCGAACAAAATTTTTGAAAGAAAATAATTTTCCTCCATTTCAGGTAACCCAACTTCTGGAGACCATAAGTCATCACCAGTTGACTCGATTGACTATTATAACCCCATTTTGAAAAGGCCACGAAGCACTTTATAAGCTTGACTCATGCAAGCACCTGTCACCCAAATTTTTAACCTCATCTGGAGCCTCTAAAGCCTTCAAAATAGAGTTCAATATTTTTGTACCCTACTGCCAATACTGAAAATCTTCAATATCTTCAAAACTAGACCTGAGCTAGCCATGAAACTTTACTGGAAGGCTGATATGATTGATATGAACCTCCACATGTAAAATCAGAACATTCTGAGATTTATGACCAACTTACTAAAAACAACAAGTTTTCATAAATAGTAGCTCTACACAAGATAGCCCTTATTGAATACAAAAATATAAATATTTTTGGGTGATGCAAGATTGCTCTTACACCCAGGATGCTCCTACATCAAAATTGCAAGCACAAAGTTGAAAATTCATGCATCCTTGTGGTGGGAACATTTGTACTTGGACAAAAAGAGAAAAGGAAAAGACAAAATTAAGGTATGGAATAAGATGGTGAATAAATTGAAAGGAAAGTTTTTTACCTTGTTATTATTAGATTAACCTAGACAGGCAAATGCAAATTTTAAGGTAGAAAGATAGGTCAGTAAAATAGTATACTAAAGAATTCTATAGATTAGATATCAGATATAGACATGATGAAGATGATGTGGAAAGAATTTCTAGGTACCTGAATGAATTGAGAGTTTCCATCCAAGAAGAAATCAGTTTGGTCAAATTTGAGAATATTGAAGAAGCTTATCAATTTGCATTGAAATTCAAGGAGAAATTGAACAAGAGACATGAGAAAAGAGAAAGAGGTAGAGGTGGTAGATTCCCTAGAGGAAGAGGTAGATCTTATGGTGAAAATAGTATATCTGAACTAGAAAAGCCAAATCTAGATAAAGAGAAGACTGAATGGAAAGGCAAAAGTTCATCTAGAGGAAGAGGCATTAACTACTGAGGTGGTTATAATAGAGGTGGTTTTCGAGGAACTTTTTACAATTGTGGAGAATAAGGACATAAATCGTTTGAGTGTACACATGAAAGTAAGAAGGTTGGTAGCAGTAGAGATGTTTTGGTGCAAGAAGAGTCACCGAATTAACATGAGCAAGAAAAGAACTTGATGGTAAGGTGAGGACTTTGTAGTGAATTGAATAAGGAAGATCCGGTAAGGAAAAGTGTGTTCAAGACCAGATGTAGAGTTTTTGGTAAATGTTGGAAGGCAATCATTGATAATGGAAGCTCAGAGAACTTGGCATCTAAGGAAATTGTTACAAAGTTGCAATTGAAAAGGTTGGAACACCTGAAGCCCTATGAGATTTCATGGATCAAAGATGAGCATACACTCTTGGTAAGTGAACTATGTTGTGTGACTTTGAAAATTGGAAAGTACTATGATAAGGTGTTATGTAATATCATGCCTATGGATTATTGCCATATTTTGTTGGGTAGACCTTGGCAATCTGATAGACATGCTATATATGATGGGAGAAGACAAATCTTGTTACCTTTGATTGAAGAACCTATTAGTAAAGTTTGTACATCTCTGAAAGTTTGCTTGATGGAAGGAAGGAAGTTTGTTAAGGATTTCAAGAAGAATGATGTATATTTTGTTGCGATTCCTAAAAAATCAAGTAAGAAAGCAGAGGATAGCATCCCTTAGGAGATTGATAAGTTACTCACCAAGTACAATGAGATCATTTTTGATAATGTACCTAATAGTTTTCCACCAAAGAGAAGAATTGATCATTGCATGGATCTAATCCCTGGAGCTAGTTTACCGAATAAGGAACCACATCAATTGATACCTATTGAGAATGAGGAATTGAACTGATAGATTCAAGAATTGTTGCAAAAAGGATTGATTTGAGAGAGTTTTAGTCCTTGTGCAATACCTATTGTATTGGCACCTATGATGAATGGATAATGGTGAATGTGTACTGATTCCAGTGAAATCAACAAGATAATAGTGAAATATAGGTTTCCTATACCGAGAATGGATGACATAATGGATAGTTTGATTGGAGCAAAGTATTTTACCAAAATTGATTTGAAAATTGGGTATCATCATATCAAAATCAAAGAAGGTGATGAATGGAAGACTACTTTCAAGACAAAGGAAGTTTTGTATGAGTGGTTAGCTATGCCTTTTGGTTTAACTAATGTACCAGGTACTTTTATGAGGTTGATGAATGAAGTTTTGAAGAAATTCTTAGGTAAATTTTTTATTGTATACCTAAATGATATTCTGATATTTAGTAAGACCAGAGAAGAACATTTTTTTCAAGTTAAACAAGTATTGTAGAGGTTGAAAGAAGAAAAGTTGTTGATAAGTCTAAAAAAGTGTTCTTTCATGAAAGAGGAGATTGTGTATTTGGGATTTGTGATTTCGGCTGATGGTTTGAAGATGGATCTTCAAAAGGTTGAAGCTATTTTGAATTGGCCTACACCTAAGAATGCTGGTGAGGTAAGATCATTTCATGGTTTGGAAAGTTTTTACTGAAAGTTAAATAGGAATCTTAGTTCAATTTGTAATGCTATGACTGAGACTATGAGACAAGGTAAAAGAGAATTCAAGTGGACACATGGAGCTGATAAAAGTTGTGAGACTCTGAAGTAGAAGGTTGCTGAATTACATGTGTTATCATTACCTGATTTCAATAAGGTATTATAAGTGGAATGTGATGCAAGTGGAAGTGAAATAGGATATGTGTTGAGTCAAGAAGGTAAACCTGTTTCTTTCTTTAGTAAAAAGTGGAATGTTGCAAAAAGAAAATATTCTATGTATGATCAAGAATTCTATGCTATTTTTCAAGCCATAAAGAAATAGAGACATTATTTGATACTAAGTGAATTTTTATTGTATACTGATCATAAAGATTTATAGTATTTGGGTACTCATAATAACTTGAATCAGAGACATATGAAATGGTTTGAGTATTTGTAGAGTTATACATTTGTGATAAAGCATAAGAGTGGAGTCACTAACTGAGTTGCAATCTGCACTGATTAGAAGAGGATCTTTGATGACCGAGATGAAAATTGAAGTTCATGGTTTTGATGACATGAGAGATTCTTATGAATTTGATCCTAATTTTTCTGAACCATGGAGAAAGTGCAGAGCACCTATTCAAGATCAACCGAGTACTAAATGGGAAGAATAATTTATTCAAGGAGGTATGTTGTTTAAAGGTATGCAGTTGTGTATACTGAGAGGATCAATGGGAACTAATTTGATAAAAGAGAAACATAGTAGTGGTTTGGCTGGACACTTTAGTGTTGATAAAACATTGAATTTGCTTAAGGAAAAATACTTTTGGTTGTAGTTGTATAATGATGTTCAGACATTTGTGAAAAGTTGTGAAATTTGTCAAGTTGCAAAAGGAGTAAGTTAGAATATTGGATTGTATACACCGATTTCTATTCCTGAGAAACCTTAGATTGATATCAGTATGGATTTTGTTCTTGGCTTACTGAAGACAGTAAGAGGTAATGATTATATATTTGTTGTTGTGGATAGATTTTCTAAAATGGCACATTTTATACCCTATAGAAAGACACCAGATGTAGTACATATAGAAGATCTTTTCTTTAAGGAAATTGTTAGATTGCATGGATTACCGAGGAGTATCATCTCTAATCGAGATAGTAAATTTGATGGATACTTTTGGAAGACCCCTTGGAAAAAAATTGGCACCGAGTTGAAATATAGTTCTACATTTCACCCACATAACGATGGACAGACAAAAGTTGTGAATAGAAGCTTGGGAAATATTTTGAGATGTTTAGTTGGAGACGCAGCGAGTAATTGGGATTTTGTGGTGGGACAAGTAGAATTTTCTTGTACACTAATTTATTGAAAAGGAATACTGGAAAAACACCTTTTGAGATTGTAAATAGCATACAATCGAGAGGTATATCAGATTTGAGGGATATTCTCGATGAAGGAAAGAGAAGTGCTAAAGGAGTAAAGTTTGCTGAGTACATGAAGACATTGCATGAAGATGTGAAGTAGAAGCTGGAGAAAAGTAATCATAAATACAAAGATAGAGCTAATAGATCTAGAATACATAAGACTTTGGTAGTTAGTGATGAAGTAATGGTTCATTTGAAGAAAGGTAGATTTCCTATTGGAACATATGGGAAGCTGAAAATGAAGAAGTTTGGTCCTTGTAATATTTTGAAGAAATTTGACAATGGAAATGCTTATGATATTGAGTTACCTGATGACATGGATATATCACATTTATTCAACATTTCTAATTTGTATGAGTACCATGAGTTGGATGAAGAAATGATAGTACTGAATGATTATCCTAAGAAATAGATAGAAGAAGTTGAGAAGTTTTTAGAACAAAGAATTGGTAGAAGTACAAGAGGAAAAAAGTATATGGAATATCTGGTAAAGGGGAAGAATAGACCGATTGATGATAGTTCATGGATTTCACAATCTGAGTTGGATTCAGCTTAGATTGTACCTTCTTCATGATTGAAAGAATCATTTCAAATAACCCCAGGTGTATGATGCAAGAGCATCTCAGGTCCTTGGCAATCCTGTGTCACCAAAAACATGATTGTGTTTTCCTGTGTTTCTCAGTTTCTACTTTGACCAAGTTGGTTCATTGTTTCTCAGTTTCCTTTGTTAACTGGGGTTGGTCAGTTCTCTCTCTAGTGCTCAATTAAATTCCCTAACACTCGGTGATGCTTGTCTAGCACTCAGTTATCCTTTCTTACTGAGGTGTTTGTTTTAGTTTCCCATTGAGGCTGACTCTTGCAATTAATTGTGTTCACAGATTTAATGCTTGTATCTATCATTATGAAGCATGTGTACCTAGATCTGGTCATTCCTTCTATTGATGGTCGATCTAAAGGCTGAATTGTTTGGTAGCATCTTGTATATAATGTAATCTTTATTTGTATTTTTGGGGGATCAATGAAGAACATCAAAGATAGAAGCTAGAAGATAGAGATTGTTTCAGATCCTTGCATGTTGGAGAACTTATGTACTTGAATTGTAATATCTAGCCTAAACTGGGAAGGCCTTACATCCTAACATGTAAGAATCAAATTAAATGAATATATGAAAGTTACCTTCATTCTCTCTCTCACTTATGTGTTTGTGGCTTCCATGTATGATCTCTCCAATGTGAATCTAGTTAGGGTGTGCCTTTGGCCCCTATCCCCATCATCTCTTGCGTTAGGCGCATAACACTATCAGTTTTCAAAGTTTAAATTCTGCAAATCTAATCATAATAACTTTATATTTTGTAGATGAAAGTGTTAGAATGATTTTAGTATAACTAAAAGGGGGGGGTGAATTAGTTATCCTTAGGTCTTGATGTACCAATTGAATTTTCAAATATCTCAACAAAGTTAGATCTCTACAACATTCAACTCGGTCTCTATAGAATATATTAGTAACATAAAACTTATAGTCCGCTCTCCAAAAGAAATTAACTTGCATAATATAAATTCTTAACAACATTCACATCAAATAAAATTCACACAAGTATAACACTAGGATTTGACATGGAAACTCAATTTGGAAAAAACCACCACTGATATACTACCAAAGTTTCACTCTTCTAAAGTGAGCTCTACAAGGAGCCAACCCTATTAAAGGTTACAATACACAATGATAGGTGTGACCCTGTTAAAGTATTTAATCACCTTGTAAGGAGTGGCCTAGTTAGAGGGCTTAAGAACATTCCATTATATTTCTACCTTGATTAAAGGGTTTGCAAATGATTGTTCACTAGTACATTTGACCCACTTTTTAGACCAACATTTTTTACCAAGTTATAATATGATTTTCCATGGTCGGTTTATAGAAGAAAATTTTCATTTTTTTTTACTTCTATTCTTGTGTTGGTTGGAATTATGACCCTAAATAGTGATCTTAATCCCAACCAACACGGGAATAGAAGTTAAAAAGAAAAGTCAAATTTTATACATATATCTTGCCTACCAACACATTTCATTTTTTTTCATTTTGGCATAGTCTGCAAGGAAAAGGAGTGGTGAAGGAGGCAATATGAGGGAAGTTGTATGTCGACACCCCCTATCTACATCTAGAATGTAAGTTTCAGCATCTCCTTCTCTTCCACATTACTATTCTCAAACCTGAGCAAGCATCAAGAGGAATGGGCATTTGATTTCAACCATTTCATTGTAGACTTGGTAAGAGATTCAATTTTTTTGGCATTTTCTTAATGAAGGGTACATTTTTTTGTTTTTTTAAAAATATTTTCTGGTGCAGGAGCACCCTCAAACTCATCCATGGATAGCACATCAAAGGACCTAAGCATGAAGGGTTAATTGGAAGGGTTAGTATACTAATTGGATCTTGAATCCAATGATGTAATAAAGTCCTATTTTTTAAGGCAAGGTGATAATAGGTATTGTTATAAATCTAGTTGTCTACCTTGATCATTGAGGGACAACTTGATTAGAAAGGGCTGGAATAATCTAAGTAACTAGGATGGTCTACTTGTAATACCCCAAAAATGGGCTATAAGTTCAATAATCTCCTACATCTTCAATTCGAACGAAATTGACATCAAATTCCTAACCTAAGGCACATCTAAACATCATCGAATCATAATTGATTATCTTAAATTCTGCATTGGGGAATATTCCTAGTAATATTCCTAATTATCATAATTATCTTTAATTTTATAATTATTTGGCAATAAATCACATTTATCCTAAAGTTTGATTAATTGAATATTTTCATATTTAATTAATTAGATTTAATATTTGCCACTTAATTGTGTAATTAAATTTAATTCTATCTATTATTAATTGTATTATTTAATTTTGACAATAAATCCAAATATCCTATGAATAATTGATTAAATTCTTATTTAATTAATTAAAGCAAGTTGTCATTATTTAATAATATAGTTTTTAATAAAAGTTTGATTAAATAATTGATTAACCCATAAATTAATTATTTTATTTTTAAAATCAGTTAAGTTGGAAATAAATCACTTTATTATTAAATTAATTCATAAATAAAACATGCACAATCATAAAAGCAAACAACTATCAATTATCAATTAAAGCTAAACTCTATTTTGAGTTAAAGCTTAGCTTTTGCATGTTTTTGTGAGTTAATTATCCTTTATTTAAAAATAACTCAAAAATCAACCTGAGTTATTTGAGTGATTTATGGTTTTTTTTCCATGCACCTCCAAAGCCCTAGATTTCTATAAAAACAAGGCTCATCTCTTCATAATTCATCTCTCAATCATCTCACAAATTGCAAACTTACTCTATAGGAATCATAGCATATCAGATTTGGAGAATTTGCACAATTGGAGCTTGAAAGAATCAACTTGCGAATTCAAAGCTTTGTGAGATCAATTTCAATTGCATATTTTTCATATCATAGCATAGAATTTCATAGCTTTGCATATCATTGTTAGATAGATCAGTTCATAGCATATCAATTTCATCTAGCATAGATTCATATCAGTTTTTATCATTCTTATTGCATAGAAAATATCAAAAATATAGATTAATTGCATTCAATTTCATATCCATCTTTTGCATTCAAATCTTTCATTTAGGTGTTGTCTAGGTCACTGATCTCGATTACAATCTGAGAACATCAATCTTGCACCCATTAGAAGGAAGTAAATCACTTGGTTACATAGTTTTCAATTTTGCACGATTTTGATTATCAATAACCTCTAATATTTTACTGAAGTGTTGTGTCAATAGATCAGGTACAATTTTCACACATACATTTCTGGTGCCCACCGTGGGGCAACCCACCTTTGCATGCTGGTTTTGATTTTTTTTTGGAGCTAAAACCCCAAAGTTTCAAAGATTTAATTTTATCTCCCAAACAGCTTAGAGTTTTGGTTTGAAATTTTGTTTGCAAGTTAAAGACATATCAGGGAAGCTTTGAAAAAAAATTCAGAATTTTTTGAATGATTTTGTATTTTTAATAATTTTTTTTCAATTTTTCATAAAAAATTAATATCTGACGTAAATAAGCATATTTTTCTAAAAAATTTATAGTTTCAGAAAGCTCTTCAAATTCTATTGGGGGTCTATTCTTTGTATTTTAAATCTGGATTCAATTTAGTAGCTCAAATAGTCAATTTGCAAAAACTAGTCTGTTTTGATAAAACGGGTCTCTAGGGCACAAATGAAGAGATTTTTCTAAAATTTTTGCATTTTTGGAAAGCTCTCTACTTTTTAGTAGGGATCTCTATTCTGAATTTCTATTTTTTGGCCAAAATCATATCAAAAAAATTAGATCTTGTTGACTAGGTCAAATGCAGTGTAAAAAAATAAAAATTTTGTGATGGGTATGCACTTATTTTTCATATGATTCAATGCATGATATGAGTTGTCATTTGGCTTAATTTTTGGTTATTATTTCTGATAATAATTGATTTTAGAGCTAACCCTATGGTTTTCATAAGTTGAATATACTTTGCATATCATGTTTGCTTGTTGGCTTGTTGGAGAGTTCGTAGCTTGCTTGCATGGAAAAGCTCAACAAGAATTTATAAAAATTAGGTAAAATCTACTAAGTGCATTGCAAGGATCATGAGGTATTCTCCTTGTTCTGAAAACATTTCTATTTGGACTTAAAATAAATGTCTCACGTGTCAAGCTTGTGTGCATCTTTTCATGCTTTTGATCTATTTCTACACACTTGCATAATTGATACTAGGTTGTGACCCCTTAAGGATTCAATAAGTAGTCTTAGAATACTTGTGATTGATCTTGATTGCTATCTTGGGTTATTGGACTCGCTAATCCACCGGCCCCTCAATTCTGCCCCATGGTTGCAATCTCAGCGCCATAAAGGGGAGGGGTCAACAAGATAGAAGCGTTAAGTGTTCCACTTCGCAACCCTTTTGTGCTTTTAGGAACTCACTTTTTTTCTAAGTTGTGGACTCATTTTCAACTTGTGTGAGGTGTTAAGTGTTCCACCTTGTGGACTCATCTCATATTTTCTTTAAGCGTTAAGTGTTCCTCTTTCTACTTTTTGGATGCTTTTGGTAGATTTTCTTTTGGGAATATATCTGTGCTCACATAGTAATTAGGCCCTATGAACACTATTCATGATTTTTGAGAGATTGGATTCTTAGAGAAATCTTTCTTAACGACAGAATCCTTGTAGGTAGGGAGGATACTTAGTGTGTTTCACATTCAACTTGGTTAGTGCATCTTCTCTTATTGATCGACACATTCTCTCTCCGGAGAGGTTGATAGATCACGTAGGGTTGATATCATGAGCTTTGGCAAATCAAAATTGGTTAGTGCGTCTTCTCTTACTGATTGATACATTCTCTCCCCGGAGAGGTTGATAGATCACGTGGAGTTGATATCACAGACCTTGGTGGAACAAAACTTTGTCTTAGAGTGTCGAATTAATCTTCTTGCTTTGTTTGGGTTAAAAGTGAAGAGGTGTCAAGACCTTGAATCTGGAGCCAAGTCCCCTTGTGGTATAAATTTGTGAGTCACCTTTAGAGAGGATTAACTGTAGCAGACAATCCCTTCATAGGGAAAACTACGTTGACGGAACCTCAAGTGGTAATAGCCATTTTTGCCATGGTAGTGATAGCCGCTATATAAATTTCCTTGTGGAAGAAATCTCCACGGGTATGGTTCATTGTTGGGTTGTCAGATCTCCCTAGCAGCTCTTGAAGATTAAGTTCTCAGACTGTGTCAAAACCCTGGTGCACCGGGATTGGAGTTCACCCCTTTGAATCATAAAAGTTGCATAGTCAAACCATTTCTAAAAACCCTAGAGAGGCCAATTTTTCACTTTCAGGTATATGTGTGTTATTGCAAAACTTTTCAGAACATACACAATTAGTACTCTCGGGGATTAGCACAATTTGGTCACTTGATTGTTCATGCACAAGGTTGCTTTTTCCCTTGTTCATTGTTTTCAGATGTGCTTGGAATCACTTTCTTGCTATTCTGCGTGCTTGTTTATCTACTTGGCTATTAAAAATGATCAAATCTGGTATAACCTTCAAAATTTGGATAGTACAATTTGCAAGCAATCCAGAACTGAAAACCTTAAATTTTTCAAAAATTGACGTAAAATTCTTTATGGAGTCAAAAGTCATTTCAGGAAGTCAAAAGTCATATGACTTTTTGTCAAATGTCATTTCAGTATTGCCCATATGTCGTATGATTGAGAACCCAGTGTCGTACGAGTTTTCATGCCAGCAAATCCAAGGAAGTCAAAATCCTGTTAGCAACTATCATACGAGTTTTGTCAACTATCATTTCATTTCTACCCAACTGTCATACGAGTTTAGCAACTGTCATTTCATAGACTACCCAGTGTCGTATTAGTTTGCAGAGTGTCATTTGGAAAAATTTGAGAGAGTTGTCAGAAATTGTCAAATTGCAAGATATCCAATATTTCTAGCCTAGTTCCAGAATCTGTCAAAAATATCATTGTGTCAAGAACAAATCAATAGCTATTGAAAATCAGTACACATGTCTCAAAAAATTAGTACACATGAGGAAGAAATTTTGATCGCCTCTATGATGAAGCAGTTGCAAGCTATGCAAGTTGAACTTAACAATCTTAAGAAAGAGAAGGAATCTAAAGAGTTCTCCATGGAATCTCTATACTCTTTTCCATTTGATAAAGACTTGTACACGTCACCATGCCCCCAGACAAAATATGAGCAACGTGACAATCCTTATGATACCTCTTCCATAGAGAGTGACACATCCAGCTTTGGAGACTATGATGATAGATGATGTAATGATACCTATGACACCTCCGTTCCTAAGAATCCTCCTCGTCATTCCTTCCTACTTACTACAAATGGGCCGTCACATTGGATAGATCGTGATGGTGATCCATATGATTCTGATTTTGAAAGAGATTTTGATGGCTTTTGTGGACAATACCTTGATGATGATCCATCTACTACTGCTGAGGACTATAAAATACATCGTGCTAGCTTGAAATGTCAATATTATAAGAATCCTTCTCCTAAGAACTCTCCAGCTGAAAATAAAGATTACACTCTCAAGCAAGATCATGTTAATGCTGAACCTTTGTCTGGTGATGGTTCCCTTCCATCCCCTACTTCCTCCAATACCCGTACATTTCTTAAAGCTTCTGAATCTTTCAAATCTTTCACAGAACCTTCATCCGACACAAGCCTTGATACTTTTCATGTGGTTCCCTATATTTATCCTCCAGAGCTACCTCTTAAAGAAACTCAAGCTATCCTTCACTTGGCTGCAAATACTTTCAATGATGATAAACCTAAAGAGCCTAAGCCTTCATATGCTATAATCCCTACTTCAGCTAGTCCTCCACCATCTCTTCCAAAGTCTTCCATACAATCCCAACATGCTTCCTTGTCCTTAGAAGTGGCTCCATGTCAAGAGGACTCCAGAAATGATAAAGAAAAGAATATAAAGAAAGATCAAGATCAAGAAACCTCCATGTCATCCAATCCTTTTCATGATGTGTCTTATCCATTTCATAGTTCTTTTGATCTTGCACATCCTTTTTCATGCATTCCACCATGTCTTAAGTCTTCTCCTAAGCAAGATCAAGCTACTACTTACACTGCTCAGCTTATTGACAATCAAAATGACCTTACTACACTTTCTCTTTCCAAAGATGATACTTCCATTAAGGTTGGTAAAAATGGTGTTGTTACTTCCAATGTTACACCTATTGAAAATCAAGAGAAAAATTATGCGCTTATGCTATCAAAAGATCCTTGTCAAGATCAAAGTCTTCCATCTTCTTGTTCTACCACTCCATGTTCACTTCCATTTTCTACTCTTCCTAAGTCTTTGCAAGCTTTGAACAATCCTATCAAAGAAGGTGCTCATATTCAAGATGTTCACGATTCTATTGAAAATTCTAATGCTCACTCTAAAGATGCTGATATCCTTGGTTGTCATATAGATGTTGATGAACTTATTGATTATCCTTTTGTGTCTTCCACTTCCATCCTTGGACCTCTTCCACCACTACAAAGGGCTTCACATCTTCCTTCCATCTTGGGTCCTTATGTCCCTTCACTTTCCCCTCCTAAATTTCCTAATTCGCCATCCATCTTGGGTCCTTACATACCTCCATCTCCTATCTTTCCTCAAGATCAACATAGATGCATACCCTTGAATCCTTTTCATCCACCCACCCATCTAAACCAGTCATCTCCTCCTTCTTCCACAAGTCCCAAGTCTTTTGGAAGTAACTTTAATGTTCAATACAAAAAAAAGAAGCAATACAAGAATCCATCAAAAAGAGAAAATCACCATGTCTCCTCTAATAGACATGGAAACATAAAGTCAAAAGAGATATCTAAGAAAAAAACTACAAGACAAGTATGGGTTCCAAAATCCATCATTGAAGATATTCTCTCTAGATCATCAAAAGGAAATAAAAAGCCTACGGCTATATGGATTCCAAAGTCTCTCTTGAAAGAGTCTGATGTTGAGAAAAAAGTGAAATTGACATTCAAGCTTCCAAAGGCTTCCACTTCATTTCCCTCCAAAAATATTCTTTCATTCCATGCGCCTAAACCTCAACCTCTGCTATCCATTCACCATATTCCTTCACGTATTCCTTCATTCACGTTTCCTCCACCCTCTCGCCACCCTTCAAGGTGTGTGTTTACATTGATCTTGCCTTCCTTTCCATCTACCCTTTCACAATCCTTCCATTCATTAACCTTCTACCTTCTATCTTTTTTCCTCATTTGTCTATTCCTCCTATCTTCCAAAATCACTCGCTTTACATAAAACCCTATCCTCCATTTTTCTCTTCCATGTTCCTTTCCCTATCAGCATCTTTGAGCATATCATTTTGAATCCTTGGCATATCATGGTTTATCCTTTCAAGGAGCACTATCTAAAAAGCTTGCCTTCTTCCAAAAATAAAATAAAATAAAATTGAAAATGTGCCTTGGTGAAAACCTAGAAACAGGCACCTTGGTAGCAAAAGTAAAGAGAAATAAATTCGTCCTATGGTAAAAACCACTTCCTTGTGGCACCTTGGATAAGTACCATGATGAAAACCTGGCAATCAGGCATCATGCGTAGTTCTTCTACATATTTCATCCATTCCATCTTCTCTCTTTGATCTTGACAATGTTGATCTATACACGAATATTTGGCTATTTTGTGAGCTATCTTACAATGATCTTGCTTTCATTCCTTCCATGTTTAGCCTTCATATCTATCTTCTTCCATTCATTTTTGCCTATCGCTATCCTTTTCCCCTTTGGTCTTGATCTAATAAAAAAAGAAAGAAAGAGTAAAACACAGTGCTATGAAGCCTCTTGACATGTCTACTCCTTTGGATTGTATTCTTTCCTACTCTTGCACTACGCTTTTGTGACTTATCCTATACTAGCCTTTCACTACTTATCCAAATATGCTTTACATGACAATTTTTTTCCTAGCTTGGGTATTCTTGAGGAGTTTTCCCTTGAGGATTTCTTCCCTTCATTATCCTTTATTCTCTTGTCTTCCATCTCTTCCACTAGCTTGCCAATCCCTCTTGTTCTCCACCTTGCTAGACATTGGGACTGCATGATATGATCTTGCTTGGGAGTTTGCAATGGAAAAATATGCTATCAAGTATACCAAGTATCAGAACAATTATCAGAACAAGTATCACAACTAGTATCAAAACAAGTATCACAACCAGTATCAAAACAAGCATCAGAACTAGTATCAGAACAATTATCAGAATCATTATCAGAATCAGTATTAGAACCAGTATCAGAACAATTATCATAATCAGTATCAGAACTAGTATCAGAACAATTATCAGAATTAGTATCAGAATTAGTATTAGAACAAGTATCAGATCAAGTATCAAAACTCCCACTGGGGCTACACCTTTTGCTTTACTTTATGGGTCTGAAGTGGTACTACCTATTGAGGTTGAAATCCCATCACTCAGAATCAGAATGCATGGACTTGTCACTGATGAAGACTACAGAGTGTCTAGGTTATAAGAACTTGAATTACTAGATGAGCGCAGACAAGTAGCGTATGATCATCTCAGAGTGTATTAGAAAAGAATGTCTAGAGGCTACATCAAGAAAGTCAGACACGGAGAATTTTAGGTTGGTGATCTAGTGTTGAGAGAAAATCCTAAAAATCAATCACATCGAGAACGCAAGGGGAAGTTCGAACCCAATTGGCTGGGTCCCTTTATAATCACTGCTACTTTTGGCTCTGGTGCCTATCAACTCTCAACGATTGAAGGAGAACAGCTGTGAGAACCAATCAACGTTCTCCATCTGAAGAAATTCTACGCCTAAGGCATTCAGTGCTTGGTAAATGTCCTGAAAAAATGAACATCTTGGTGAAAACCTAGCAATAGGCGCCTTGATGATTCACAAAAAAATAAAAAAACTATCAAAAATTCAAAAAAATCAAAAAAATATTAAAAATTAAAAAAAATTAAAAAATGAAAAAATACAAAAAAAATGAAAAAAAGAAAAAGTGCCTTGGTAGCAAAAATAGAATCTCTACCAAGATGGTGAAAACCTAGCAAACGGGCGCCACTTGTTCCAAATGCTCCATCTATTAGCACAATCTTGGTCTTTCCCAGCTTTCAGTCTTGCTTTAGTTTGTACATATCTCCTAGTTTGTTTCAACATTTCCAGTTTTCAATAAGTCGGTCTGTACACCAACCAGCTCAAGCGTCTGTATCCTATCAATGTTTAAGACTTAGGGGCAATCAATGTCATATCCTATGGTCTCCTAGGTATCTTAGATGGATCATATCCAGTCAGAGTCCTTTGAAGCTTCATTTGAGTCAGTCAAGTCTGTCATGTCTCCAGAAAAGATTTTGCATCAACAAGAACGCAATCAAACATCAAACTGAAAATGATTTGTGCTTCATGCTTTTATCTCCTTGTATGCTTACTGATTCACATTGAAATTTTTTCATATTGTGTCCCTTTGAGCTCTTCGATGATGTCCTTTATAGGATTTAGAGAGTGATGACTGAGGGCATAATCTTTTCTTTGTCTTCTTCTTGTATGTGAAAATCTAACAACTTTGAAAATTCTGGATTGAAATGGTGTCCGACTATAAGAGCCTCTATCTCGAATTGGATGGCCATGCATACCTCGACCATTGATACCCAGACAATTCAAGGAAGTTTGATCTAACTATTGTCTTTTTGAGTAAGTTCTTTCTCCTACTGTGGAACGCAATCTTGCCTAAGGATGTGAACGATAAAGGGTCACTACGGGTAATTCACACTGGATTTAGAATGATCTTTTGACTGTTTGATGTGTATGTTAAACGCAAGGTGTACTCAGGTCATTACGACATTTATGTTTTGATGCTTGTACAAATTGCTATATCAAAATGGACATGATATTTAGGTCATCCTAGCATTTGTGCCTTGGTGCTTATATCTAATCTGACATTCCGAAAATAAAATCAATATTCATATATCCATGGTTGTTGACCAGTGGGTGTTGTATTGATTCTTGCACATACAAATCGATATTCATATGTCTATGGTTTCATGGCTAGTGGGCATTGTATTGATTTATCCAGTTACCTAAAAGTTCAATGATGATAACAAATTGACATATGATCAGTGACTAGGTCCTAGGTCTTAGGTTGCATTTCATTTTGTATGTCTCTTTGCATTTTGCATGTTTGCATGATCTCACAATGGCTAAACAAACTTCAATGCTTAAATGATTCTTCAAATCACCTCTTCCACTCTAATAAGAGTTGAATCTCACACGAAGGTTCCTCCAACGAAACAACAAGTAGAATCCTTTTTCGGGATCAAAATTCAAATCTGAGATCATTCATATTATTAACTACTTGCATAATCAACCTTCAATCATCACAGAAATTCAGTATTCAACTTAACTGATTATCTAAACATCAAACTATCAAAATTTCAACTTGGTCAACCATGGTCAACTCATGGTCAAACTTAGTCAACTTTAGTCTCCAGGACCTCTAAATGATGCAGAATGCATTCACCGGACGTGTTTAACCACTTCTCAAATCAATTAACATGCTTCTAAACTCTCAACACTGACTTTTCTTGTCAGATTTCAATTTTAATCCCGAAGGGGGCATGGTATTGCACATCATTCAAAGTCTGTAAATCAAATTCTATCGATCAAATCTATCAATATCTTTCATCAGTGACCAAGACAATAATCATGTCTAGTCACTGATTCATCAAAAGTCCTCATCGCTCAGGGCAAATCTATCATCACTTGGGGCATATTAGATTCATCAAGATCCATATCAATCTGGTATTCTCCTAATCTTGTAAACTGTATCAGTTTTTGCAACCATCAGATCATAGTGTTCTTTCCTTGGTTCTTCGGCAACTGAAGGATTCAGATGTGATACTTGCTAGTTTTGCTAAGACAATTGAGTCTAGAACGGGTCACTCACTTCTTATTAATCCTAAGGTTCAGAATTAGGCATTTTGACACTTTTTCGCAATCATAGGTTCATTTGCTGCTACAGTGAACATTATCTTTGGTCACTCAGGACCTATTATCTCCATATCAAATCAATATCAATCAGCTTCTGTCTCATATCAATTATCAATTTCAAACATTAGTTTCATATCTTTATCAAACACAGACTATCTTTGAACCACTGCGCTTCGCCCAGTAATTCAAAGAGGGGCAAAATGTAATACCCCAAAAATGGGCTATAAGTTCATTAATCTCCTACATCTTCAATTCGAACAAAATTGACATCAAAGTCCTAACCTAAGGCACATCTAAACATCATCGAATCATAATTGATTATCTTAAATTCTGTATCAGAGAATATTCCTAGTAATATTCCTAATTATCATAATTATCTTTAATTTTATAATTATTTGGCAATAAATCACATTTATCCTAAAGTTTGATTAATTGAATATTTTCATATTTAATTAATTAGATTTAATATTTGTCACTTAATTATGTAATTAAATTTAATTCTATCTATTATTAATTGTATTATTTAATTTTGACAATAAATCCAAATATCCTATGAATAATTGATTAAATTCTTATTTAATTAATTAAAGCAAGTTGTCATTATTTAATAATATAGTTTTTAATAAAAGTTTGATTAAATAATTGATTAACCCATAAATCAATTGTTTTATTTTTAAAATCAGTTAAGTTGGAAATAAATCACTTTATTATTAAATTAATTCATAAATAAAACATGCACAATCATAAAAGCAAACAACTATCAATTATCAATTAAAGCTAAACTCTATTTTGAGTTAAAGCTTAGCTTTTGCATGTTTTTGTGAGTTAATTATCCTTTATTTAAAAATAACTCAAAAATCAACCTGAGTTATTTGAGTGATTTATGGTTTTTTTTCCATGCACCTCCAAAGCCCTAGATTTCTATAAAAACAAGGCTCATCTCTTCATAATTCATCTCTCAATCATCTCGCAAATTGCAAACTTACTCTACAGGAATCATAGCATATCAGATTTGGAGAATTTGCACAATTGGAGCTTGAAAGAATCAACTTGCGAATTCAAAGCTTTGTGAGATCAATTTCAATTGCATATTTTTCATATCATAGCATAGAATTTCATAGCTTTGCATATCATTGTTAGATAGATCAATTCATAGCATATCAATTTCATCTAGCATAGATTCATATCGGTTTTTATCATTCTTATTGCATAGAAAATATCAAAAATATAGATTAATTGCATTCAATTTCATATCCATCTTTTGCATTCAAATCCTTCATTTAGGTGTCGTCTAGGTCACTGATCTCAATTACAATCTGAGAACATCAATCTCGCACCTATTAGAAGGTAGTAAATCGCTTGGTTACATAGTTTTCAATTTTGCACGATTTTAATTATCACTAACTTCTAATATTTTACTGAAGTGTTGTGTCTACAGATCAGGTACAATTTTCACACACACACTACTTAGCCTAATATGAGGTGTAAATAAGTTTATTTAAACCTTTCTAAGGTCCTAGTTGGGGTTTAGGATAGAGATTAGTGAGATTGATTGACAATTGATAACTTCAGCAAAAGTTGTCAATGTTGTCAATATTTCTTTAAGCAATTTTTCAAAAAGTTATTAAATTTAAATCTCAATGGTCACAAACAATCTTAGTTGGTTGGAACTGATTGAGAATTGTATAAACATTTTGGGAGACTCCAATATAATTTGGTTAGAAGATTTCATGAATGTTTTCAAGAAAATTCATTGATTTTCCTGAGAAATTGACTGTGTCTTCAAAGGGTACGGACCTATATGGTATCAAATGTGACATTGAAAGAATTTAGAAGTTGGTCATGTGTTTAATGAGAAGAATTTAATTGTTTCTAGGTCCTAAAACAACTTGGAATTAAAGTTATCAAATTTTGTGTGTTCACTGGTTGTAGGAAGGCCCTACATAGGGTTTCAAGACAAAATTCCTCTTTCCAGGAGTGTCCACCATGGAAAAATTCTGATTCTTGGTGGAAAGAAAGGAGGGAGAATTTAATTTAAGATTCTTAAGGTATTAGGTTGGGAAGCCAATGGAGAAAGGAGGAATAATTAAACCCTCTGGATAGGCATCTCTATGTAACTATCCAAAATTGTGGGATTGAAGACACAACTCCGCCCAAGGGTGGAGTTGTGATCTAAATCCTTGGATTTAGTCATTTTATGAAATCCTACAAATTTTCCAATAGTTCATATTGGAAGGTGCAAAGTTATTCAAAGACTTCCTTTGTTAATTTGGCCTATTAGCCCTATTAGGCCTAGGAGAGATTTGAGGACATCAGGAGTTTGGAGATTGGTCAAAGGTCCAAACTTGGAGGATATTGTTGGTAGGTGGATTTAAATCCTTGAGGGTGGTTAAGACCTAATTTTGTGGAGTTTGAATTAGGTTTTTTCCTTGTAGCCCTATAGTGGGTTTGGGTGTCCAAATTGTGTTCCAAGATTGCTTGGTGTAGGTTTGGTATTCTATTCTATTACATATTGATATTAAACCTTGAGTGAACCCTTTTTCCATCCTTGGATTGATATGGTTGAGTTGCATGAGTTAGTTCTTTAAGGGTGTGGAAGATTGAATTGAAGAACCAATCTTGATTTGTGGGTTTTTGGGAACTATTTGTCAGAGCCCTAGTTTGTATGCAAGAGGGGGTGTTAAGGAACTCTAAGTGTTTATTTTGAGTATATATTGGGGCTTTGCTCCAAGTGGTATAAGAGAAAATAGTAGATCTTTGGAGGAAGACTAGAGCTGCAACCATGTTAGATGGTGGTGAAGACAATGAACTTCCTAATAGGATGACTAATGTAGAACTACTAAGGGTAGTGAAGCAGCATGACACTAAAAGAAAGTGGATGAGGTGAGATATGTAAAAGCTTAGGGAAAAAATCAAGCAAGGACATAGTGGGAAATCTGGATGGGAAGAAGAGGGGAGTGATGAAGAATCCCCTTTGTAGGAGGAAGAAGTGGAGGTGCCTGTAGACCAGAGGCTATTGTTGAAGACCTTGAAGTCCATAGAAAGGACCATGGATAGTAAGGTTGACCTACCTATCTATAGTGGTAAGATGGATCCAGATGAGGTGATGGATTAGATTGATGCACTCACTAGTTTCTTTGACTATGAGGAAATACTAGAGCATTAAAATTTTAAAATAGAAAAGTCCAAGTTGAAGGGATTTGCCCTAAATTGGTGGAATTTTACTCAAGAAGAGAGAGCAAAGATGGACAAAAATCCAGTGGCTACATGGAAGAAGATGGTGGCTTTGGTGAAGGAAGCCTATGTACCTAAAGTCTATGAAGTCCAACTTCATAAGAAGAGGCAAATCCTAAGGCAGAAGGAGATGGACATCTCAAGCTACATTGAAGAATTCCATAGACTTACTATAAAGTCTAAATTGGTGGAGCTAGAAAGTGACAAACTTGCTAGATATATGCAAGGATTAAGGGTGAATATCCAAGATGAATTAAGCCTATGTTCCCCTACCAATGTCTAGAAATGCTTTCAATTGGCATTGAAAGTGGAGGAAAATCTCAAGGGGAAGCAAGACCAAGGTGGGAAAGGAAGAGGCCAGAGAGATTTTGGAAATAGAGGAAGAGGATCAGGCAATGGTAGAGGATAGACTCCTAGAAGCTTTGAAGAGACCAGTCAGGAGAACTCCTTTGGTGAAGGAAATTCTAGAGGCTCCTATAGAGGGAGAATAGGAGATTCAAGGGGAAGGACTGGTGGAAGAAGTTTAGGAACCATAAGGTGTTACAGATGCAACCAACTAGGGCATCTAGCATCAAAGTGCCCTGGGAAGGCAAAGAATCAGGCAAAGAGAAGGGCTAACATAGTTAGAGATGAAGACAACCAAGGAGACAATGCACTTGGGTCTTATGCATGACCTGAAGAGGGAGAAGAACTCATTATGAGGAGGACCTTATTAAAGGCTCCTTGTACCCAAGAACCACCACAAAGAAAGAGCCTATTTAGGACCACATGTAAGAGTGGAGGCAAGGTGTACATATTAGTAATTGATAGTGGATCTACTGATAACTTGGTGTCCCATGAGGCAGTGAAGAAGATGAAGTTGGGAAGGGTGCCACATCCAAACCCCTACAAGGTGTCATGGATCACCAAGATCCAACACACTATAATAGAGGAGAAAGTATGGGTTGAATTCCAGCTTGGAAAATACAAGTACTAGGTGCTATGTGAAATTGTTCCTATGGATGCCTGACATTTGCTACCTGGAAGGCCATGGTAGTATGATGTGGAGGATCATCATGATGGGAGTTTGAACACCTACACCATCAACCACAAAGGAGAAAAGGTAACACTCTTATCCCTATTTGAAAACTTTGAGGAACATAAAGATTCTAAATTTCTATTTATTGGTGAAAAGGAATTTTTGAAAACCTTAAAGGAGGACAATGATGCAGGAGCATCTCGGGTCCTTGGCAATCCTGTGTCACCAAAAACAATTTGGATTTTTTACTATGTTGCTTGGTTTCTTCTTTGACCGAGTTGGTCAGTTTCCTTTGGTTACCGAGTGTGGTTAGTTCTCTCATGGGTGGGTGGTTATTTCACTAGCGCTTGGCATTGTCTGTCTGCTGCTCTTTTATCTTCTTACCAACAAGTTAAGTTTTGTTTCCTGTTGTGGCTGACTTGTGCATTTCTATTGGATCACAAAATTAATGTTGAAATCCATCATTTAGAAGTGTGTGGTCCCAAATTTGACCATTACTTATGTTGATTATGGATCTGAAGGCCGACTCAGTTTGGTAGCTTCTTGTATAAATGTAGTTGTTTGCTTGTAGTTTAGGGAGGCAATTTTTGGATAGAAGATAGTAGACATTAGAATTGAGATTTGTAATAGATCCTCTCACATTTGAGGACTTATGAGATTCATCATAATATCTGGATCTAACCGGGAAGGCCTTACAGCCCAACATGTATGATTCAAATTGATGATAATATATTAAAGATCCTGCATTCTCTCTCTCTCACTATTCTTGTTTGTTTCTTTCACATGTGTGTTTCAGGCCTGGATCATTATAGTGGGCCAGCCTTTGGAACCTCTTACTCCTTGCATTGTGTTAGGCCATATTAGAGCGAGGTGAGATCTTGATCTAGTTCTACAGATCTAGGTTTGCAGGTTCCTCTTGAAGCCATAGTTGAATTATTGTGGTGTACCAGATTGCAATCTAACTTGCAATTGTAGAGGGTTGTCAAGATGGTTTGTGGGAGGTGAGTTGTAGATCCAGGATTGGTAGATATGCTAAGACAGATTGCTACTTGATTATAAGTAGTAGAAATGTCCCAAAGAAGAGGCAGACATCTTGAAGATGTTAGTGATGATGAAATTGAAGAAGAATAGGTGAATGCAGAACCTACTCCTGTTATAGATCAAGGTGAAGATAGATTTTTAAAGGCTTTGACAAGTCTGAAGTCAACACCACATTTCAATCCTCCTGAGTATGGCGGAAAGCTAGATTCTGATGAATTGGTGGACTGGATCATCGAGATGGAAACGTATTTTGAATATGAAAATATCCCTAAGGATAAGAAGGTAAAAATTGCAAGCACAAAGTTGAAAATTCATCCATCCTTATGGTGGGAACATCTACAGCTAGATAGAAAAAGGAAAGGCAAATTAAAAATCAAGGTATGGAGTAAAATGGTGAACAAATTGAAAGGAAAGTTCTTACCTTGTGATTATTAGATTAAAGTAGTTCAGTGAATAAAAAGTTTGAGACAAAAAGATAGCTTGATAAAAGAGTATACAGAGGAATTCTATACATTAGATATCAGATCTAGACATGATGAAGATGATGTGGAAAGAATCGGCAGATACCTAAATGGTTTGAGAGTTTCCATCCAAGAGGAGATTAGTATGGTCAAATTGGAGAACATTGAAGAGGCTTATCAATTTTCTTTGAAGGTCGAGGAGAAATTGAATAAGAGACATGAGAAAAGATAGAGAGGTCAAGGTGGTATATTCCCTAGATGAAGAGGGAGATCTAATGGTGAAAATGGTAGATCTGAACTAGAAAAGACAAATCTGGACAAAGGAAAGACCGAGTGGAAAGGTGAAAGTTCTAGAGGTAGGGGTAGTAAATACCAAGGTGGTTATGGTAGAGAAAGTTTCCAAGGAACTTGTTATAATTGTGGACAAGAAGAACATAGATCTTTTGAATGTACACAAGCTAGTAAGAAGGCTAGTAGCAGTAGAAATGCTTTGGTGCAAGAAGAGTCACCGAATGAACCTGAGAAGGAAAATAACTTGATGGTAAGGAGAGCATTGTGGAATGAAAACAAGAAGGAAGATCTGGTAAGGAAAAGTTTGTTCAAGACTAGATGTAGAGTTTCTGACAAAGTTTGGAAGGTAATCATTGACAGTGGTAGATCAGAGAGCCTAGCATCTGAAGAGATGGTCACAAAATTGTAGTTGGAAAGGTTGGTACATCTGAAGCCCTATCAGATTTCATGGATCAGAGATGAGCATACACTCCTAGTAAGTGAACAATGTTATGTGAATTTGAAGATTGGAAAGTACTATGATAAGATGTTATGTGATATCATGCCTATAGATTGTTGTCATATTTTGTTGGGTAGACCTTGGCAATATGATAGACATGCTATATATGATGGGAGATCACATAAGTATACTATTGTGGCTGATGGAAGGAAACAAATCTTGTTACCTTTCATAGAAGAACCTATTAGTAATGTTTTCACATATGTGAAAGTTTGTTTTATGGAAGGAAGAAATTTTGTTAACTCTTTGAAGAGGAATGATGGATGTTTTGTTGTGATTCCTAATAAGCCAAGAAAGAAAACAAAGGATAATATCCCTGAGAAGATTGATAAGTTACTTACCGAGTACAGTGATATCATTTTTTATAATGTACCTGATGGTTTGACACCGAAAAGAAGCATTGATCATTGTATGGATCTAATCCCTGGAGCTAGTTTACCGAATAAGGCACCTCAACAGTTGACACCTACCGAGAATCATGAATTGAACTGACAGATTCAAGAGTTTCTAGAGAAAGGTTTGATTAGAGAAAGTTTGAGTCCTTGTGTAGTACCTACTATATTGGCATCAAAGAAGAATGGAGAATGGAGAATGTGTACTCATTCCAGAGAAATCGATAAGATAACAGTAAAGTATAGGTTTCCTATATCGAGAATGGATGACATAATCGATAGTTTGACTGGAGCAAAGTATTTTACAAAGATTGATTTGAAAAGTGGGTATCATCATATCAAAATTAGAGAAGGTGATGAATGGAAGACTTCTTTCAAGACAAAAGAAGGTTTGTATGAGCGGTTGGTTATGCCCTTTGGCTTAACTAATGCATCGAGTACTTTTATGAGGTTGATGAATAAATTTTTAAAGAAATTCTTGGGTAAGTTTGTGATTGTATATCTTCATGATATTCTGATATTTAGTAAGAATAGAGAAGAACATTTGTTGCATGTTAGACAAATTTTGTAGAGGTTGAAAGAGGAGAAGTTGCTGATAAATCTAAAAAAGTGTTCAGTCATGAAAGAAGAGATTGTGTATTTGGGATTTGTTATTTCAGCTGATGGTTTGAAGATGGATCTTGAAGAGGTTGAAGCTATTTTGAATTGGCCTACACCTGTGAATGCTAGTGAGGTAAGATCATTTCATGGTTTGGCAAGTTTTTACCGAAAGTTCATAAGGAATTTCAGTTTAATTTGTAATGCTATGACTGAGACTATGAGAGGAGAAAAAAGATAATTCAAGTAGACACATGGAGCTGATAGAAGTTTTGAGACCCTGAAGTACAAGGTTGTTGAATTATCTATTTTGGCATTACCTAATTTCAGTAAAGTATTTCAAGTAGAATGTGATGCAGGTGGAAGTGCAATTGGAGTTGTGTTGAGTCAAGAAGGTAAAACTATTGCTTTCTTTAGTGAAAATTTGAATGATGCTAGAAGGAAATATTCTATGTATGATCAAGAATTCTATGCTATTGATTAAGCACTGAAGAAATGGAGACATTATTTGATACCGAGTGAATTTCTATTTTATATTGATCATAAGGATTTATAGTATTTGGGTTGTCAAAATAAGTTGAATCAGAGACATATGAAATGGGTTCAGTATTTGCAGAGTTATACATTTGTGATAACGCATAAGAGTGGAGTCACTAATCGAGTTGCTAATGCATTAAGGAGAAGAAGATATTTGATGACTGAGATGAAAATTGAACTTCTTGGTTTTGATGAGATGAGAGGTTTGGATGAAAATGACCCTGATTTTTCTGAGCCATGGAGAAAGTGTAGAGCACCTATTCAAGATCAACAAGATACTACATGGGATGAATATTTTATTTAGGAAGGTATGTTTTCTAAAGGTATTCATTTATGTATACCGATAGGAGTAATGAGATCTAATCTCATAAATGAGAAACATTGTAGTGGTTTGGCTAGACATTTTGTTATTGATAAAACATGGAATTTTCTTAAGGAGAAGTACTATTGGCTGCAGTTGTATAGAGATGTTTAGAAATTTGTGAAAAGTTGTGGAATTTGTCAAGTTGCAAAAGGAGTAAGTCAGAATACTAGATTGTATACACTAATTGTTGTTCTTGAGAAACCTTGGATTGATATTAGTATGGACTTTGTTCTTGGCTTACCGAATATAGTAAGAGGTAATGATTCAATATTTGTTGATGAGGATTGATTTTCAAAGATGACACATTTTATACCTTTTAGAAAGACATCAGATGTAGTACATATAGCAGATCTTTTCTTTAAGGAAATTGTCAAATTGCATGGATTATCGAGGAGTATTATCTCTGACTAAGACAGTAAATTTGTTGGTTATTTTTGGAAAACACTTTGGAAGAAATTTGGCACTGAGTTGAAATATAGTTCTACATTTCACCCACAAACCGATGGATAGACTAAGGTTGTGAATAGAAGTTTGGGAAATCTTTTGAGATGTTTAGTTGGAGACATAGTGAGTAATTGGGATTATGTGTTGGCACAAGCAGAGTTTGCATATAATAATTCAATGAATAGGAGTACTGGAAAAACACCATTTGAGATTGTGAATGGCACAAAATTGAGAGGAATATCTGATTTAAGAGACATTGCTGATGAGAATAAGAAAAGTGTTGAAGGAGTAAAATTTACTGAGTATATGAAGATGTTGCATGAAGATGTGAAGCTAAAGCTAGAAGACAGTAATAAAAAATACAAAGACAGAGCTGATAGATCAAGAAGACATAAAAATTTTGATGTTGGTAATGAAGTGATGGTTCATTTAAAGAAAGGTTGATTTCCTGTTAGAACATATGGAAAGCTGAAGATGAACAAGTTTGGACCTTGCAAGATTTTGAAGAAATTTGACAGTGAAAATGCATATGAGATTGAGTTTCCTGATGACATGGACATATCACTAATTTTAAACATTGCTGATTTGTATGAGTATCATGAACCTGATGAAGAAGTGACAGTATGAACAAAATATCCAAAGAAGTAGTATGATGAAGTTGAATAGATTTTGAAGGAAAGAGTTGGCAAGAGTACAAGAGGAAAATAGTATATGGAATATCTGGTTAAGTGGAAGAATAGACTAATGGAAGATAGTTCATGGATTTCACATTTTGAGTTAAATGCAGCTTAGACCAAACCTACCAAATGATTTGGATAATCATTTCAAAATAACCCCAGGTGTTTAATGCAGAAGCATCTCGGGTCCTTGGAAATCCTGTGATGGAATATGGATGAAGTGACTGAGAGGGGGGGGTGACTCAGTCAACCATAAAACACTTCACAATTAATTATTTCTAGATCCCTTGGGATATCTTAACAATGTTATCTATTTTAGCACTCGGTAAATAGATTGCAGTAACTTTGAAGATGCAGAAAGTATTAGCAAAATTATCTTTAGATATTCATCAGCACATGTATATGATTGAGAAAGCAATTAAGAACACAAGAGACACAAGATTTAACGTTGAAACCCAATATGGGAAAAACCACCAATGTATCTAGATACTGATTTTCACTTTTCTGAAGTGATGCCCGGTTAGAAGCCAACCCGGTAAAAGGTTACAAAACACACTGTTAGGTGTGACCTTGTTAGAGGATTTAAAACACCCTGCTAGGAGTGGCCTGGTAAGAGGTCTTGAAAATAATTCAATGGAATTGTCACCTTGTTAGAGGATTTACAATATGGTTGTTAAACCAACTCGGTTAAGAGATTTAGAATTCACTGTTATAATGATAAGAAGGTAACAATGAAAAATGACCTGTATAATAATGCAACTGTCTTGCTGATTACAGATCTCTGTTCTGCATAAGTCTGATCCTTTCTGATCGAATAAATCTCTGCTGTACCTCAAGGATATCTGAAAATCCTTCACAAATTTGCATACATCTTTCCTATCTTTCTTCTGTAAATCTTCTGCTATATTTCTTGTTTACTTTTCACATTTGACCTTTTATTTATATGATTTTAGATTTGTCAAATTGACATTATTTAGTATAATAGTCGGCTGAATTAAGCAAACTCTATTTGCAAAAATCCTTCAAGGGCCAACAGTGCTCGGTGACCATAACTTTCTATAATCTTTCGGAGACCGAGGGAACTCAGTAAACACCGACAATCTTTTACCTTCGATAACCAACTGAACTTGGTAAACACTAACTTTTCTTCGATGACCGACTGAACTTGGTAAACACTAACTTTTCTTCGATGACCGACTGAACTCGGTAAATACTAAATTTTCTTTGATAACCGAGTGGACTCGGTAAGCACTAATATTCCTGTCTGGCAGACCGACTGAGCTCGGTAGGAACTGGTTGCTACAGACTATGACATTGTGTGACATGAAAGACAATACATAATTGAGTAGCAATTTCCTTCAGACAATTGTTTCCAACAATCTCCCTCTTTGGCATTGATGGCAACACAATATGTCATATCATAAGAAATTTGAAAGAGTTAGCTCGGTTCAGATTCAAATCTCCCTCTGTCAGCAAACTTCCTGTATCCTGAAAATTCTTCCTTCTGACTATTGAAAATTTCTTGAAGTAATAGAAAAGACATAGCAAACACTCCCTCTTTGACAACACATGCCAAAGACAATTTACATATTACCGATGAAAATTAATGTACCTCAAGTACTGATTCATATGCAATGATTCCTTAAATATGCTGCATCAACAGGTTGATTTTCAATCATGTTCTGGTTGATGCATCACTAAAACTGTATTTAGTGAGCCTCGGATAGGGGAATGACCCCCAACTTACCTCTTAGATACACAAATGCATCCTTAGGTAATGGTTTGGTAAAAATGTCTGCAATCTGTTCTTTTGTATGAATATATTCTAATCTAATTTCCTTGTCCTGCACCAATTCTCTGACAAAGTGATATTTAATAGCAATGTGCTTGGTTTTGGAATGCATCACTGGATTCTTAGAGATGTTTATTGCACTGGTATTGTCACAAAATATAACAACTGGTTCTTTGATTTCAACCTTCATACCTTCTAATACCTGTTTAAACCAAACAATATTTGAACAGTTTACTACAGCAGCAACATATTCTGCTTCAGCTGTGGATTGAGATGTGCAATTCTACTTTTTACTAGTCCAGGATACCAGTCTTTTTCCAAGAAAAAATGCTCCACCACTTGTGCTTTTTCTATCATCAATGTTTCCTGCCCAATCAGCATTAGTAAACACTTTCAAGTCTAGATTGCCTCCAAATTTATACCAAAAACCATATTCTTCAGTTCCTCTTAAGTATCTTAAGATTCTTTTGATTTCCATCATGTGATTTTCCTTAGGTTTTGCTGAGAATCTAGCTACTCTACCGACTGCTAAGGCAATATCAGGTCTTGTATGTACTACATACTACAATTTTCCAATCATAGATCGGTATAGGGTCTGATCAACTTCTTTTGAATCATCATTTTTGGTAAGTTTCAGTCCAGTACACATGGGTGTACCAACTGGTTTTGAATCTTCCATACCAAACTTCTTAAGTATTTCCTTAATGTATTTGGATTGAGTAATGTATATACCATTCTTGCTTTGCTGAATTTGAAGACCAACAAAGAATTTTATTAAACCAAACATAGACATTTCAAATTCTTTGTTCATTTGTTCTGAAAATTCTTTGCACTGATCCTCATTCCCTATAAATATAGTATCATCCACAAATATTTCTGCCAATACAATTTTGTCATCCGGTCCTTCTTTAATATACAGATTACTGTTATCATTAGCTCTTTTGAAATTAATCTGAATCAAATAGTTATGGAGTCTTTCATACCATGCTCTAGGAGCTTGTTTTAAACCATACAATGCTTTGTGTAACCTGCAGACCATGTCCCTTTTATCTGGATCAACAAAACCTTCAGGTTGTTCAATGTAGACTTCTTCATCAAGAATTCCATTGAGAAATGCAGATTTTATATCCATCTGATATACCTTAAATCCTTTGTGTGCTGTATAAGCAAGTAGAGTTCTTACACCTTCTAATCTTGCAACAGGAGTGAAAGTTTCTCCATTATCTATACCTTCTTCTTGAGAATAACCTTTACATACCAGTCTAGCTTTGTTTCTAGATACTTGACCATCTTCATTTAGCTTATTCCTGAATACCCATTTTCTTCCAATTACATTCTTATCTTTAGGTCTAGGTACAAGAGTCCAAGTTTTTTTCTTTTGTATTTGTTCTAATTCTTCATTCATTACTTCAATCCAACTTTTATTTTCCAATGCATCTTTGATATTTCTAGGTTCAAAGTCAGTAAGCAGACATGTACCTTTTAGCTTGCTTCTTGTCATAGTACCATCTGATTTGTTTCCAATGATTTGATCTGGTGTATGATGTCTTCTGACATATTTGGCTAGTATAGGTTCCTTGCCTTTTGAATGATTCATGTTGTTGTCTTCTAGGATCTCTTCTTCAGGTTGCTTGGGCTCGGTAGATATTTGCTCGGTAACTTCAGGCTGAGACTCGGTCTGAATTTCTTCTTGTGACTCGGTTTGAACTTCTTCCTGTGACTCGGTTTGTGACTCGGTAACTGTGCTCAGCTCGGTAGATATAGTTTCCTTACTGATAGTTGTGTCTGCCAATGTTTCAGGTTCAATGTAAATGAATCTTCTGTAGTTCTCAAGTTCCCTTTTGCTTTCTTCCTCAGTCTTTTCTGCAAACTCATCAAATTTTACATGTATACTTTCTATGACTTTCTGAGTAGATAAGTTCAGACATTTGTATGCCTTGCTTTTGCTAGAATATCCTAGGAATATTCCTTCATCACTTTTCACATCAAATTTATTTCTTCTGGATTCTTTTAAGATATAACACTTGCTACCAAATATTTTCATGTAACTTACATTGGGTTTATAGCCATACCATAATTCATAAGGAGTTTTGAATGTGTCTTTCTTCAGTTGTACTCAGTTTAAGGTATGAACTGCAGTGCTGATAGCTTCCTTCCAATACTTTATAGCGATGTTCTTTTCTATCATTAGAGTCCTTGCACAATCCATAATAGATCTGTTTCTTCTTTCTGCTATTCCATTCTGCTCAGGAGTTCTAGGAGCTGATACCTGTCTTTTGATTCCTCTTTCAATGCAAAAGTTGTTAAAATCATGGGAGATGAATTCACCACCTCTGTCTAATCTTAAGCATTTCAATCTTTTCCCTGTTTCCTTTTCCACTCTTGCTAAGTACCATTTGAACTTTTTAAATGCTTCTGATTTTTCTCTTAAATACATAATAGTCATCATTCTAGAATAATCATCAACGAAAAGAATAAAGAATTTATCTCCAGTATAGCTTTGTATACCAATAGGTCCACATAAATCAGTATGCACAATTTCCAAAATTTCTTTAGACTGATAGTTCTTACTCTTGAAACTAGTTTTACTCATTTTGCCAATCTGACAATTCTTACATAGACCAGTGTCAGGTTTCTTCAAAGTAGGAATGCCTCTAACCTTCTTGAATTTGCTTATTTTTATCATGTTATCAAAATTCACATGACATAACCTTTTGTGCCATAGCCAACTTTCTTCTATTTGAGCAATAAAGCATGAATATTCACTGAGATCAAGATAAAATAAGTTACCTTTTGTTTGTTTGCCTGATCCAATGAGTTTTCCTTTTCCATCCAGCAGTCTTGCTTGACCATTCATGAATTCAACCTTGAAACCAGTGTTGATTAGCTATGCTACACTTAGAAGATTATGTTTTAGTCCTTCAACCCAATAAGCATTATCACATATGATTTCTTTGGTTAATGAGATTCTTCCTTTTCCTTTTATACAACAAGGTTCATTGTTTCCAAATCTTACATTACCACTATCACAGTCTTCTAGATATTCAAATTTTGTCTTGTCACCAGTCATGTGGTGTGAACATCCGCTGTCTATTATCCATATATCATCTTTGCTTATATGAGAAATAAGTGCCATCTTATCTTCATCATCATCAGATTCATCTTTTATAGCAATAAAGACAATTTCTTCTTCACTATCATTAGAATCTTTAGCCATAAAACATGATTCTTACATTTATCCTTGTATGATTTGAAATTCGTTTTGCCATAGTACTTGTGACTTCTCTTCTCTTCTTTGACTTGCTTGTTTGGGCACCTAGCTGCAATATGTCCAATTTCTTCACATGAAAAATAGATTAAAGGAGTTTTACCTTTATACTTACCTTTCCCTCTAGAGTACTTCTTTGCAAGTAATGCTTCTACAATTTCAAGATCACTATCAGAACTTTCTTCTGATACTTCTTCACTTTCTGACTGAACTTCTTTAATTTTCTTGTTCTTCTTTAGTGAAACCTTGGCCTCAAATACTAATTCAATATTTTTGGAACTAGGAACATAGTTATCATAGTTGTCTAATTCAAAGGCTGTCAATCTTCCAACTAAAGCATCCAAAGTTATATTGTGGTTTGTTTCACATCTTCTTTCTTGAATAGCTGATACTCTTATTGCATAGATAGGGAGTAATGTTCTGAGTACCTTACTTATAATAGTTTCATCTGATATTGTTCCTCCAGAAGCTCTAATTGCACTTACACTTGCTTTGATTCTTTCAACATATTTTGCAATGTTTTCATCTTCCTTCATATTCATCTTGTCAAACTGTCCTCTTAGGCTTTCTGCTTTGGCTCTTTTCACATTTGCATCACCACCATATATTTTCTTCAGTGCCATCCACATTTCATATGTAGTAGTGCAGTCTTTAATATCATCAAATTCTTCATAGCTGAGAGCAGATGCAATGTCTATCATCATGGTGTTGTGAGTCTTTTTATCTGCAATGTCTTCAACAGTTAATGTGCCATTAGGAATTGTGTATTCTTCATCAATGTATTTGCATCCTGAATCACCAATGGAAGCCAGATGAAGTCGCATGAGACCTTGCCATGCTGAAAAGTTATCTCTGTTGAGCTTTGGAATTTCCCTCTTGTAAGACATCCTGATCTTTAGCTTAGGTCTTTGAAACCCTTCCTGCAAGCACCAAAAGCTCTGATACCAATTGATGGAATATGGATGAAGTGACTGAGAGGGGGGGGGGGGTGAATCAGTCAACCATAAAACACTTCACTATTAATTCTTTCCAGATCCCTTGGGATATCTTAACAATGTTATCTGTTTTACCACTCGGTAAATAGATTGCAGTAACTTTGAGGATGCAGAAAGTATTAGCAAACTTATCTTTAGATATTCATCAGCACATGTATATGATTGAGAAAGCAATTAAGAACACAAGAGACACAAGATTTAACGTTGAAACCCAATATGGCAAAAACCACCAATGTATCTAGATATTGATTTTCACTTTTCTGAAGTGATGCCTGGTTAGAAGCCAACTCGGTAAAAGGTTACAAAACACACTGTTAGGTGTGACCTTGTTAGAGGATTTAAAACACCCTGCTAGGAGTGGCCTGGTAAGAGGTCTTGAAAATAATTCAATGGAATTGTCACCTTGTTAGAGGATTTACAATATGGTTGTTAAACCAACTCGGTTAAGAGATTTAGAATTCACTGTTACAATGATAACAAGGTAACAATGAAAAATGACCTGTATAATAATGCAACTGTCTTGCTGATTACAGATCTCTATTCTACATAAGTCTGATCCTTTCTGATTGAATAAATCTCTGCTGCACCTCAAGGATATCTAAACATCCTTCACAAATTCGCATACATCTTTCCTGTCTTTCTTTTGTAAATCTTCTGCTATATTTCTTGTTTACTTTTCACATTTGACCTTTTATTTATATGATTTTAGATTTGTCAAATCAACATTATTTAGTATAACAGTCAGCTGAATTAAGCAAACTCTATTTGCAAAAATCCTTCAAGGGCCGACAGTTCTCGGTGACCATAACTTTCTATAATCTTTCGGAGACCGAGGGAACTCAGTAAACACCGACAATCTTTTACCTTCGATAACCAACTGAACTTGGTAAACACTAACTTTTTTTCGATGACCGACTAAACTCGGTAAACACTAACTTTTCTTCGATGACCGACTGAACTCGGTAAATACTAAATTTTCTTTGATAACCGAGTGGACTTGGTAAGCACTAATATTCCTGTCTGGTAGACCGACTGAGCTTGGTAGGAACTGGTTGCTGCAGACTATGACATTGTGTGACATCAAAGACAATACATAATTGAGTAGCAATTTCCTTCAGACAATTGTTTCCAACATCCTGTGTCACCAAAAACAATTTGGAGTTTTGTTTGTGTTGCTCAGTTTCTTCTTTGACTGAGTTGGTCGGTAGTTGGTCAGTTTCCTTTGGTAATCAAGTGTGGTCAGTTCTCTCCTAGGTGGTCAGTTATTTCACTGGCACTCGACATTGCCTATCTGCTGCTTGGTTATCTTTCTTACCGACGGGTTCAGTTTTGTTTCCTATTGTGGCTGACTTGTGCATTTATATTGGATCATAGAATTAATGTTGGAATCCATCATTGGAAAGTGTGTGGTCCTAGATTTGACCATTACTTCCATTCATTATGGATCTGAAGGCCGAATTAGTTTGATAACTTCTTGTATAAATGTAGTTGTTTAGTTATAGTTTAGGTAGGCATTTTTTGGATAGAATATAGTAGACATTAGAATTGATGTTTGTAATAGATCCTCGCATGTTTGAGGACTTCTAAGATTCATTATAATATCTAGCCCTAACTGAGAAGGCCTTACATCCTGGCATGTATGATTCAAATTGATGATAATAAATGAAAGATCTGGCATTCTCTCTCTCACTATTCTTGTTTTTTTCTTCCGCATGTGTGTTGCAGGCTTGGATCATTAGGGTGCACCATCCTTTGGCCCCTCTTTCTCCCTACCTTGCATCAGATAGATATCCTTGTTATGCCCTAGTCTTTTTGCCTAAGGATGATAGACCCAAGAAGTTTGAGAAAGATATAGATTCCTTGAGAAGAGTAGGCCCTAAATAAGGTATTGACCTACTGAAGTAGTATAAGGACATTGTCACCAAGGATTTTCCAAATGAGTTTCCACCAATCAGAGATTTAAGCCACAAGATTGACTTGATCTTAGGAGAAACCTTTCCTAGTGAACACTCTCACAATAGGTAGAGATAATCATGCCATTGTCTCACTTAAGGGTAAGATATTTATGCTATAGATTACCTATCCCCATCATGAAATGCATTTAGATTATCAACCCAGGGACATAGACTTCAAATGGGACAGCACAGTTTGTGCACTAAGTTCCTTTAGGAGTCATAACACCTATGCTATAGGAAGATAAAATGCATGAAAGGAATCTATTCTATTGTTGTAGGAAAGTAAACACAGTTGACTATTGAATGGAATTACTATAGAAAACTTATGAAATGAATCTAAGCCTAACTAACAACTCAAAACATTCACTATACCCATTTTTGCAAATGGTGTAGGAACAAACATAGTGGCAATGCTGCAAGAATAAAATAGTAACTCTATTTGATAATAGGAAAAGTACATGAAGCAAATCTATTCTAGCTTAATCCAATCCACCTTCCAAGTAGGCCCCCTTGGTTGGCTTTTACTAACTACTCAACACAAGAGATAATCCAAGATCACTCTTCCATTAAATTCTTCTTACCTAGTTACATAACAACTAAATAACTCATGAAGAACAAAAACAAAGCAACTTCCACTATACTGAATACATAATTCTATCTTTCTTTGTTACCTACTAGATTAGTCAAAATCCATTTATATCAAGGATTGATACTTATTGAAAATATAATAGAAAAGTCTCATTAAACCTTGCCAAATATGGAGGAGATAAAACAACCATGACATAATACAATTACCGCTAACAACAAAATAACAATTTTGAAGAAATATAGCAGGACTAATTCCCTATATTCTCTAGAACAACAGCTCCTTCAAAGCTTGGCATATCCATCAGAATCATGTTGGATTCTCTCACCATGGTTGGTCTTCTAATGCTCCTTTAATGCAGATGAGCCACTCTTCATATGGCTCCATGTTTACCTGAAAGGTTAGTAACATTCGGTACACATATGCAAGTCAACATTTTCAACTCCTACTTAAATGATAGAACACATCTTCAAATAATTATATGAAGTACTGCATTATATTTATAATAGTCAACAAAACATATCACTCAAGCTACCCATAGATTTTTTGGCTTGAGTTGTACTTAGCATAGGTTCACATAAGTATAACCAATAAAATGTCTTGGAAATATTTGTCAAAGTATCAACAAAATATAAAGATCATAACAAAATTGAGGAAATAATTAGACTCATCATCTAGCCCCTACTATCATAATCCTTTTCCTCAAGCATTGTATTTCCTTGCTATGGTCCTGAAATCACCAACGGTCATCTTTCCTTTCTTTCCACTTCTAAAAGTGTAGTAGAACCCCCTTGTGTGTTTCAAGTAATCTTCTTGATGCTCCTCAACCAATTGATCCAGTCTAGTGGCACTGATGTCATATAGGGGCCAAAATAGTGTAGGTGGTTGGAAAGATAAAGGTATCCATAATTCCCTTCTGGGCTACCGTCCCAACTTCATGTAATTAGCCACCCTATGGACAGTTTCTTTATAATTAATTGGGCTATGTGGTTCTACTTTTCTGAAAGCTTCTGGCAACCTATCCCACCTACTTTTGAATCCTAAAAGAGCTCTTTGGGCTATAAAATTGGGCAATGTTTGATAATCACTGTAAACTTTATCCCTTAATGCAAATACTTTTTCCCTAATTTATAGGTTTGGTCTCCCATAAGTCAAATTGAGCCAATCCCTCAAAAGAACATGAGGCTTATGTGACTCAGCCCTTAATGGAAAAGGTTCAGATTTCTCCAGATCCCTATAGGTGTTTAGTTATCTATCATAGTTTGTCTCATTATGCATCCATGACATCAAGGCCCTTAAGTGAATGTCCCCTATATAGAGCAGAGGATTCCACTTTGTTTCATGTGGGATAATAAAATTGTGCAAATAAAGCTCATGTAACAGATTTTGTTGCCATGATGGTAGATTATGATACAAACCATAGAATTCTTGGGCTGACTTGAATTCACAATCAATGTCCTTCATTGTCATCATAATTTGGAATAAAAGAAATTGCTCCTTTAAGCAAATAGCATATACCCTAGGTGGTGGTCTACAAGCTACTACTTGGTCAGCTAGTTTTAAGGCCTTGTTCATTTTCTCTTTATCTTTCCTTAGCTACTCTTTGAGAGATTCAATCTCCTCATCCTTCTCAAATATCTCCCTTTGCATTTGATTTCTTTCTTGCTTCCACCATGTTTTATGAAAGTTAAAATGGTTGTATAGATGAAAGAGGAAAAAATGAATTGTTGTTGAAGGTAACTCTTTCATTTGAGCCTTCTTCCTCTTCTCCTTAATAGTCTACTGGAAGAAATCAGTGAACCATGTTGATTGATAAGGTATAATGGATACATTAGAATATACATGATGCTAAGGAGGAGTATATTGAACATTCATAGGAATTCTCTCTTGCATTGCATTAGGGCTTGGTTCAGGAATTCCTTGATCATTATGTGGCATGTTACTACTAGGTTCTTTCTCATTAGGAGGCTCCTCCATATGATGGGATTCTGCCTATGTAGGGGAGTCATCAGGAATATATTCAACATGGGGCTCTTTATCAGGTTTTGGTGCTAGAACTTTTGTGTGTTGAGGAGAAGGTGGAGACAACTGTCCTCTCATGCGAGGGCTTCTACACATAGTTGCCTCTTCAACCACTGCAATTGTAGGTTGGCAAGACCTTTTTGGTTTATGTGCTATAGGAGTAGATGTTGTAGGACTAGTTACTACAGGACTAGACCATTTTCTTTTATTAACTTGAATTACAAGGTTTGAAATTTCTCCTTCTAAGTTAGGGATTTCTTTTCTAACTTTCTTCTTTCCTTTTCTTGAGGAAGAATTGGGTACATTACTCTCTGGAGTAGGTTCAGGAGGTTGTTTTTTTTATGGTAATTCTAGTTCTTTCTCTTTCACAACTACTTTCTCAATAGGTTCAGAAGATTCTATTACATCTTCTAAAGGTTGGGCCACATGATTTACATGGGGTTGCAAAGTTTTGGTTTGGAAAAATTCAGCCCATGACATGGGGGAAACATCTCTAAGAGATTTCTCAACCAAAAGCTTGATCAGGGCATGGTGACTAATAGATTTTGCATTGCCTTTTTTATTTTCCTTGACACTAATACTTAGAATATTGTAAAGAAAATTGGGAATATTAACATGAAGATTATGCCTGATACAGCTAAGAAACTTAAAGTGATGAGCATTCAGATTTGAAAACCTTCCCTCACAAGTTAAATACCTGATGATGTGCATAGCCAGTTCTGGAAATGGTTGTGGAAGGGACAATCAGTTGCACCCTTGCTTAGTAATTTCAAGTAGAGGATCACCTAGCCTAGAGAACTAAGCCCGAGATGACCTGGCATCATGCTTATTTGGATAATGTTCTCCCACAACTAGTAACCCTGTAACTTCCGCAATTCTCTCCTCAGTAGCAACTACTATCAATCCCCATATGGTTTCTTGTCCTTCTTCAAATCTACCCATGAATTATGTAGCAAGCTCCTCATTAAACGCTGTCGGCTAAATAAAATAGCCAAGCCAATTGCATGCATTGAACCTGCAAACTGCCTCAACATCCACCAGTAAAATACCATGAACTACTGATTCATGTCTTTGTAATTGTCTGACCATCTTAATAATGTCCACTCTCTAATTTTTAGCTCTTCAACCTACTGCTAAGTTTTCGGCTTCTCTGCAAATTCCTTCTTTTGAAATGCAATTGCGATTCTTGAAAATACTGATATTTTCTCTTGCATTACCTTTGTTTTACTTGACATGAACTATAATAATTGCATTGATTTCAGAGTTCATCAATACCTTAACTATGAGTTACCTTAAAAATTAATTATGATCCTTTTGAAGTCATGTCAAGTTCAAGAAATCATAATTTGAAAGTACGAGAAATGTTTGAAGGATTGAAAAATTAATGGAATGTAGCCTAAGTACAACACTAATGTGATAGGGGTATGACAAGGGTAGTTTAGGAATGAAACTTGGAAGTTAGTACACTTCCCCTACCCCCTACGAAAGTTGAACAAGTGTTCTCACTTGTTAAATATAGCATGAGGTTGGGAAACTAGCTTAAGGCTTATATTATACATTTGATGCACTACTAGATATAATTAATTAAACCTGTGTGCTAAAAGTAAGTAAGGAGTTAGAAAGTTGTACTTGGTGATTATTTACCATACATGAATGTGAGCTGAGGAGAGTGTTGATTCTGGTGGCTGCATTAGATTGCTGATGTGGCATTTTATTGAAAGCATTTGAAAATAGAAATTGTAGGTGACATGGAATTTGACTGGGTGGTAGAAATAGGAATGAAATGAGTTGATGAGAAGAAAAGAGAAAAGTGAATGAAGAAGTATACTTTATTAAGTGAACTTTTATTATGATTTCTATCGAACATATGTCATGATGATGCTGTGGGAGGAAGGCTTTCACCTTCTGTTGCAGGAACTATTTCTTGAGGGGTTGTTAAACTGTACATGTTGAACTGTTTCAAGAATTCTTCTTTGGTTTAAGGCTTGTGATACAAGTGCAAGTGGTGTCCATTGACTAGCAGCTTAAATTGTACTAGATCAAGTGTTGTCAACTGAACTAATCCATTATCAAAGACATATTGAATTTCATAGGGTCTGAGCCATCTGGTTTGTAGCTTCCCTAGGTTCTCTTTGAATCTGGAATCATATAGTAAAGCCCACTCTCCTACTTGAAATTGCTTATTCTTAATATGTGAATCATGTCATATTTTCCTTTGGTTCTGGATTAGTTTTGTTCTTTCTAATGCAAACTTTCCCATTTCATCCAATGAGTTGAGATGGAGGAGACATTATGTTTGTGTTGCAGGAAGATTGATGTTTAGGTCAAGTGTTGTGTATAATGTTTTGTGTTCAAATTCTATGGGAAACATTGATACTTTTCCATACACCAATTCAAATGGTGTGAACCTTGTTGTTGTCTTCCATGTGGTATGATAAGCCTAAACTACCTCTGTCAATCGACTACTCCAATCCTTGTGATGCAATTTTACTATCTTTGTTAATATGGCCTCTATTTCTCTGTTGGTCACCTTTGTCTATCTATTTTCTTGCAGATGATAAGGACTAGACTTCTGATGCCTTATGCTATACTCCTTCATTAGCTCTATAATCATGTTTGATGTGAACTATGTGCCTTGGTCTGTGACTAGTTCTTTGGGGACTCCATACCTACTAAATATTTCTTCATACTAGAATTTTCCTACATTTTCATCCCTTGCATTCTGCATAGCTTTCACTTTGACCCATTTTGTTAGGTAATCTATACAAACCAAAATGTAGGATTTTCCATTTGATGGTGGATCAATTGGTCCAATGAAGTCCATACCCCACTTATCAAAGGGTGTTATTACTACTTGTGGATGAAGTGGCATCTCATCTAATTTCATTGGTTGACCCATCCTCTGACATTTTTCACATTTTTTTGTATAACTGGCTACATCTTTATGTAATTAAGGCCAATAATATCCTATTGTTAAGATTTTCAAGGTTGTTCACTTTGCTACAAAGTGACCTCCATAAGGCTCATCATGAAAAGCATGGATTATATCATATACTTCATCTTCACTCACATGTCTTCTCATAATCTAATCTGGACCAGTGTAAAATAGATCATTATCTATCCATGAAAACTGAAAGCTCTTTTCTACAAGCTTTTTATTGTCTTTCTGAGAAAATGTGGGGGCATCTTATTTTCTACAAGATAATAAGCTATGTCTACATACCATGGGTTTTTTATTTCTATATGGAACAGGTGTTCATCTGGAAATGTATCTTCAACCTAAGTAGTGTCTTCATCAACATTTTGTAGTCTAGATAAGTACTCAGTAACTACATTGGACTTTCCTGGCTTATCAACAATTGTGATGTCAAACTCCTATAGTAGCAAGAGTCATCTTGTCAATCTACCTATTATAGCAAGTTTGTTCATCAGATATTTTATTGCAGAGTGATTAGTGTGAATAAAAATGGGATAGCCTATGACATAGTGTCAGAATTTGTTCAATGCATAAACTACAGCTAGGAGTGTTAGGTATTTTTCTTCTAGGGTCAAACATGGCAAAATTATAGGCTAGATTCTCAGTTAAAAGGGGCTCCAAGTTTGCAAGAAAATCCTAATTAATGAGGATTGGATAAGATCCCCCTTCTGCTTCGAGCTCCACAGGACTCAGGTGGGTATTGCCTATGAATAGGTTACTATATTTCAAGTAAGCTTTTGATTAGTGGATTAGGTCTTCACTATCATGCTATTATGCTTCTGAGTATTTCAACCAAAGATTACTCTGCAAACAGCTGAGAATGACCTGTTACAGAATGTGACAAATGAAAACACTAATGTAACAACATGAACAATGGAAATAAGGACATAAATCCTTCTTCCTTTTATGAGTTTAACTCAATGAAGGTTAACCTCTAATTCTTTCTTTAAGGAATCACCAAATGTGAACTATACCACTTAGACATAGTCCCTTCACAGTAGGTATAAACTAAAGAAAATGAAATATACTGGTAATGATAAATTTTGTGCTTGATGACAGAAAGGTAGTTGCATAAACAAAAATTAGACTAGTGCCTAATCCTTTGGGCAGAAGAGTCTAACATGAATCAACAAAGGAATTTCAAGGAAATATGGTAGTGTGCCTTGCAAACTACATACAATTTAGATAGAATGCCTGACAGACTATCTTCTCAATCCTAGATTGTTATCATCAAGATCTTAATAGATGTATTCATTCTCTGAAATTGCACATGAGGATTTAATCCTTTCCTTGAAATAAACTCATGAAACAATTACAGTAATTGCTTGACAACTAGTATGTTTTTATGTTCCCTACAAATAGAAACATACAAGAACAAACACAAAGCTAAGAGACAGTAACAAAACCAGGACAAAAATTGTACTATATTTTATGAAAAGTGTATCAATACATACAAAGAAAAACCTCTTTACTCAAAGACTCAGACTCAAAATAAGAAATCTGCTTCTGTAAAGCTTGTATTTTGAATATTTAGCATCAAGGGACCTACTCATAACAGAGCAGGTAGAGGAGCCCTCTAGAAAGAGGAACAGGAACTCGTGTGGAACCAAAATAATGGAACCCTTCAAAAATCAAAATTACTACAATATAAACCACTAGTCATCTTGGAATCCCAAAAATCAGGATGCAACAAGCTACGGATGACTAGGGAAAGGGTTTTACCTACCAAGTCAACTAAATTTAATCAGGAATTTATTACATTGGAGGAAAACCAGGCGGTTAGATCCAAGAATGATCTTCATTAATGAGAAATCTCTGAGCGATGTACCAAAGATCATGAATTCACCATGTTTATCAATCTGATTACTCACTTGCAACATTCCTCGAGCAACTGCCTACCCATTCCCTCATGGTACAAATCTTCTACAATCAATCATCAAACTCTCTGGACCATGCCATAATAGTTGAGAAAATCACATCTACCAGATCTAGCCACTTCAGCATTAAAAACCAGTCCTTTGTCACTGAGAAACCCTTAAATATGGCCATCGATCCTATTTATTTCCTTCCAAATCAGGCAGTCGATAAAAATCAATCAAAATGGTCAGCAAGGCCCTGACAAGTCACTCGCCAGATCATCACCTCTCAGCAAATAAGAAATGAGCACCTCAGCAGAAAATGACATGAGGATTTGCCTCTCTACTTACCTTTCCATCGGATGGCTATCGCTATATAGCTGACCCTAAGAAATGTGCATCTCATCCCAGTGGTATAATGATAACTACCAGATCTTTCTATACTTTAACCATCCAAGAAAGTAGCCCCTACTGACATCATCCCCATCACCATCTAGCTCGACCAATGAAACACGAGCACCTCAGCATGACCTAGTGACAAAGGACCCACTTGGATCATCTAAAGTATGACTCATCTTCATCCTTAGTATATCTTGTTAGGAATGAATGCAAAATATTTTGGCAGTCATTCTGTAGCAGTTGTTGTTGCATTCATGACTTTGACTATCATTGATGTCAACACAGTGATATTCTGGATATCAACAAGAAAGTAGGTATAGTTTTGTTTTGCGCACATGTTTTTATTATAGATTGTCTTTTGTGTAGTTGATGGTATGTTCTTTGGTGTGTTATTAACCTATGGTTAACAACACAAAAAGAAAATCATTCATTCATGAGAGTTATGAGCATTTTGGTGAAAGTAGTGTTTAGATAGTGTTTATGTGTAGCAATTTTTAGAAATCAGAGGATATCTCTTAGCTGGGATGGAATCTAATTTTTCATAGTTAAAGGGATGTTGGAAAATCATTAATTATGACGTGGTTCATAGTGCAAACTTGGAAGATATGTTTGGAGAAAGTTACAGTATCTGGAAGCCGACAGTTTTATGTGAATTTTGTGTGTAGCGTGTAGAAATTATTATTTTGTAATTGAGGACAGACCCATTTGTAATTATTTGAGTTTGGTATATAAGAAAGAATGTTTTCCTTGTTGCAATATGTATTGTGAAGGTTTAGATGCGAATATATGCATGAAGTGAAGAAAAGAGCTAATTTAGTGATGAAGGAAGACTTGTGAGTACGGAGATCTGGAATTGTGATCTTGTGTAGCAGAGAGTGCGGTTTTGGCATAGTGTGAAGGAGGTAATATATTTAATATTATTCTATTGAATAATTCTAAGATCTTTTGGATAGTGGGTTCAGAGATCTTGCCTTGAAGCTATTTGGGGAGTGGGTCCTTCTATCTTTCATAAACTCTTAACCGGGTTAGAATCTTTTAACAGGGATTCAAAATCTCCTAACAGGGATTTATATGTACTGAATGTATTTCATAAGACTCCTAACAAGGTCCATCCTCTAACAAGGAACTTTCATATTAGTGCATCATTCCACCGGGGTTTAGTCTTTTCAAGAGGTTCCCTAGTCAACATATCTTGTGTTATTGTGCAATTGCGTATGGTTATCTTTCTATGGTTGATTACTACATTAATTATATTGTTTAAAGTAGTTGAATGGTTAAATTATTAGATAAATAATTCACCCCCCCCACTTAGTTATCTTGGGGATCTTTACTTTCTAACAATTGGTATCAAAGCGGCAGGTCCTTGAAAGAAAAGTTTAACAACTTAAGGAGATCCATGGTGAATTTCAGGAAAGAAAGCCCTAAGTTTGATGGAGTAAATTTTGACAGCTGGAAAGAAAAGATGAAGACACATCTATTGTGTTTAGGACCAAGTTATTGGTTGATTACAAAGAATGAGAAGACTATTATTGAGGAAGATAATCTAGAGGCAGGAACTAAAGATGAACTAGATCTATTCATGTGTAACATACTTGCAAGAGAAGCACTTTTGTCAGCACTACCAGAGAATGAATATAGTTAGGTAAGATGTTTGAAAACATCTCATCCAATTTGGAAAGCTTTACATTCTACTTTTGAATGTGATGAACATGCAAAGAAGGCTAGATTACATAATTGGATTTGTGCATTTAAAGATATCAGAATGGTGGAAGATGAATCTATTAGAAGCTATATTGGTAGGATGTTTGAGATTGTAATAGGAATAAAGTCTTGTGGAGGTGATAAGATAGAGAATGAAGTGATATGGAAAATTTTGAGAACTTTGACACCAGTATTCAAGCAGACAACACAGATGATTGAACAAGTGATACCTTGTACATCAAACTTTTCAAGAGAGACTCTTCTTGGAAGATTAGAAATAGTAGAGATGAATTTGAGATTATCAGGAGAGCTACCTAAAATGGAGACAACATTCAGTGCTCTTAACATTAGACCTACAAGAAGTACTAGTGTGAATGGAGATTATGCTAGCAGTAGCAGATCTAAATCTGAGGAAGATAAGAAGATTGAAGAAGGTATTGCATTACTTGTAAAAAGAGAACCAGATGGTAAGAAAATCTTTAAATGTTGGACTTGTCAAGAATATGGTCATTTTGCATCTAAATGTCCTAAAAGAGTTAAGAAGTATAGAAGCAACTTTAAACCTAGGAGATCTAAAGAATGCTATTATGCAAATGATGAAGATCTTGAAGTAGGAATTGAAAGACATTTAAGTGACAGTGATAATGATAACTTTGAGGAAATAGGATTTCTAGCAATTAAAGAAGAAAATTTTGAATCTGATGAAAGGGAAGAAAAAGCATTAGTTTCTCAAGTTGAAAAGAAATCTGATTGGATTATAGACAGTGGTTGTTCACATCATATGACTAGAGATAAAAAAATAAAATTTGTTAAGTTAGATAATTATGATGGAGGAATTGTTAGGATTGGTAATAATGCACCTTGCTTGATTAAGGGTATAGGATCTATTACTCTTGATGGAAAGAATAACACTGATGATGTTTACTTTTTTGATGGATTGAGACATAATCTACTAAGCGTTGGACAATTGGTTGATAAGTGTGATCAAGTTTGGTTTGCTGAGAAAACTTGTGTGATAAAAGATAGAGATGGAAATCTGATTGGAAAAGGATCTAGAGCAAGAGGTAATGTATTTCAGTTGAATCCTACTGAGATGACATGTTTGATAACTAAGATTGATGACATTTGGTTATGGTATAAAAGGTTTTGTCATATAAACTTTGATAATATTGTCAAGGTGAGCACTACACTTGCGGTAAGAGATTTACCTAAAATTATGAAACCTACTAACATGATTTGCAAAGAATGTATGATGGCAAAGCAGAAAAGGAGTTCATTTCCCAACAATAAGTTCACATTGACAGAGAAGCTAGAGATTGTTCATACAGACTTGAGTGGTCCTACTAGGACTAGAGGATTCTATGGAGAAAGGTATTTTATGATTCTTGTTGATGATTTTACAAGAATGATGTGGATTGCATTTTTGAAAAAATAAATCTGAAGCATTTGATAAGTTTAAGATCATGAAAAGAAAAATTGAGAATGAATCTAGAATGAAGATTAAGTGTCTTAGATCTGATAGAGCTGGTGAATTTACATCTAGAGAGTTTAATACTTTTTTTGAAATGAATGGTATTAAGAGACAACTTTCAGCCCCTAGAACACCAGAACAAAATGGTATTGCAGAAAGAAGGAACAGGTCAATAACTAAAGCAACAAGAGCTATATTGTTTGAAAATGATTTGGCTAAGACTTTTTGGAGAGAAGCAGTGAACACAACAGTATACACTATGAATAGAGTACAAATCAAAGTAGATACAAACAAGACACCTTATGAATTATGGTTTGGACAAGCACCCTCAGTTAAGTATTTTAGAATTTTTGGAAGTAAATGTTATATTAAGAGAGATGATGATATAGGAAAGTTTGATCCTAGAAGTGATGAAGGAATATTTCTTGGATATTCTTTGAAAAGCAAAGCATATAGATGTTATAACAAAAGAACTAAGACTATTGTTGAAAGTGCAAATGTAAAAGTTGATGAGAAGTTTAAAATTTAGGAAAGAATGCTTGATTATGAATCTGATGGAGAAACACAACCTCAGCCTAACATTGAAAATGTAGAATTATTTTTTGAAACTAACAATGATTTTCTGAATGAAAGTCATACTAAAGAAAACATAGAAGAAAATAGAGAAGAAAATAGAGAAGAAAGTAGAGAAGAATCTACAGTTGGAACAAGATCAGTAAATATGACACCTAACAGGTATATTTCAAGACATCACTCTATTTAGAAAGTTATTGGAAGTTTAGACAAAGGAGTTTTGACTCGAAATAAGGTACATTTATGTTTGATTTCTCAAATTGAACCTAAGACTACTAATGAAGCTTGTGAAGATGAACATTTGATTAATGCTATGAAAGAAGAACTGGAGCAGATTGAAAAAAAAAAGACATGGGAATTGGTCCCTAGACCTAAAAACAAGAATGTGATTGGAACAAAGCGGATATTCAGAAACAAGATGAATGAACAAGGATAAGTGATAAGAAACAAAGCAAGATTGGTATGTAAAGGATATTCACAACAAGAAGGAATTGACTATGAAGAAACTTTTGCATCTGTGGCCAGACTTGAAGTAGTGAGAATGTTTTTAGCATATGCAACCTACAAGAAATTCAAAGTGTATCAGATGGATGTGAAGTTAGCATTTTTGAATGGTGAATTGGAAGAAAAAGTCTACATTGAGCAGCCTGAAGGTTTTCCTTTGACACAAGAAGGAGATATGGTATGTAAGTTAAAGAAAGCTTTATATGGATTAAAACAAGCACCTAGAACCTAGTATGCAAGATTGGATAAGTATTTATTGAAATTGGGATTTATAAAAGGAACAACAGATAGTAACTTATACACAAAAGAAATTGAGAATGGTTTGTTGGTTATAGTTATATTTGTTGATGATATTATCTTTGGAGGAGAAGATAAAGCTAGTGACAAATTTGCAGATGAAATGAAGACTGAATTTGAGATGAGCATGATTGGAGAAATGAAATATTTTTTGGGATTACAGATAACACAAAGCAAGGAAGGTATATTTGTAAGTTAGACTAAGTATTTGAATGACTTATTGAAAAGATTTGGAATGGAAGATTCTAAACCTGTTGGAACACCTATGGTAACTAGACATAAGTTACTTAGCAAAGATGAGACACCAGCAGTTGAGTAGAAAAAATACAGATCTATGATTAGAGGATTGCAGTACTTGACACATACAAGACCTGATATAGCACATTCAGTTGGGATTGTAGCAAGATTTTAAGAAGAACCTAGAGAATCACATGATGCAGCAGTAAAGAGGATACTGAGATATTTGAAAGGAATAATGGATTATGGATTATGGTATGAGAATTCTGATGATTTTACTTTATGTGCCTATACTGATGCAAATTGGGGAGGCAGTGTTGATGACAAGAAAAGCACCAGTGGTGGAGCCTTTTTTCTTGGAGGAAAATTGGTCTCTTGGTTAAGTAAGAGGCAAAATTGTACTTTAGAAAGTACAGCAGAAGCAAAATATGTTGCAGCAGCAAACAATTGTAATCAGATTATTTGGATGAAGCAGATGTTGAAGGATATTGGAATAAAGTTTGATGAGCCTATTGTTATACATTGTGATAACACCAGTACAGTGAGTATGTCAAAAAATCCTATTTTACATTCTAAGATTAAACATATTGAGATCAAGTATCATGTTGTAAGAGAGAAAGTTGCAGAAAAAGAAGTAAGATTGGAGTACATAAGCACAAAGGAACAGATAGCAGATATATTTACAAAACCTTTACCTAAGGATACATTTGTGTATCTAAGAGGTATTCTTGGGGTTATGCCCCGACCTATTTTTGAGAATTGATGCAGATGATTGCATCCGTCCAGTGGTATATGAGCCCTATCTTTCTTCTGGATTGGATGTTGGAACTTCCTCTATGGGGGAGTTTATGAGCTGAGTCATGAGGACTCTTGTTATTGTATTTTTCTAAAAAGTGTCTTTTGACATTAAGTTGTTGTTGACTTAGTGATGGAATTTCTATCATTGATGTCAATGGGGGAGTGATATACATGAAAAACATTATGGATTGTATGAGAGAGCTGAATAGGAAAATGAAGCAAGATTTAATTTGATATTTTGCAGTGATGTTGCAGTATTGGATTTTTGGAACATTGGATGTTTTTCATCTATGTTTCCATAAATGCCAATGGGGGAGATTTTTAGGAATGAATGAAAAGTATTTTGGCAGTCATTCTGTAGCAGTTGTTGTTGCATTCATGACTTGGATTGTCATTGATGTCAACAGAGTGATATTCTGGATATCAGCACGAAAGCATGTATAGTTTTGTTTTGTGCACATGTTGTATTGTAGTTTGGCTTTTGCATAGTTGGTGGTATGTTCTTTGGTGTTTTATTAACCTATGGTTAATAGCACAAAAAGAAAATCATTCATTCATGAGAGTTATGAGCATTTTGGTGAAAGCAGTGTTTAGATAGTGTTTTTGTGTAGCGATTTTTGGAAATCAGAGGATATATATTAGCTGGGATGGAATTTGATTTTGTGTATTTAAAGGGATGTTGGAGACTCATTAATGATGATGTGGTTCATAGCACAAACTTTGAAGATATGTTTGGAGAAAGTTATAGTATTTGGAAGCTGACAGTTTTATGTGTAGCGTGTAGAAATTATTATTTTGTAATTGAGGACTGACTCATTTGTAATTATTTGAGTTTGGTATATAATAAGGAATGTTTTCCTTGTTGCAATATGTATTGTGAAGTTTGAGATGCGAATATATGCATGAAGTGAAGAAAAGAGCTAATTTAGTGATGAAGGAAGACTTGTGAGTACAGAGATCTAGAATTGTGATCTTGTGTAGCAGAGAGTGTGGTTTTGGCATGGTGTGAAGGAGGTAATATATTTCATAGTATTTTGTTGAATAATTCTAAGATCTTTTGGATAGTGGGTTCAGAGATCTTGCCTTGAAGCTGTTTGGGCAGTGGGTCCTTCTGTCTTCCATAAACTCTTAACCGGGTTAGAATCTTTTAACAGGGATTCAAAATCTCCTAACAGGGATTTATATGTACTAAATGTATTTCATAAGACTCCTAATAGGGTCCATCCTCTAACAAGGAACTTTCATATTATTGCATCATTTTGTGGGCATCATTCCCACCAGGGTTTACTCTTTTCAAGAGGTTCCCTAGTCAACATATCTTGTGTTATTGTGAAATTGCATATGGTTATCTTTCTATGGTTGATTACCACATTAATTATATTATTTAAATTAGTTGAATGGTTAAATTATCAGATAACTGATTCACCCCCCCCCTCTCAATTATCTTGGGGATCTTTACTTTCTAACATATCTAGCAACTACGTGACTGAAGAAATTCCAAATCACGCAATAGATTTTCTAACTATAGTTAGATCAGGAGACCTCATGACTAAATGAAGGGAAAACTACCATTTAACCTTTTGAACCTATTTGGAGATCATGTGACTAAGGCCTATCTCTGAGTTACTAAATAAATTTTCTTCTTTCCCCGACTTGGCGACCACAAGAGCCCCTTTAATTTCTATCATGTGATCTAGTGACTAAAGTCTATCTAAGATACATACTTTCCATTATGAGATCTAGCGACTATAGTCTCTGAGTCTCATGAAATTTATTAATTCTTTAAAGATATTTAGTGATCACCTGACCTGGAGATCTAGCCACTAACAAAGAGTCTCATAGTCGTGGCAACTTTTTGACTATTCAACTTTATTTCTGAGACCTCGTGACCACACAGTCACTAGATCGCCAAATACATTACTTTATAAACTCTAAGCTTACTGAGATCAATGGTTGTTGCAAGACTGCATAGGATAAACATCATTCACCTTTTTCTTGAGAATATATGACAACCATAGATCTTGACTAAACTTTAACTTACTTCACAGACTGAAGACCTCGGGCCCACTGATAATTGCCAACTCACTAATTTGCAACCAACAAGAAATGGAAACCTCAGCTCCATCTGACATCAGGTCCACCTATACAATATTCATCTGACATGGGCCTACTATCTCATGATTTAGCAACTAATAGTATTTCATAATCGCTAGTCAAAAGGGAATATTCCATTATTATTTGGAGATCACCCGACTAAGGAAAAAGCTTAGTCACCGAAAAGAAAAGAATATTCGATATGCATCCCATTACTAAGAGACTAAGCTCAGGAAACATGGGCCCACCTAGACATGTGGCATCTTATGATTTGTCTATTGATCCACTTCATCACCAAGCTATACCCTTTTGAACACCTCACTGCCATGTGTCACACTTTGATTGGTTCCACAAACTATCCACTCCAACTAATTTCTAATCTCAGCGGATCTGGAGATCTGGTGACTGTGTGAATTCTCAAGTCTCTAGATCAACCATGAAAATCTGGAGACCCAGCGACAAACCATGTCGCTAAATCACTGACCACCCAGAAAATAACCACTAGGATTAAGAAACCATGCGACCACATAGTCGTGAAATCATGGAAAGTGAAACATAACCACTGGGGACTAACCACATTTGACTTTAACTTAACCCGCACCCACCTAGATATTACACGACCAAAGACTTCACCAAATCTTTGAATCATTTTCTAAACTAGGGTTAAGTCCTGAGAATAAGTGACTGAGACCATTCTCAAAGTTGCATAATACTTTTCTTAACCATGGGTTTCATTGTGAGAACAAGTGAACACAAGCCTTCGCTGAGTCACTAAAAGATTTTCTAACCATTATCTTTTTATTATAAGAATCAGTGACCAAAGGGAAACATACTTTGACATTTCTTCATTTGCCAAGTTGCTGAATACTTTGAAGCCTTACCAACTAATTCTGAGATCCCACGAACACACATTCAGCCAATCACTAGATATTTAGAGCACTGCCATCCCTTTCATGAGATTCAGTGACAAGAGGAAACTTTAAACCTTTGCCAAATTTCTTTGTCAAAGCCACCAAATTTAGTGATGTTGAAACTAACTCAGTTGCAAAATTTCCAAATGAATTTAAGTAGGACCCAGTCACTGCAAGATTAAAACATGGCCGTCAAATGAAGAAGCAATCGACGACATGTGCTAGATCGCTAGAGAAGTTATAAATTAGCTGCTCGATTCAAAGAATATGAGATAACTGCTATGCCAAGTCACTAAGGGTTAACATGAAACTGCTAGGAAACAAGCGAATAAGAGACAACATAGTCACTGAATCACTGGATGAAGACTTAACCATGACAATGAATTGGGAGATTTAGTGACCAAATATAGATTTAACCAAGGGATTACACAGTCACCGCTTCGCTAAAAGACTTAAGAGTTAAGGAAACACATTGTTCGATTTAGCGAAGACTGGGAATATGACCATGTGTAGAAAGGGGACTTAAGTGACCTAAAAAAGGTAACAACAAAAAAGAACATGGTCAAGATAATTAGGGTTTAACCATCCAATGGCTATAATTTTGAAATAAAGACCCAGGGTTTAAGGCAAGAGACCAGGAAAACTTTGTAGGGGCTAGAGAAGAAATCATATATCCATGAAAAATTTTATAGGTGCTAATAGTGGCTCTATCTAGGGATGTATGCCTCTTGCAGGCATAGCGAGAATTCAAAATTTTTGGGAGAAGCAAACCACCTATTGGACAAAATTGGGACCTAAAAAACTAGCAACTAAAATAGAGAAATAGGAAAAGAGACACTCAATAGAAGAAGAGAAAATATTTACATAAATTCATAAGAATAAATCTTTACTTGGTGGCCCCAGGCTACCAAAAGAAAATCAGTGACCCTCCAGAATCAAAGGTTTGATTTTCATCTACATATGTGACCAACCATCTACAAATTTTATGATCATCTTGTTGCCAACATATGTGAATACTCATGGGCTAAAAAATGAAATTGTACTGATCATTACCCATGATTTTCTAGTCATAACCATTTTCACACTCCAAGAAGTATGGAGCATCACTCATTGCTTTCTGATGATTGGAAAAAATAAATTGATCTAGTAATGCACCAGAAAATGTAGCATATTGATTATCATGCATTACCATGAAAATACCTGGCTGATAAGGACTTGGATCCTCTGATTTACCTTCATGCATTGCCTCAACCACTGAGCAACTTAGTTCCTCCATGATGTCATCACTGACTAGATCATGAACCAAGTGAAGGTCTCTTTCACAAATATTGTGATAGTGGGACAACTGATCTACATCATTATTTTCATCAAAAGAGTTTCTATCCCAATCATTGAAAACAAAGTCCTCAATACTGTCACCATCACTATCATATCTAGCAGAAGAAGGAAAAGGATGTGAACAAGAATTTTGTTCATCAATATTATCTTTATGATAGGAAAACACACTATCATGACCTTCAACCTCTTATTCTGTAGAGTCACTACAAGAGCGGACTTCTGGTACACATGGATCACATTGATCACTTTGAACACTAGCCTCATTATTAGTGTCAAAGGATACATCACAAGGGGGCTGCAAATAAAAATCCATAACAAGTGCATACCTTAGGAATTCTTTAGCCAAGAGTGTTGAAATCTTTTCACTTCTCAATGGACTTTGGACCTTAATATCATCTTCATCAACCTCACCCCTAGCACTACAAACATCATCCCTGTCTAAGACAAGGATAGATATTACTAGCCTAAAATCATCTTGCGTGAAGCCAACATTGTAGGAATCATCATCTGCATCATATCCAATACTCTGCTCTTCAGACAAAACATCATCATACCAGGACAAGAAAGTTGCCTTCTCATGCTAAATAAAAGAAAAATTTACAGACAAAAATGACATATTACCAACCTTAGATTCATCTTTAGCACTCTCATATGCACTGACCTCAATATCAACTTCATAGTCAACACTTTCTGCATAATGAAAATCAACATTAGAAACACTGGCCTCTTCATGATCAACATAAGGAACCACCAGTCTTTGCAATCTCTTGTCCTCCTCTAACTACCAAATCTCAATATTTCTCTTTACTATTTCCTTTTTGAGAGAAGAAACTTCATCAAAATGTTCTATAAATGTTGCTCTCAATACATCCCAAGAAGGGATTGAACATGAAGGCAAGGATATGAACCAATCCCTTGCACCATGTGACAAAGTCTGCACAAACAATCTCATGGAAACATCTTCATGTTCAACATCCATTTCACCAAAAAGACCCATGCCATCATATATATGTTGGCTTGCCAAAATAGATCCATCAGCCATGAATCTAGGCAAGCACTTACCATTCCCAGTAGAGAACTCATTAGGGGCACTTTCAATGCCCTCAAAACAAAATGGCCAATATTCCTCCATGAGGAACTACCCACTAGTAACCATCCCTTTATATAGTAGTGCTAAACACTTGATAGAGACACATTCTCTTATAACTAATTTTCATAAAAAGAAGACATATGAAAACCAAAATACCTGGAAGTTCTGTAGCAGGAACTTAACCTATTGATTAGAAGGTAGGGCAGATCTAGAGCTCACTTTGTAGCTCCATCAGGTTCTTTTCTTTGTAGAGTCGCCACCTCCTTAAAGAGGAAAGTATTGTACTTATTTTTATATCTTCTTCCAATCAACCAAAAATTCACCAGGATTTATACACTATTTTTCAGGGACTGCATTGATCAAATAGAGAATTTAGAGTCACCACTCAACACTTAGTGAGAAGATTTTACAAATGTGTTTTGTCTATTTAAATCTGTTCCTTTAACCAAGACTCTAGGATGATCTAGCCAAGAAAGGAAGCTTGTTTTCTTTTACTTCTTCCCCAGCGGAGTCACCATTTTGTTAGGGATTTTTCGTGTAGGGTCAAACTTGGCAAAATTATAGGCTAGATTCTCAATTAAAAGGGGCTCCAAGTTTGCAAGAAAAGCCTAATTAATGAGGATTGGATAAGATCCCCCTTTTTCTGTGAGCTACATAGGACTCAGGTGGGTATTGCCTATGAATAGGTTACTATATTTCAAGTAAGCTTTTGATTAGTGGATTAGGTCTTCACTGTCATGCTATTGTGCTTCTGACTATTTCAACAAAAGATCACTCTGCAAATAGCTGAAAATGACCTGTTACAGAATGTGACAAATGAAACCACTAATGTAACATCATGAACAATGGAAATAAGGACATAAATCCCTCTTCCTTTTATGAGTTTAACTCAACGAAGGTTAACCTCTAATTCTTTCTTTAAGGAATCACAAAATGTGAACTATACCACTTAGACACAGTCCCTTCACAGTAGGTATAAACTAAAGAAAATGAAATATACTGGTAATGATAAATTTTGTGCTTGATGACAGAAAGGTAGTTGCATAAACAAAAATTAGACTAGTGCCCAATCCTTTGGGCAGAAGAGTCTAACATGAATCAACAGAGGAATTTTAAGAAAATGTGGTAGTGTGCCTTGCAAACTACATACAATTTAGATAGAATGCCTGACATACTATCTTCTCTATCTTAGATTGTTATCATCAAGGTCTTAACAGATGTGTTCATTCTCTAAAATTGCAAATGAGGATTTAATCCTTTCCTTGAAATAAACTCATGAAACAATTAGAGTAATTGCCTGACAACTAGTATGTTTTTATGTGCCTTACAAATAGAAACATACAAGAACAAACACAAAGCTAAGAGATAGTAACAAAACTAGGACAAAAATTATACTATATTTTATGAAAATTGTATCAATACATATAAAGAAAAAACTCTTTACTCAAAGACTCAGACTCAAAATAAGAAGTCTTTTGCAAAGCTTGATTTTTCAATATTTAGCATCAAGGGACCTGCTCATAATAGAGCAACTATAAGAGCCCTCTAGAAAGAGGAACATGAACCCATGTGGAACCAAGAATAAAGGAACCCTTCAAAAATCAAAATTACTACAATATATACCAGGATACAACAAGCTATGGATGACTAGGGCAAGGGTTTTACCTACCAAGTCAACTAAATTTAATCAAGAATTTATTACAGTGGAGGAAAATTAGGTGGTGAGATCCAAGAATGATCTTCATTAATGAGAAATCTCTAAGAGATGTACTGAAGATCATGAATTCACCATATTTATCAATCTGATCACTCACCTATAATATGCCTTGAACAACTACCTACCCATTCCCTCATGGTACAAATCTTGTGCAATCAATCATCAAACTCTCTAGACCATGCCACAATAGTTGACAAAATCACATCTACCAGATCAAGCCGCTTCAGCATTAAAAACTAGTCATTTGTCACTGAGAAACCCTTAAATATTTCAAATTCTTGGTAGCAATAGTTGGTCAACAAAATTGAAATGTGTCTGTCGATCCTATTTATTTCCTGGCAGATTGGGCAGTAGACAAAAATTAATCAAAATGGTCAGAAAGGCCCCAAAAAGTCACCAGCCAGATCATCACCTCTAAGCAAATAAGAAATGAGCACCTCAATGGAAAATGACATGAGGATCTACCTCTCTACTTACCTTTCCATTGGATGGTTATCGCTATACCACTGACCCTAAGAAACATGCATCTCATCCTAGCGGTATAATGACAACTGCCAGATCTTTCTATACTTTAACCATCCAAGAAAGCAGGCCCCATTGACATCATCCCCATCACCATCTATCTCAACCAATGAAACATGACCACCTCAGCATCACCTGGTGATAGAGGACCCACCTGGATCATCTAAAGTCTGACTCATCTTCATCCTTAGTATATCTAGCGACTACTCGACTGAAGAAATTCCAAATCATGCAATAGATTTGCTAACTATAGTTAGATCAGGAGACCTCACAACTAAATGAAGGGAAAACCACCATTTCAACTTTTGACCCTATCTGGAGATCACGCGACTAAGGCCTATCTCCCAGTTGCTGAATAGATTTTCTTCTTTCCTTGACCTGGCAACCAGAAGAGCCCCTTTAATTTCTATCAGGTGATCTAGCAACTAAAGTCTATCTCAGATACATACTTTCCATTATGAGATCTGGCAACTATAGTCTCTAAGTCTCATGAACTTTATTAATTATTTAAAGATATTCAATGATCACCTGACTTGGAGATCTAGGGACTAACAAAGAGTCTCATAGTCATGGAAACTTTTTGAGTATTCAACTTTCTTTCTAAGACCTTGCAACCACACAGTCGCTAGATCACCGAATACATTACTTTATAAACTCTAAGCTTACTGAGATCAATGGTTATAGAAAGACCACATAGGATAAACATAATGAAAATTTTTCTTGAGAATATATGACAACCATAGATCCTGACTCAACTTTAACTTGCTTCACAAACTGAAGACCTTGTTCCCACAGACAACTGCCAACTCACTGCTCTGCAACCAATAAGAAATGGACTTCTCAGCTCCATCTGACATCAGGCCCACCTATACAATATTCATCTGATGTGGGCCTACTATCTCACGATTTAGGGACTAACAGTATTCACAATCACCAGTCAAAAGGGAATATTCCATTATTATTTGGAGATCACCTAATTAAGGCAAAAGTTTGGTCATTGAAAAGAAAAGAATATTCAATCTGCATCCCGTGACTAATAGACTAAGCTTAGGAAACATGGTCCCTCCTGGACACATGGCATCTTATGATTTGTCTATTGATCCACTTCAGTGCCAAGCTATACCCTTTTGAAAACCTCACTACCACATGTCACACTCTTATTGGTTCCACAAGCTGGCCACTCCAACTCATTTCTAACCTCAGCCGATCTGGAGATCTGGTGACTGTGTGAATTCTCAAGTCTCTAGATCAACCGCTAGAATTTGGAGACCCAGTGACAAACCATGTCACTGAATCACTAACCACTTGGAAAATAACTGCTAGGATCTAGAGACCATGTGACCACATAGTTGTGAAATCATAGAAAGTGAAACATAACCCCTGAGGACTAACGACATTCTGACTTTAACTTAACCCACACACACCTAAAGATTACGTGACCAAAGACTTTGCCAAATCTCTGAATCATTTTCTCAACTGGGGTTAAGTCCTAAGAATAAGCAACTGAGACCATTCTCAAAGTCATGGAATACTTTTCTTAACCATGGATTTCATCAGGAGAATAAGTGAACACAAGCCTTCATTGAGTCGCTGAAAGATTTTTTAACCATTATCTTTTTATTACGAGAATCAGTGACCAAAGGGAAACATACTTTGACATTTCTTCATTCACTAAGTCATTGAATTTTTTTAAGCCTTACCAACTAATTCTGAGATCTCGTGGACACACATTTTCCCAATCACTAGATATTTAGAGCACTACCATCCCTTTCCTGAGAGTCAATGACAAGAGGAAACTTTAAACCTTTGCCAAATTTCTTTGTCAAAGCCATGAAACTTAGGGATGTTGAAACTGACTCAGTCACAAAATCACCAAATGAATTTAAGTAGGACATAGTAATTGTGAGATTAAAACATGGCCATCAAATTAAGAAGCAATCAACGACATGTGCTAGATCACTAGAGAAGTTATAACTTAGCCGCCCAATTCAGAGAATATGAGATAACTGCTGCACCAAGTCGCTGAGGGTTAACATGAAACTGCCAAGAAATAAGTGAATAAGAGACAACATAGCCATTGAATCACTAGATGAAGACTTAACTATGACAATGAGTTGGGATATTTAGCGACCAAATAGAGATTTAAGCAAGGGATTACATAGTCGTCGGTTCGCTGAAAGACTTAAGAGTTAAGGAAACACATTGCATGATTCAACGAAGACTGGGAATATGACCAAGTGTAGAAAGGGGACTTAAGTGACCCAAAAAAGGTAACAATAGAAAAGAACATGGTCAAGATAATTAGGGTTTAACCCTCCAATGGCTATAATTTTGAAATAAAGACCTAGGGTTTAAGGCAAGAGAACAGGAAAAATTTGCAGGGGCTAGAGAAGAAATCATATATCCATGAAAAATTTTGTAGGTGCTAACAAGGAGTTCCTTTTTAGTAACTGTGTAGTTCAATTCAGGGCCATCAAGGCTTTTATTGATATAGTAAATTGCATTCTCAAGGTTAGTAGGCTTTTGTCCTAGCACAACACCTATGGTATAATTTGATGCATCTGTATGGATGTGGAATGGAATAGACCAATCTTGTCCTTTTAGGACTGGTGTAGTTGTTAAGAGGTTCTTTAGCTATAGGAAGGACTCATCACATGCTTGTGTCCACTTAAATTCAGCTTCTTTGGTAAGCAATGTGTACAGAGGAGTAGCAATTTGACTAAAATTTTGAATAAAGCAACTATAGTATCCAACATGTCATAGAAAAGATCTTACGTCTTTTTGTTTAGGAGTAGGTAGTGTAAGTATTACCTCTACTTTAGCTGGGTCCACTTGAATTCCTACTGCTAAAATGAAATGCCCAAGTACCACTCCTTCCTACATCATCATAAAGCATTTCTACCTATTAAGGGATAGATTATGCTCATTACGCTGGATTAGTACCTTTTCAAGATTTTTCAAAGCCTCATCAAATGTCACTCCAAATGCTATAAAGTCATCCATATATATCTCCATACAATCATGTGAAATGTCAACAAAAATAATGATCACAACTCTTTGAAACATTGTTGGAGCATTAAATAATCCAAAAGGTAGAACTGAATAGGCATATATCCCCCATGGACATGTGAATATAGTCTTCTCTAGGTCCTTTGGAGCAATAGTTATCTAATTATATACACTATATCCATCAAGAAAGGAAAAATACTTCTTACCAGCCAAAGTATCAAGTACTTAGTCAATGAATGGTAACGGGAAGTGATCTTTCTTGGTAGCTTTATTTAACTCCCTGTAATCCACACAAATCCTCCACTTGCCCCCGTTTTTAGGTAATATTACCAAAGGTGATACCCACTTACTATTATATATAGGATATATAAAGCCAACATGTAATAAATTTTGCAATTCTTTTTTAACTATCTCCCTTAATGTTGGGTTAATCCTTCTTTGAGGTTGGCGAAGGGGTAGGCTACCTTCATTGATATATATCTTGTGAGTACATAATTTTGGGCTTAATCCCTTCATGTCCCCATAATTCCATGCAAAGGATTTCTCACATGTTTGCAGTAGTTTAGTGAGTTGTTCCATTTGTTGTGGAGGCAACTTATTATTCACATGGAGATTATGACCTTTAGAAAGCTCAACAATAGTTGTAAGGTCAAGCATGGATACTTCAGGTATAGAAATTATGTTTAATTCACTAGGTAGCAATTGGTGGATAATATTGGGTTCTGAAGGTAATACACAATCCTCAATATTAGCTTCATATGTACTTAACTCTAACCCAGAACTTTCAGATACATCTTTGATTACAACATAGTCATTATTAAGAATGCTTCAAATGACTTCATCTTCCTCTTGCAGATTTAGAAAGGATTGCCTATGTAACATCATGAGCTAAACCACAGAATTTAGTTCTTCTTCCCCATCTCCTAAGTCTAGCCATATAGATGTACTCAAATATGGTTGCGGTTGAGCTGGAGGATACAATGCTAATTTCTTAGTGGCTTACCCATCTAAAATTGTCATGTTCCCTGATCTACAACTTATGTTTGCATTAGCTATTACTAGCCATGGACATCCTATAATAACAAGGTAACTAGCAAGGTTCACTTTTGGTGAAAGGATCATGAAATCAGCAAGGTACTCTCAAGAATCTAAGACAACTATTATATCTTCTATCATTCAATCAGGAGTAACAATAGAGCTTCAATACTCAGCTTATTCATAGTATCCTTAGTCATTACATTAATGGTAGCACATAAGTCTATTAATGCATTTTTGATAGACTGACCATTAATGATGATATTCACAACCCAACTCCCTGGATCTAAATATTTTGGTATCACCAGTTTTCCTAGCATGATATCAGCTAATTGTCCTATAACATGAACTATTATAGGATCCTTTTTCTTTCTCCCAAGATTTTTAAGACAAGCTTCTTTTATTGCTTTTCCATAAACTGGAACATCTTTTATTACTTGAAATAGGGAAATCTGGACATGCATGTTCTTAAGCTGGTCAATGATATTAAATGCCTAATCTTATTTTGGTATGGGCTTCTCCATGATGAGCCTCTGAGGAATAGGTGGTTTAACTAATGTATGAGTGTTAGCTGAGTTGGAAACATTTTCTGATGCAATAGTATTTGGCAAATCATTCTCTGAAATCAGTACTACTACTACAGGAAGGTCTGGCACTTCAGTGATAATGGGTGGTTCAGGTGCTAGCAAGGTAGTACCTGATCTTAGGTGTATATTAGCTATATCAAGTGCATAGGAAGGGTACTACTAAGCATCAGTAGCATACATTTTCTACTATGGTTGTTGACTGTTGGGATTAGGTTGAGGTTGAGTAGGTAATTGTGTCTATTTTTGAGGATTTGTATTTGGAGGTGGCAACATTTTTGTTGGAGGTGGTAGAGGTGGATATCCAGGATTTGGATTATGCCATTACTGAGGTCCTCTCCACTAGTTAGAGGGGTTCCAATTTCCTTATGGTTGTTTCCATTCATTTGGAAATTGTGACCATTGGGGTTGCTATGGAGGATACCATTGATTTTGTTGATTATTTGGCCAAGCATTATTCCAAGTGGGTTGATTATACTACGGAGGGCTTTCGACATTCTGGTTTTGCCATTGACTATTATATGGACTTGAAGTTTGTAATGGGTCTTGAGGCATACCTTGTCTCATGGCCCATGGCTAATGTTGAGCAATGAAGAATACTTTCTCATCCTCTTTGTCTATCTTTAAGTTTTCAGTTGGAAGATGTTGATTCTCCATGTTTGCGACCAATTTTCACTGACAATCCTTCTTTTGTTTGTGATAATGAGGATAGTATTCGGCTAGCTGTGCCTCTACATATACATGTTTGTTCTTGGTATTCATCATGTCCAGGTGTGTAGCAACATCATTGATGATGTCTTTCTTGAAGTCTGATAACAGGTTTGAAATCTCCATCTTTGAAATACCAGAGCCACTTCATTTGGTCAGTGCTAAGTGAAATCCCCTTCCTTTCTTGACTACTTCTCTAGAATAGTTCATACATATCTTTTGAAGGTTATCCTAGGAGGATTGAGATATATCCCCTCCGTCCATGAGGTCCAGAGCTTCAAGACAATTTTCATTCACTCCTCTTAGAAAAATCAGCTTCTGTGAATCCTCCTACAATGCATGTTATGGGTTCTTTTGTAGGCTAAATAAGAAGCATGATATCTAGTCCTCTAATGTCTCTTCTTCCCTTTGTGACATATGGAAGATGTCATCTCCCTTTGAATCAATTCCCTTGCAGTACTCTTTATACTTCCTTAGAAACAAATCTCTCATTCCATCCCAATTAGCTATTGCATTCACTCTTAAGCCCATGAACCATCTGAGGGTTGACTCCTTCAGTGTTGCTAGGAACAACTTAAGCTTATGAATATTAGTATTGTAGTCAAAACTTTGACACAGTATGTAAAAATCAAACAAAAAGGTGTTAGGATCCTTTGTAACAAGTCCATAGAACTTTGGAAGTGTTGAAGTGGGTATGTTCTTGAGGTTAGGATTGTTAATAAGACATGGAATTGGAAATGGAAATGTAGGAGCTGCCATTACTGGAGGTGTTGGATATTGAAACTATGGAAAGAAAGTATTGTTGACTGGAGGGTTTTGAGCAATAGGAGGTCCTAGAGTAGGATTATTATTATGAAAACTAGCTAATATTTCTAACAAAGGAAGGAGGTCAAATGTTTATTGGGTTTCTTCTTCTTCTGTTGAAGATGATGCAACAAACTCAGGACTGGCGACAAGAAATGGTAATTCAAGTTCTTCAAACTCTTCTTTTAGTTTAATAGGCTCCTTTGGAAGAAATTTTCCATGAGCATCTTGCCTTCTTTGATGCATGCAAGTAAGTTGATGACTTGTAAAGAAAGCTCACAACTTCTTGTATTAACTAAAAATAGGGAACTAATCTGAAACATAAATGACTTTGTTGGAGCTATTCCTTGTAGGACCAAACTTGAATCAATAGATGGGCTTCATTCTCAGGGTAGGCAGTCAAGTTTGACAAAAAAAATAGTCCAATTGATGAGGATAAAGAACATCCTCCTTCTTCTTTGAGCTCCACATCACTCAGGTGGGTATTTCCTTATCTGCACACTCAAGACCCCTTAAGATAAACAATAGGCCTACAGATAGATTATTGTGGAATAGTCTTCAAACCCCTTCAGGTAACTTGTACCCCAATGAAGTGAATTCACATGCAATAGCCCTACTTGCATAGAATGAGTCTGAAGATTAGAAAGGACCTCCTACTACTACTACCAACATGAAAGGGAAAGGTATTTGATTTGAATGATTTTAATGTTGGGTTGAAGAGACCCCTGAGATATACTAAGTCTCTCATAGACCAGTGCCTTGTCCAATGGGCCATAGAGTCAAACACCTCACTACAAAAGAAAGCTATGAAACAAGAAGATAGTACATTCAAATATGGTGATGCCTTACATCATCCATACACCATTGATCAGATCATACATTATCAAACCACTCGTGTATCCAAATGTGCTATCACCCATTCAAAGGATTTTAACCCTCCCCATAGAAGAGACCTATAAACAAGTAATACATTAACCAACATCCATTGGATGAAAAACATAAGATACCCTTGATACCCCAACTCATACACAATTGAAAACCATTCCCAAACCTAATTGCTTCTGTGAAAACAACTCTATTGTAGACACATAGGAAATGAAAATAGAAAGATGGAGACACCCTTGATGCTTCAATCAATAAGTCTGAAACTCAAATGGAGACAATCTAATAATAGTAGAAGTATATTGAATCTCATATGTAGGACAAATCAATTACAATGGATATCATATTCTTTGAGCCAACAAAGGAGAAAAGAGCACCCTATATGCAGAGAAGTAGAGAAAATCTATAGGAAAAGGACCCTTCATGGAATGAATTCTCCTCAAAATTTGCAGAAGAAGGAACCCTTCCAAAATCAAAACTTCAACCATATATACCACTAGTTTCCTTGGAATTCTAAACAGGCTAGGATGCAACAAGCTTTAGAGAGCTAGGGTTAGGGTTTCAACAACTCCACCAACCCCAATTACAACAAAAATCAAAATTGTCAGAGGGAAAACTGAGTACAAGTCTATCAAAACAAGGATGATCTTCATGAATGAGAAAGAAATTTGAAAAATACAGGAAAATCATAAATTTTTCCATATAAATCAATCTGACTAGACCTACAAAATGCCTCAAGCCACTAAAAAGATCCATCCTCACATGGTACAAACCTTTCTGCAATCGGTCATGACACCCTAGACCACACTACAATGACAAACAATCATCTCTTACTAGCTCTAGTCACTTCTACATTGAATTTCAGTCCTTTCTGTCATTGGAAACTCTCATAAAATTTAAATTTGAATTACAATAGTCACATTCAAGTGCCAGCAACAAATCAGCGGTCATAATTTAAATCTGAGATCAACTTTAAGTCATAGCCATTAGATTTCTTCTTTTCACAGTCCTTTATGTGTTAACTCAACCACCACCCTTAGGTTAACTTAAGCGAACACGCAACAAAGCATATCCTATTAGCGGGATGAAAATCTTAACCCACCTTTAACTTTGTGACCTAGCGACAAGAGGAAAACATTAACCTCAGTCCCATATTTAGCGAATTGGCGATAAAAGGTTAGTGCCAATTCATCGAATGTTTTATGTTTCTACCAATTCATTTAGCAATTACGTGAACACTTTCTCGCTAGATCGCCAGTCAATTTAGAATATCACCAGTTTATTGTGTGAATGAGCGAGGCCTTTGAAAATTTGTTGAGCCGCTAAACACTTTTTTCTGGATTGCTAAGACCTTAGACCCCACCTGGGCCTCCTTTATGCCACTTGTCACCATGTTATTTTCTACTCATGCTTAGTCATCTCTAGCACAAGACCCACTCACCTAAGCATTTGAAAATGGACGGTGGGTGTAAGATCTAATGGCTCTGACACAACCCATAAGAACTTACGCCAACCATAGATCTTATCCCCCTCACTGACCTTCTGACAATGACCCCACCCAACAATATCCCTTGTCATCCTCTAGCTCAATCAATAAGAACACAACACCTTGATGACACATGGAAATTGGTCCCACATTTCTTGGCTAACCTTAACCCTCTATCAATTTGGCGAACACGCAACCAAAGGGATCCTCACCCATTCGCGAGAACTTTGAGGGCACCACTAGGAAAGTTAGCAATTCCATGAACACTGTACGCCAAATTGCTAAATCTTAAGAGCCTCTACCAAATCATCACACGAATCAGTGAACCAAGAAAACATTTATCAAAACTGCTAAAAAGATAGAGAAATCTACTGGGCCCGCACCAAGAAAATCAACGGCCATCGCAAGATCTTAAGCCTCTGACACAACCCATAAGATCATAGGCTGTCCGTTAATTTTTTGATAGGATCAGGACCCTCTAACACATCTAAAATCTAGGTCCCACTGACAACATGCCACGATGCTAATACATGGATGAACTAGAAGCTGCCAACTGAGTATACATGTCAATGGACCCACCTACCTTCCTTATGAGAATAAACAGTTGTCGCTATACCGTTGCATTAAAAATCAATCAAGTTATATCAATAGTATAATGATAGCCACAAGATTAAAATGAACTTTAATCTACTTGAATGCCAAGAAGACCAGTCCCACTGACAACATTCTAAATCATAATAGGTGGACCAATGAGAGACAGCCAAATCTACATACCTGGCAAGTGGACCCGCTTGAAAAGAAAGGCTACATTATACAAAGAATCGACAGCCATCTCAAGATCTTATGTGTCTGACACATCACTTGAGAAGATACACCCATCATTAGATGGAGATGGTGTTAGAGCTAGGCCCAAGGAAAATAAAGGCTGCCGAAACATAGAAAAAAATACACTGGGGGACTTAGGAAAATATTTAACACCAACAGACTTAGGAACTGAGAAAATATTAAAGGGGAACCCTGATGTAAAACCTAACCACATAGCAAGCAAGGGGACATAAAATTTAAGCACATGGGTTATTGAGATTTTAAGCGACCCAATAAAGGTAACATAAAAATAAAACAGGGAAATACAAAGGGTTTTCACACCAACAACTATATTTTCAAAAGTTTGAACTAGGGCTAAAGGTAGAGACCTAAAAATAACTGTAGAGACCAGGGAAAAAGGGCTAAGGCCATGAAATTTTTGCACATGCTAACAGTGGCTCTATCTGGGGATGTGTGGCTCTTGTAGGCACATCAAGAATCTAGAATCACTGGGAGAAGTAGACCAATCCACAAAACTTTTCCTCAACAGCTTTATTGAAAATAGGAAAACTACAGCTATTATATACACACCATAGCCCTGGACCACTGGAAACTTTCAAAACTTCTTACCTTTGTCATATACCTGATTTTCATTTCTTCCTTTTTGAGGTAAGCCTAAAATTTTTTTCCCATTTGTTTCACCAAGCATATCAACATTTTCAATCAATCCATCAGGCAAAAAAAAATTATTTTCTTCATTCCCATAGTGCATGTAAAAACTTAAAACACTTTCACCATCTTTCTCACTATGAAATTAAAACTCAGCATGCTCATGAACACTATCATCAAATTGAAACTGTTCTTTCTCTACTGATTCATGTATGCCATCAATATGAAATGCAAAAGTCACATACTTTATTTGATAGAAATCTTGATTCATACCTTGACTTTGCATATCCCCGGGTGTAGCTGGTGGGAGCTCAAGAGAATAATCACATTTATACTTACACATGTCATCATCATCAAATTTTGCAACATTTGAAACCTCCATGTGTTCTTCAAAAATGGATTGATAATTCCATGCAATACTCCTTGTTGCACATTATGACAAAAAATGGGCTCAACATCATCATAGTCCTCATCATATAAAGTATTAGAAAACACTTTAAACTCACTACCCATTTCAACTCCATGGAGATTCTCAGCACACAAAGAAAAATCAGAACTGTATGAAGATTCACAGTCAATATCACCTACCAAGCATATAGTGTCCATAATCATATCTTCTTCATTATCTTGTTTAGGAAAACCATCATAATAAAACCATGGTTCACTCCTAAACTCACTATTATATGCTACAACCTCATTATCCAATGCAGGACCATTAGATAACCTTTTACTCAAATCTTCATGTTCATCCTCACTGATATCACATTGAATTGCAATTTCTTTATCTTCAAACTTTGAGGACAAAACATCCTCAACATTCTCATACTCAAGGAGATTTGTACAATGTACAAATTGAGATGCACTTTCATTTTTAGATTCAAAAAGTGAGAACATACCTTCACTGATAAAGGAGTGTTCACTTCCATCATTACTTTCCTCCTCCCATGTTGCATCTGACTCATATGAAGACACCTTAACATCACTACTTTCATCACTCTCACCTAAGTAACCACTTTCATCACTCTATTCCTCTGACTGTGACTAACATATCTATGAATGACATTCCTCATCTTGTGTAGAAACTTCAAACTCATCATTAGAGACATAATTTTCAGCCTCCTCATTTGTATGATACTTAGACATAGAAGCATCAACCTCATGCCTGGGAACATAAGCAAAATCATGCTTATAATCAAAATTACAGGAATTGACTACAGTGGAAAATTTACAACTCAAAACACCATCACACTGCTCAATTCTACCAAGTTCTGGAAAATATCTTACTGCTGTAGCATTCTGAATACATGTCTCATCAGTAGCAAAAGACTCAACAACATTTATATGCATATCTTGATTTGACATTTCAACTTGATTACAAACTACAATAGAAGTGTTGATACACCAATTTGGAATTGTGGTATCAACACTACAATCTTCTCTTCTTTCATATTTATTATACTGGCACACACTCATGGAAAAATGACCTCTGGTCAATCCATATTTCAAATTGTTCTCAATGTCCATCGCAGTTATAAATGCCTGATATAATGACCTAGGTTCTTTATCCCTCAGGAAGTAGTTCATTTTCTTACCAAATGCATCAAAGTAGACATTCATACATACTTGATCATTAGGTCTATAACTCTTAGGGATATCATTCAATACTTTAGCAAATTTAATATTGAAATGAGGAACAAGTTCATCATTCCCAATATGAATCTTTAAAAACTTGTCATAGGAATCAGATATGCTTACCCTTTCTCCAAATTGCTCCATGAAGGATGAATGCACCTCACTCCAAGATGAGATAGAACATGTTGGTAGAAAAGAGAACCAGTCTCTAGCATCACCTTCTAGAGTCTTAACAAACAATTTCATCCATAGGTCTTCATGGAAAACATCAAAATCACACATTACATCAACAAAGCATTGAACATGTTTCCTTGCTGACTGATCCTGATCCCTATTATACTTTGGTAAATATCTCCTTACTCCAACATGAATCTTATTAGGGAAACTGGGTATGCCATCATAACAAAATGGCACATATCCTCTGACAAAAGAAATTCTGTGAACATCCATTACTAACTGGAGCTTTTGCATACCCACTTGAAAATCTTCAAGACTAATGATAGGAAATCTATACTTTGAAACTAATCTTCTTTTGTCACTAAACCAGTCCTACATACTTCACACCTTACTCCTTTTCTTAGTGCTTGATCACTTAATAAGGAGACATTTCAAATCTTTGAGAAATACCTAAGAGTTTTGTAGTAGAAGACCTTGTTGACTAGAAGGCAGGGTAGACCTAGAGCTCACCATGCAGCTCCATCAGATTCTTTGTTGTGTAGAGTCACCACCTCCCTGGAGAAGAAAATATTTTACCTTTCTTGTACCTCTTCCAATCAACCAAAACTACACCAAGATATCACTCTATTTATCAGAAGATGCACTGATCAAACATAGACTCAGAGCTGCCACTCAACACGTAGTGAAAAAATTTTACAAATGTGTTTTTTATATTTGACTCTTTGATCATTTAACCAGACTCTGGGATAATCCAGCCAAGCATTGAAGCTTGCTGTCTTTTATTCTTTTCCCCAACAAAGTCACCAATTTGTTGGAGCTATTCCTTATAGGACCAAACTTGATTCAATAGATGGGCTTGATTCTCAGGGTAGGCACTCAAGTTTGACAAAAAAATAGTCCAATTGATGAGGATAAAGAACAGTATCCTTCTTCTTTGAGCTCCACATAACTCAGGTGAGTATTGCCTTATCTACACACTCAAGACCCCTTAAGATAAACAATAGGCCTACAAATAGATTATTGTGGAATAATCTTCAAACCCCTTCAGGTAACTTGTACCCTAATGAAGCCAATTCACATGCAATAGCCCTACTTGCATAGAATGAGTCTGAAGATTAGAAAGGACCTCCTACTACTACTACCAACATGAAAGGGAAAGTTATTTGATTTGTATGATTTTAATGTTGGGTTGAAGAGACCCCTGAGATATACTAAGTCTCTCATAGACTAGTGCCTTGTCCAATGGGCCACAGAGTCAAACACCTCACTGCAAAAAAAAGATATGAAACAAGAAGATAGTACATTCAAATATGGTGATGCCTTACATCAGCCATACACCATTGATCAAATCATACATTATCAAACCACTCGTGTATCCAAATGTGTTATCACCCATTCAAAGGATTTTAACCCTCCCCTTAGAAGAGACCTATAAATGAGTAATATATTAACCAACATCAACTAGAAGACAAACATAAGATACCCTTGATACCCTAGTTCATACACACCTGAAAACCAATCCCAAACCTAATTGCTTCTGTGAAAACAACTCTATTGCAGACACATAGGAAATGCAAATAGAAAGATGGAAATAGCCTTGATGCTTCAATTAATAAGTTTGAAACTCAAATGGAGACAATCTGATAATAGTAGAAGTATATTGAATCTCATACATAAGACAAATCAATTACAATGCATATCATATTCTCTGAGCCAACAAAGGAGAAAAGAGAACCCTATATGTAGAGAAGTAGATTAAATCTATAGGAAAAGGACCCTTCATGGAACCAGTTCTCCTCAAAATTTGCAAAAGAAGGAACCCTTACAAAATCAAAACTTCAACCATATATACCACTAGCTGCCTTGGAATCCTAAATAGGCTAGGATGCAACAAGCTTCAGACAACTAGGGTTAGGGTTTCAACAACTACACCAACCCCAACTACAACAAAAATCAAAATTCTTAGAGGGAAAATGGAGTACAGGTCTATCAAATCAAGGATGATCTTTAGGAATGAGAAAGAAATCTGAAAATTATACGAAAATCATAAATTTCACCATATAAATCAATCTGACCAGACCTACAAAATGCCTCAACTCACCAAAAATATCCATCCTCACACAGTACAAACCTTTCTGCAATCTGTCATGACACCCTGGACCACACTGCAATGGGAAACAAATCATCTCTTACTAGCTCCAGTCACTTCTACATTGAATTTTAGTCCTTTCTGTCATTGGGAACCCTCAGAAAATTCAAATTTGAATTACAACAATCACATTCAAGCACCAACAGCAAATTCATGGTCATAATTTAAATCTGAGATCAACTTTAAGTTGTAGCCGTTAGATTTTTTCTTTTCACGGTCCTTTATGTCTTAACTCAACCGCCACCCTCAAGTTAACTTAAGCGAACATGCGACAAAGCATATCCTGTTCATGGGATGAAAATCTTAACCCATCTTTAACTTCATGACCTAGCAACAAGAGGAAAACATTAACCTCAGTCCCATTTTTAGTGAATTGCCAACAAAAGGTTAGTGCCATTTCACCGAATGTTTTACCTTTCTGCCAATTCATTTAGCAATTACGTGAACACTTGCTCACTGGATCACCAATCAATTTAGAATATCATCACCTTATTGCATGAATTAGCGAGGCCTTTGAAAATTTTTCAGGCCGCTAAACACTTTTGTCCGAATTGCTAAGACCTTAGACCCCACCTTGGCCCACTTTATGCCACTTGTCATTGTGTTATTTGCTACTCATGCTCGATCATCTCTGACACAACCCATAAGATCTTACGCCAACCATAGATCTTGTCCCCATCACTGACCTTCTGACAATGGCCCCACCTGACAATATCCCTCATCATCCTCCAGCTCAATCAATAAGAACATGACACCTCAGTGACACATGGCAATTGGTCCCACATTTATCAGCTAACCTTAACCCTCTATCAATTTGGCAAGCACGTGACCAAAGGGATCCTCACCCATTCGCGAGAACTTTGAAGGCACCGCTAGGAAAGTTAGTGATTCCATGAACACTATATGCCAAATTGCTAAATCTTAAGAGCCTCCACTAAATCATCACATCAATCAATGAACCAAGAAAACATTTATCAGAACTGCTAAAAAGATAGATAAATCTACTGGGCCCGCACCAGGAAAATCAACAGTCATCGCAAGATCTTAAGCCTCTGACAAAGCCCATAAGATTATATGCCATATGTTGATTTTTTGACAGGATCAGGACCCTCTGACACATCTGGAATCTAGGTCCCAGTGACAACATGCCACGGTGCTAATACATGGATGAACCAGAAGTTTCCAACTGAGCATACGTGTCAATGGACCCACCTGCCTTCCTTATGAGAATCAATGACTATCGCTATACCACTGCATTAAAAATCAAGAAAGTTATATCAATGGTATAATGACAACCACAAGATTAAAATGAACTTTAATCTACCTGAATGCCAAGAAGACTAGTCCCACTGACAACATTCTAAATCATAATAGGTGGACCAATGAGAGACAGCCAAATCTGCATACCTGGGAAGTGGACCCACTTGAAAAGAAAGGCTATGTCATACAAAGAATTGATGGCCATCTCAAGATCTTATGTGTCTAACACATCACTTGAGTAGATACGCCCACTGTTAGATGGAGATGGTGTCAGAGCTGGGCCCAAGGAAAATAAAGGCTATCGAAACATAGGAAAAAATACACTGGGGGACTTAGGAAAATATTTAATGCCGACAGACTTAGGAACTGAGGAAATATTAAAGGGGAACCCTGACATAAAACTAAAACACATAGTGAGCAAGGGGAAATAATATTTAAGCACATGGGTTATTGAGATTTTAAGTGACCCGATAAAGGTAACATAACAATAGAACAGGGTCATGACAATACAAAGGGTTTTCACACCAATGGCTATATTTTCAAAAATTTGGACTAGGCCTAAAGGCAGAGACCTAAAAATAACTATAGGGACCAAGGGAAAAGGTCTAAGGCCATCAAATTTTTGCACATGCTAACAGACTCATTGAGGTTCCTAGTTTGACACCATCCCCGGCAGTGGTGCCGAAAATGAATAGTCTCACAATAGGTAGAGATAATCATGCCTTTGTCTCACTTAACGGTAAGATATCTATGCTACAGATTACCTATCCCCATCAAGAAGTGCATTTAGATTTTCAACCCAGGGATGTAGACTTGAAATGGGATAGCACAATTTGTGCACTAAGTTCCTTTAGGAGTCCTAACACCTATGCTACAAGAAGATAAAATGGAAGAAAGGAATCTATGCTATTGTTGCATGAAAGTAAACACACTTGACTATTGAATGGAATTACTATAGAAAACTTATGAAATGAATCTAAGCCTACCTAACAACTCAAAATATTCACTATACCCATTTCTACAAATGCTACAAGAAGAAACACAGTGGCAATGATGCAGGAATAAAATAATAACTCTATTTGAAAATAGGAAAAGTACAGGAATCAAATCTATTCTAACTTAATCTAATCCACCTTCCAAGTGGGCCCCCTTGGTTAGCTTCTACTAACTACTCAATGCAAGAGATAATCCAAAATCACTCTTCAATTAAATTCTTCTTAACTGGTTACATAACAACTGACTAACTCATGAAGAACAAAAATAGAGCAACTTCCACTATACTGAATACATAATTCTATCTTTCTTCATTACCTACTAAATCATTCAAAATCCCTTTATATCAAGGATTTACACTTATTGAAAACATAACATAAAAGTCTTATTAAACCTCACCAAATATGGAGGAGATAAAACAACCACAACATAATACAATTACTGCTGACAATAGAATAACAGTTGTGAGGAAATATAATAGGACTAATTCCCTATATTGTTTGGAACAACAGCTCCTTCAATGCTTAGCATATCCATTAGAATCATGTTGGATTCTCTCACAATGGTTGGTCTTCTAACACTCCTTTAATGCAGATGCACCACTCTTCATACCGCTTCGTGTTTACTTGAAAGGTTAGTAACATTTGGTAAACATATGCAAGTCAAAATTTTCAACTCCTACTTAAATGTTAGAACATAGCTTGAAATAATTATATGAAGTACTACATTATATTTATAATTGTCAGCAAAACATATCACTCAACCTACCCATAGATTTTGTGGCTTTAGCTTTACTTGGCATAGGTTCACATAAGTATAAGCAATAAAATGTCTTGGAAATGTTTGTCAAAGTATCAACAAAATATAAAGATCATAACAAAATTGAGGCAATAATTAGACTCATCATCCAACAAAGCTACATATAAGTTGACCCCTGAACAAAATAAGGAGATGGCAAGATAAATCCAAGAACTCTTGGATAAGGGCTTGATCACTAAAAGCCTCAGCCCTTGTGCAATACCTTCTCTTTTGGCCACTAAGAAGGAAGGCACATGGAGGTTGTGCACTGAATCTAGAGCCATAAATAGAATCACAATTAGGTATAGGTTTTCTATGCCTGGGATAGAGGACCTATTAGATCACCTAGGAGGAACAAGGTACTATTCTAAGGTGGACTTGAAGAGTGGATATCACCAAATTAGGATAAGGGATGGTGATGAATGGAAGACAACCTTTAAAACCAATGAAGGCTTGTATGAATGGAGGGTGATGCCCTTTGGTCTATCAAATGCCCCTAGCACATTCATGAGGCTCATGAATGAGGTGCTAAAACCATTCCTTGGAAAATTCATTATAGTCTACCATGATGACATCCTTATCTTCAACAAGATTAACTAGGAGCATTTGGAACACCTTGATTTGGTCTTGAAGAGGCTGCATGAAGAGAAACTCTTTATAAATTTGCAAAAATGTGTTTTTATGTAGGAGGAACTTATCTAATTGGGATTTTTGATTGTAGGTGGGAACATCAATATGAACCCTAAGAAGGTAGAATCCATCCTAATTTGGCCTTCTACAAGGACAATGACTAAAGTAAGAAGCTTTCATCGGCTCACATCCTTTAATAGGAAATTCATCAGGAATTTCAGTCAATTGTGTGCTCTAATCCTTGAGACCATAAAAGGTGGATAGAAATGTAAATTTGTGTGGAACAAAGAGGTAGAGGAAGCCTTTCAAATGATGAAGTGAAAGGTAATGGAAAATCCTATACTTGTGCTCCTTGACTTTAGAAAGTTTTTCACTATTGAATGTGATGCATCAAATCTAGCCATAGGGGTTGTCTTGAGCCAAGAAGATAGGCCCGTGGCCTTTTTTAGTGAGAAGCTGAATGAAGGAAATAGGAAATACTCCTCTTGTGATTTGGAACTATATGCCTAAGTCCAATCATTGAATAAATGGAGGCACTACCTCCTCCCTAAGGAATTTGTTGTCTTCATGGACAACCAAGCCTTGAGTTTCTTGAATAGCCAAGAGAAACTAAGCCAAAAACACATGAAGTGGGTGGAGTCAATAAAAGGATACACTTTTTCAATCAAACACAAGAAGGGAGTTACCAACAAGGTTGTAGATTCTTTGAGCTGAAGATCTTTAGTTGTGCAACAAATCCAACTTCAAAGTGTAGGGATAGACTCATTGAAGGGCATGTACAAGGATGATGAATATTTCAAGGATATCTACAAGGTGTGTTCTAATTTTTCTAAAGCCTATCATGTGGAATATATAGATTATTTGATCCAAGATGGCATTTTTTTCAAAGGACATCAATTATGCATTCCCAAGTGTTCCATGAGGGAGAACATTATCAGTGAGAAGCATGCAGACAGGATGGGAGGACATTTTGGATTAGACAAAACCTTCGAATAGGTGAGAAGGTTTTACAATTGGCCCAAGCTTCAGACTAAAGTGAGGAAGATTTTGGAGACATGTACTATTTGTCAGAGGGCCAAGGGTGCATCTACAAATGAAAGGTTATACCAACCCCTACCTATTCCTACAAGGCCTTGGGAGAGTTGCAACATGGACTTTGTGATGGGTTTGCCTAGAACACAAAAGGGATGTGATAGCATCTATGTTGTAGTGGACAACTTTAGTAAGATGGCCTACTTTATCCCTTGTAAGAGCACCAATGATGCATCATCGATTGCTAATTTTTTCTTCAAGGAAATTGTGAGGATTCATGGCTTACCTCAAACCATACTATCAGACAGAGATGTGAAGTATACTGGGCACTTTTGGAGGACCTTGTGAAAGAGGTTGGGAACTAATTTGAGTTTCATCTCTACCTATCATACACAAATATATGGGTAGACAAAGGTTTTCAACAAGTCCCTTGGAAATATACTTAGGTTCCTAACAAAGCAATATGGAGACAAGTGGGATTCAGTCCTACCACAGGCAAAGTTTTCCTTCAATGACTCAGTCAATAGAAGCACAGGGAAAAGCCCCTTCCAAATTGTGTATGGAAAAAGTCCAAGAGGCATCTTTGAGCTTAGAGAGCTCCCATAAAACACTCCAATCAGTGCTCATGGTGAAGAATTTGTAGAGAGCATGAAGGAGATACATGATTCAGTCAGATTGGTACTAGAGAAAAGTACAGAGAAATATAAGCAAGCCAAATACAAGCATAGGAGGGATGTATAGTTGCAAGTTGGAGACTTGGTGTGGGCACACTTGAAGAAGGAAATATTGTCTAAAGGAAAACATACTAAACTACTCATGAAGAATATTGGACCCTATCCAATCTTGAAGAAACATGGACTGAATGCATATGAGATTCACTTTCCCTCTCATCTTGGTATCTCTCCTATATTAAATATTTCTAATCTAACCCCTTAAAAAGGTGATTTGAATGTAGGATCAGATGTGTAGGTGGATGAAGTTGAAGAGGATGCTGCAAGAATACCTCCTCTTGAACTAGGAAAGCTTCAGAGGATCTTGGACACAAAGGTCCTCAAGATGACCAGGAAGAATGTCTACAAGAAGTACTTGGTGAAATGGTAAGGAAGCCCTAAGGAAGAATCAGTATGGATGGATGAGATTGATATTCAAAAGCATGGTTCAACCTTCCAAGACCTCATCTCAAGAGGACTTGAGATCAGTGCACCCCGGGAGTATGGTGCAGGAGCACCCTCAAACTCATCCATGGCTAGAAAATCAAAGGACCCAAACATGAAGGGTTAATGGGAAGGGTTAGGATACTAATCTGATCTTGAATCCAATGATGTAATAAATTCCTATTTTTTAATTCAAGGTGACAATAGGTATTGTTATAAACCTAGTTGTCTACCTTGACCATTGAGGTACAAGTTGATTAGAAAGGGCCGGAATAATCTAAGTAACTAGGATGGTCTAGTTGGTGTAATATTAGGTGGAAATAAGTTTATTTAAACCTTTCTAAGGTTCTAGGTTGGGTTTAGGATAGAGATTAGTGGGATTGATTGACAATTGACAACTTCATCAAGAGTTGTCAATGTTGTCAATATTGCTTTAAGTAATTTTTCAAAAATTTGTTAAATTTAAATCTCAAAGGTCCCAAACCATCTCAGTTGGTTGGAACTGATTGAGAATTGTATAAACATGTTGGGAGAGTCCAATCAAAGTTGGTTAGAATATTTGGAGAAGATTTCATGAACATTTTCAATAAAATTCATTGATTTTCCTAAGAAATTGACTGTGTTTTCAAATGGTATGAACTTGTACATTCTCACATGTGACATTGAAAGAATTTATAAGTTGGTCTTGTGTTTTATGAGAATAATGAAATTGGTTTTAAGTCCTGAAACAACCTGGAATGAAAGTTATCAAGTTTTGTGTGCTCACTGGTTGCAGGAAGGCCCTAACTAGGGTTTCAAGATAAAATTCATATTTCCAAGAGGGTCCACCATGGAAAAATTATGATTCTTGGTGGAAATAAATGAGGGAGGATTTAATTTAAAATTATTGAGGTCTTAGGTTGGGAAGCCAATGGAGATAGGAGGAATGATTAAACCCTCTCGACAGGCATCTCTATGTGACTGTCCAGAATTTTGGGTTTGAAGACACAACTCAGCCCAGCAGTGGAGTGGTGATCTAAATCCTTAGATTCAGTCATTTTATGAAATCCTAAAATTTTCAAATATTTTATATTTTAAGCTGGAAAGTAATTCAAACACTTCCTTTGTTAATTTGGTCTATTAGCCCTATTAGGCCTAGGAGAGATTTGAGGAGAGTAGGAGTTTGGAGATTGGTCAAAGGTCCAAACTAGGAGTATATTGTTTTTAGGTGGACTAAAATCTATGAGGGTGGTTAAGACCTAATTTGGTGGAGTTCCAAGGAGATTTCCCTCAAGAAATCAAGTTTTCTCCTTGTAGCCCTATAGTGGGTTTGGGTGTCCAAATTGTGTTCCAAGATTTCTTTGTATAGGATTAGCATTCCATTCCATTAGAGATTGATATTAAACCTTGAGTGAACCCTTTTTCCATCCTTGGATTGATAGGTATGATTTGCATGAGTTAGTGCTTTAAGGGTCTGGGAGATTGAATTGAAGAACCAATCTTGATTTGTGGGTTTTTGGGAACTATTTGTCAGAGCCCTAGTTTCTATGCAAGAGGGGGTTGTTAAGGATCTCTAAGTATTTATTTTGAGTATAGATTGGGGCTCTACTCCATTTTCATTTGTCACGGATTTGAAACCCTAATCTGTGCACTTCCAATAGTTTTCACGCCACCATTAGAAGTCAAATTTTATACATATATCCCACCTACCAGCACATTTCATTTTATTTCATTTTGGCATAGTCTGCGAGCAAAGGAGTGTTTAAGGAGGTTATATAAGGTGGGAAGCTACACTAGCTCCACACCCATCCACTCAAGTCAAGATCTTGTCCAAAATCATGTTGAAATATCCATTGACCTAAATCAAGATCCTTCTCTCTCACTTCATTACATAATCACTTTTGGAGTATATTCTAAAGTCCTTCAATCCAAGCAAATGATATATGCTCATGAAGACACAGTCTAGTGTTTATATTATTAAACTCTCTATTCAATGCAATATTGATAGGAAAAGCATTCATTGATTGGTATTATAAGTTTTGATCATTCCATGTACTGGTTATATTGTTATGAAGTCTTAAAATCAAATAATTTCAGTCCTTTTATTGACTATTCTTGTATAGTGCTTGGCATGCAAACAATATTTGTCTTGAAGAACAAATCATTTCCTAGGCTCTATCAAATAGTTGGCAAGCAATGATGTATTATATATTTCTAAATTGCTTCAAAAGGCTTAAACTCACCAAAAATATTCATCAATACACCCCCCATCCCACCATCCACACCCATCCACTCATGTCAAGATTGTTATTATAAGTTTTGATCATTCCATGTACTGATTATATTGTTTTGAAGTCCTAAAATCAAATAATTTCAGTCCTTTCATTGACTATTCCTATATAGTGCTTGGTGTGTAAATAATATTTGTCTTGAAGAACCAATGATTTCCTAGGCTCTGTCAAATAGTTGGCAAGCAATGATGTTTTCAATATTTCTAAAGTTCTTCAAAAGGCTTAAACTCACCAAGACTCTTCACCAATACACCCCCCATCCCACCATCCACACCCATCCACTCATGTCAAGATCTTGTCCAAAATCATGCTGAAATAACCATTTACCTAAATCAATATCCTTCCCTCTCACTTCCTTTGTTACATAATCACTTTTGCAATATATTCTAAAGTCCTTCAATCCAAGCAAATGTAAGTCAATAACACCAAATATATCACTTAGAAGTCTTGTGAAGAGTCATGGTGAGTTTAAGAGTCTTGGTGAGTTTAAGTGATATATTTGGTGTTATTGACTTACATTTTCTTGGATTCACAAGATCTTGACATGAGTGGATGGGTGTGGTTCGTGGGATGGTGGTGTATTGGTCAATGTGATCTTCTCATGAAGACATAGTCTGGTGTTTAAATTATTAACCTATCTATTCAATGAAACATTAATAGGAAAACCATTCATTGATTGGTATTATAAGATTTGATTATTCCATGTACTGATTATATTATTTTGAAGTCTTAAAATCAAAGAATTTCAGTCCTTTTATTGACTGTTCCTATCCAGTGCTTGGTGTGCAAACAATCTTTGTCTTGAAGAACCAATGATTTCCTAGGATCTGTTAAATATTTGGCAAGCAATGATGTATTTAATATTTATAAAGCACTTCAAAAGGCTTAAAATCACCAAAAACATTAGTAGTAGTACCTCTAAACCAATTCTAGAGTCTTATTTATCCCAAAATAACCACTAAGACTCCCATTTTGTTTCTCTTGCATTGGGTTCTCTCTCATTGAACCTCTAGGCACACAAAGTAGTCCTCCCATAAATAATAGACCTTCTTGAAGAGTATAATCAGAGTAATCATTGTGAATATAATTTTGAAACTCTTTACATACCTTATATGGAGCTAAGAAGACTTCATCATCCAGGTAAAATTCTTTGAGATTGTTTATACCAATGCTCCTTAATTGTACCTCTTGGACTGTCAAAAGCCTTCTACTCAAAGTGTGTGCAACTTCATTTTTTTTTTCCTTTTGTATGCTTGATTATGAAAGTATAATCTTTCATGTACTCTATCCACTTCATAAGTTTGTGGCTTAGATTGTCTTGAGAGTTTAGGAAGCTCAAAGCCTGATTGTCTATATATACCACAAATTCTTTAGGGAGGAGGTAGTGTCTCCATTTTCTCAGTTCTTGGAATAATGCATACAACTCCAAGTCATATGAGGAGTATTTATTTTTTGCATCCCTTAGTTGTTCACTATGGAAAGCCATTTGCTTGTCTTCCTGATTTAGGACTTCTCCTATAGCAATATTGTTGGCATCACGTTCAATAGTGAATAGTTTTTCAAAACTAGGTAGTTCCAAGATAGGTTGCATGGCTATCTTCTCCTTCAAGGTTTCAAAACCCCTGATTGCCTATTAATTTCACTAAAACTTATCTTTCATTCCACCTTTTATGGAGTCGAGGACTAGTGCACATATCTCACTAAACTGTCTGATAAACTTCCTATAAAATTATGCCAAATCATGGAAGCTTCTTACCTCTATAGAAGACTTAGGTGTAGGCCAATATACTATTGCAGCCACCTTGCTAGTATCCATTTTCAAGTTCCCTTATGATATAAAAAATCCAAGTTACACCAAATCCTATTTCATGAACTCACACTTATCCAAATTTATGTTTAGCTTTTCCTCATGCAATCTCTATAACACAATTTTCAAATGCATCAAATGGTCTAACTTACTCTTGCTAAAAATTGAGATGCCATCAAGATATGCCACAACACATTACCTATGAAGTCCTTTAATTTCTTCATTATGTTGTGGTTTTATCTTATAGGAAGCTTTTTTTGCAAGTGAGGCTCCTAGAATGAAGTCTATTTGATGGCTAATGGCTCTCTTAGGAGGTAAGGTAGAAGTTTGTCCATCACTAACCATCTCCTTGTATTGACCTCGTAGCTCTTGCACCAGTATGTGTAGTTATACCTTCTTGTCCACCTTCTCATCTTTAGGTTTCAACACTAAATAAAATGCCACTCCTTAACCTTCCTCTAGTGTATTCAAGAACTCTTTTTCTCCTACCAAGATCACATTAGGTCCTACTAATCTAACTTCCCCTTCTTCTATGATTGACTAAATTTTTATGTGACTCCATCCTTCTTGAAAGATTAATATTTTTTTTCTCTATCATGAATGGCCTACCAGTAAAACTACAAAGGTCTTCCCAATAAAAGATGGTAATCATCCATGGGCAAGACATCACACAACACCCTATCATTATATCTCCCTATGGTGAATTCTACCCAAGCTTGTCCATTGACTAACACACGTTGGCCCTTATTCAACCAAGTGACCCTATAGGGGTTAGTATGTGGGATTATTCACAAATTAAGTTTACTAACTACCTCATTAGAAAATATATTGGTGGAGCATGAATCAATAATAATATTAAAAAACTTACCTAAGATTTTGCACTTGATTCTAAACAGAGACCTTCTTTGGCTTGGTTCATCTTTGATTGTGTAAAAGGTAAAATATGGATGAGGTCCTAGAACAATGGTTTGCACATAAAAGAGACCCCAAAGACAATATTTTACACTTATATGAAATTATATTGATATGGAAAGTAAATGTAGATGAATAATGTTGAAATGAAGTGAGAAAGGTACTTACCTTTGAAAAAGGATTGGCTAAAAACCATGTCAGATAGTCTAAAAAACTCTAGATTTTCATGCTATTAAACTGAAACCGCGAGATCTACAAAACCTAGAAATCTTTTTCTGAGGTCAGGTCATCTTTGTCCTAGGTCAAGGATGAGGTCATCTCTAACCTAGGTCAGTGTCTAGGTTGTCCCTGACCTAGGTCAGGGTCTAGGTCATCCTTGACCCAACTACTTCGACGGAAAATCTATTCGCAGATCCCAGAAGTTCGGCAAAATGGGTATCCAGATCTGCACTTCAATTCACCATCATGTACCTATACCTACAAGAAAATTGGTTTTTTTTGTTGGGGGAGGGTTTTTCCTTAGTCAAAACCTAGTTTGGAATCAACCTTAATAATGAAATTGAAATGGAGAATGCTAGCACGTAGTAGAAGTAGATCTAATAACAAAGGTATGATTTTCAATAGATATGCAATTATACTTCAAGTGTAAATAAGTATGTTGATATGAAAGCTTGAACATAACATTTAACAAATGTAAATCAAACCCTCCATGATTAGATTCTTGGAATCCACCTTGAGGGAAGAATGAATGGATCTTGAAGGAAGATCGCACCACCATGATGGCTAGATCTAGGGTTTTGAATGATGAGTCTTGAATGCTTGAATCAAATCCCTTCAAAGGATTGAATGCTTGAATCCTTGATCTTAAATGGAGAGCTTGAATGGAGAAGAAGACTTCAATGGATGATTTCTTGAATGCGAATATCTCCTTGAGAGCCCTTGATCATAAAATTGCTTGGTGTCTTGATCATGAAAAGTGGATGTGAAAATGAGAGAGGAAGGCTTCCTTTTATAGTGATCTAGGGAAAAATCCTCTAGAGGGGCCACCTTGGGGAATTTAATTCCACTTAGGCCTTAACCCTTTAGAAATTGACCTAGATTAAATTTAATTTAAGAGTTTACCATTTCGGAGACCAAAACAACCGACTTAGAAGTGGGGAAGCAATTCTTTCTGAATCTTGACATTCAGAAATCATGGAAACTTGAAATTTGGACCTGGAGTCAAGGATGAGGTAGACCCCACCCTAGGTCAGGGTTGAGGTAGTCCTTGACCAAAAAATGTCACCCTTGACCCAAAAGTCAACAATGTTAGAATTTTAGTTCAGGATGCTAGGAAAATGCAGATAGAAAGTGGAAAAGTGGGTAGAATCAGGGGAAAATTCTAGATCAAAGCTAGGGACCCATTCAAGGTGTTTGAAATGATACCAAATCACTTACTCAGAGGGTTAAATGATCTTAACATGGAAGTGCTTTCATTTTAAGATGATACATTAAGCCTCCACTTTAACAAGAGTATGGACTCAATACAAACTCTTGGTAAAGGAGAAGATAGAAGATATCTAAGTGGATTCACAATGAGATAAAAATAACACTTAGCTAAGGACACAAGCCCCCAAACTAAGGATTCAAACTCAACATACATGCACGAGGGTGTGAAAAGAGAAAACCAAAAGAACAAGGGTTAGTACTAAACAACCCAAATCAATTAGCATAAGAAACCTCACTAAGAAATATTTCTCATACTACTATCATATTTGGAAAGCTATCATAAAAGCATAAATGATTACATAAGAAATATAAGAGTGACACTATAAATAACATAGCTTCATGATCCAGTCCTACTAGCATGAAAGTGAAAAGAGAGAAAGGAGAAAGTGATTACCTTGCCCAGTAAGATGCTCACCTTACTGTGAATCACCTTAGAGGGAGAGCCTAGAAGGGTCACCTATTAACTCTACCTTGAAATTGGAGTGTGTCTTATGATGGCTTCTGGAACACCCATAGATCGACCTTCTTATATCACTATGAATATGAAATGCATGTCTCCTCAGGATTTAGCAACTTATGTGTGTTACCTTCAGAAGATATAACATATCAGAAATGTGTGTCTCTTAAAGATTTAGAAACTTATCTGAGTTACCATCCAAGATTTAGCATATTTGAAATTGGAAATGCATGTCCCTTCAGGATTTAGCAACTTATGTGCGTTACCTTCAGAGGATTTAGCATATTGGAAATCTATGTCTCTTCAGGATTTAGAAACTTATGTGCATTACCTTCAGAGGATTTAGCATATTTGAAATTGGAAATGCATGTCCCTTCAGGATTTAGCAACTTATGTGCATTACCTTCAGAGGATTTAGCATATTGAAAATTGAAAAATGCATGTCTCTTCAAGATTTAGCAATTTATGTGCATTACCTTCTAAGATTTAGCATGTTGCAAAACAAAAGGTTAGAAGAAAAATACATAATATAGAGTGAGGGAGGCCGTATATATGCCCCCCTCCTTAAGATGGAAAAAACATACTTTTTTGACATGTTAAGGAAAAAAAATAACAAGGATAAAGTCTTCTTCAACATCAAGAAAATATCCATAGACAACACCCAGTCCAAGCCAAGAAGATCATAGCTCCGATGAGGCCATGGAAGGGATGAATGCAAAGAGATATCATGCAAGAAGTGAAAAAGTAACCCTTGTGAGGGATAACACACTATTCATTTTCCAAGGTCAGAGATATATCAACCATGGAAACCCAATGTCAAACAACAAAAGAGGTTGTGATCAAGGACAAAGATTCTCAATGCAAACAAAAATTTTCATGTATAATTGGATATCACAAAATAAATAGATACTGATTAACCAAGGGAACAATGGATCTCAGAAAGATAGAATAGAAGGAGATGACATCCTTTCCCCCCAAGTGTAGGAACAAAGATGGAAGGGGACCTATTATATTGCTCACAACACTATACAAGACAAAAATCCCCCAAGGATTAGGCTAACATTGTTTACATAATGTGGAGCTCCATAATAGGAACATAAATGTTATTTAGAGAAAAAAGGATTGAAATAAAACTCATTGCCACATGATATATTGTCAACATTACTATCAATGAGTTGCCTAATCTTATAATGTAAAGCTTGACATTTAGAATGATCATGAAATCTATAATATAAACAAAAAGGAAGAGTCCTTAAGTGTGGACTGCATTTATTTTTGCGTTTAGGTCTAGCAATCATCTTAGAATGAAGGAGTTTAGGAAAAAGAACTTCTTGGTCAAATTCCTCTACAGGTTCATCATGTTTTAAAGTGTTATTTGAGATGTTGTTAACATTGATTTGTTGTTGAGGATTAAATCCAAATCCATAAAAATTCTCATGCCCCCCAGTATGTAAGGGCATTTGAATTCCCTATTTATCCTTACCACATCCTTAACTGTTAAATCCTTGTTTAACAAGGAAATGATAACCATGACCATAACAAGAAGCCATATCAAAAGGAGTCAATGGAATTTCAGCAGTCACAATATCATCCTTAGTAGATTTGACAAATTCATTATTGGTATAAGTAGAGAAAAAGTTATTATGAAGTATTTTAGAAGTAAAAACTCATTGTTGAAACTCTCTTTGTTGCTTCATAAAGTCAAGATCATTAACCTTATACTCTCCAATAAAGGTAGGATTAAAATCTAAGGTTCAGCAATCATCGTCAAGAAGAGAATTAGAGGAAGAAGGATTACCATTAGAAGTAGGAGTAGTGTGGGTTTGAATATTCAAACAAGGATTAGGTGCATCATCCATGTGAAGTTTATACATCTTTTTATTATGTATAAACTTGACTTTATGGTGAAGGGTGGAAGGAATAACATGCATCTCATTCAATCAAGGTCTACCCAAAAGAAGGTTATAATTCAGAGGTCCAGCCACAACATGAATAGGTGTATTTAGGATGACCGGTCCTACTTTGATAAGTAAGGTAATGATTCCTAAAGTTTCCTTAGCAATGTTATCAAAGTCACGTATAGGAACATTGTTAGGTTGAATAGTTGAAAAATCAGCATTAATCACTTTGAGCATGCCCATGCTACAAACATTAATCCTAGATCCATTATCAATAAAGGTCCTACAAATGATACTTTTATTGATAGTAACAAAAACCATAAGGGCATCATATAGATTCTAAACTTCCTTAGAAGGTAAATCCTTTTGAGTAAATATAATGTTAGGAGGAACCGGGGTAGCATGCATGCATTGTAAGAAGTTATTGATGTTCTCTTGATTAGGAGGTCGAGTGGGAAGAGTTGCTCGAGATTTTTGCAAGGATTCATAGTAGGTAGGTGAAGTTTGAAGAAGCTCCCATAAAGAAATCTTTGTAGGAGTATTCTGCAATTGGTTTATCAAATTATACTCCTTGCTAGGAAGACGGGGTGGAGGAGGAAGGATAGGTTGAGAAGGTGATAAAGAAGTAGAAACCACCAGATTAGGTTGAAGGTTATTCCTTGTACGATATGTGTGAGCTCTAGAATCTTGATCATTGAAAGAATCCATAGGTTTACCTTTGATAGTAATATGAGGACAAATTTTGATAGTCAACAAGGGTTTCAAAAAAACCATATTAGTTGTCTCAACACTACAAATAGATTCACAAGCAGGAAGTAAAGAAGACATCCTACAAGGAGATGAGGTAGAATCTTGATTCTCCATAGGATCATCACTAAGAGGGAGAACATTAAGGGAATTCATATCATTATCCACTAATGCCTCATCACTAGAAGGAATCCCAAATGGAGGTAAAGCATCTATAATGTCATCTTCTTTCACTAAAATGTCTGCATAAGGGGAGTGTGTTTTAGAAAAAGATTTATCATCATGTATGAATATGTCATCTATTAATAATCACCATCTTGTATCAAAGCTTCTTCATGAGGAGGGGATAAATCAATGTCTTTATCCAAGGGATCATTCACAATAGTTTTATGAGGAAGAAAAAAAATCAACATCCCCATCCAAAGGTGTTAGAAATGGGAACACTAAGAGGGGGGGGGGGGCATGAATCAGTGTTCACTATATTTTAACTTTTCCCTTTAATCTTTATTCTAAACTTAAATGCTTAAGTATTGAAATAAACATTCACATAAACATGACACCAATATGGTTACAGGGGAACCTAAATAGGTAAAAGCCCCGGTGGGACTTGATACCCACTAATATTCTACACCAGTGTTTTGTGATCCTTGTTAGAAGATCCTTTACCCTGTTAGGAGTAGCTTTACAATAATTTAAGTACATTAGACCTTGTTAAAGGTCATACCTTGTTAGGATTCTTTTACAATGATCCCTATTGGGGGAGTGGACTCACTATCCTAGAGCTCACTGCTCAAATGGTGAAGGCTACAACCTTCTAATTTCAGATACACACTATCTATGTTGGTGAACTATCACTGTGACATTGCTTGTCTGATCAGTTCCTTTGGTGCGTTGATGCTTTGACATCTAGAAAATATTTAATACAGCTTATGTTGTCTTCTCATACCTCTTTTTTGCTTATCACAACTCTATTACAACTTTCATACCAAATACAATGGGCACATCTTATATTTATATGCTCATACAAAAAAAACAATTAGGTCAGCCATATTACTAATTAAAAACAATGCTTCCAAATGAATTTTCTTAAGTTTGCTTAAAATAAATACATATAAACATATCAAAAACCTAAATACAATGGGCACATGGCCTTTACAACATTACATTATAATCGCAAACCAAAATGCTAACTATCGGCTCCATGCTCTGTTCTCTACTAGCACACACTAGCTATGTAACTTCAACTGACTATAACTTTCACATCTTTCCATATCTACTTATGCACTCATAGAATAAGAATAAGTATAGTCTAACAAGATTAACTTCTAGGGTGCATACCATATTTCATCTGTACACATGTGCACTGATGCTCTGAGCTGCAGGAACACTGTATATTGTCTAGTCTTCAACACTTAACTAAATTCTAATCTTTACACTAAGTGCATTGACTCTAAATTGTTGTATGACTTTGTTTCCATCTTTCCAACAATATCCCCCTTTTTCATTGATGGCAACAAAGGAATATGGCCAAGTTGCTAACTATACCTTTACATAAAAACTTTTCTCTTCTATACATTTTTATACATAATCTTATATCACCCTATACATATATATACTCCATATTCTATACAAAACTCCCCCTTTGACATTAATGAAAAAGGTGCATCAAAAAACTATATATCCACATACTCACTAAGGGAAAACATCTAGATATGCAATCTTGAGGTTCTGGATCTCCTTCTTCCAAAAGGTTATCAGAGAGTTAACTATTTGGAGATGGGTGCATAATGCATTTTGAAGCTTCTCCATCTTCTCCAAGTCACTGATGGGACCATGATCATAAGTTACCATGGTATCATCAATCTCCTTTATATTCTGATTGAGGATGTCTAAAGAGGGCACAAGACCATTCCTCAACTAAGTCTACCTAGACCTTATCCTTGTTATCTCTTTTTCTTCCTTCTCAATCTTGTCTATCTATCCTTGGTAGACATTGTTGCACATTTTCACATTAGTGGATGTGTCTAACACTGAATTCTTTATCTCCTCAATCATAGCTTCTACTTCTTTTATCTTCTTGAAGTGAGCATTAGTGAACTTGTCTTGATCCATACATGCTGCAATGATGCTTCTTCCTTCATCAAAAAATTCTTTCAAGGATGCTTGACTAGACTTTAGAGAATTCAAGTCTAGTGCAAAGTTTCTCATCAACTCATTCAGTCTCATCTTTAAGTACTTCTCTTCTGCTACTATGGACACAAATTCTTCTAGGCTAGAAAAATTTATTTTGAACTGTGAGAGGACTAAACTCACATCATCAACCAAATGTACTTCTAGCACTTTTGTATCATCTAGCAACAAATTGTTCAAAATATTCATTGATTCTATAAGGAAAGGATTTCTCATAACTTGTTTTTCTTTTGCCTTCTCCATAGCCAAGACACTAAAATTAATCAAGTCTTCTTCTTTCCAAGAGTCCAACCAACTTGTGTTAGATTTCAAACTTGACAATAATGCTGAGGAGGGAATGATGGGAGTGTTGTCCATCACTTCTCATTTTACCTTTGCAAGATCAACAGAAGTATCTTCTTCTTTCTTTTCTACCTCTTCTTCTTCTTATTATTAAATACATCTTCTATGAGTACTTCTTGCTGAGTGGGAGATGTATTGCTGCATAAGATTTTAGATTCTTCGGTGCTAACAAATGCTTCCTCAAACTTATCCAAATCCTTATCAGTATCTGTCATGGCTATCTCCACATTAACTATGAAAATAGTGTTGCCTTTATGTGATTCTGAGATGGGTGCAGACTTGTTTTCTTCTTTTTGCATTTCTTCTATGGGTGTTCAGTCCTGAGGACCTGTCACTGGTACATTGAAGGTCTCTGCATGAATGATGGGTGCAGTAGGTGGTTTTATGTGTTGTTCTAATAACACCTTTTCAATTGCCTTCTCTATTTCCTTCGTTATCATCTCATAGTCTTTGTTCATAATGTGTAGAGTTCTCATCTTTGTCCTTAAGTGCAGCTTCACTATATTTAGTAACAATGACCTTTCTTCAATAGAACATACTGGAAGAGTGGAATCAAGAATTTGTTCCCTTATTCTCAGATCTTCTTCAATGGCTTGTCTTTTTAAGGTGTCCATTATTTCCCATACCTTATCTAGAATTTCTATTTTCAATTCAAGAATTGTCTTCTTGAACTTTATCATATGTTTGACAATCATCTCATGTATCTCTAATTTGTCAATCTCACTGTAAGTTTCATAAAACTTCCCTAATTGATCAATTCTGCCCTCATCAACAATTCTAGTGCTCAATACTTTAAGGCTTGGTCTGAATCCTACCTTAGGAGGTTCTTGAATGTTTTTCTTGCTCCTTAATGCTTGTGAGGATGGATGACTAGAGCTAGCTTCTTTCTTCCTCTTGATTATAGGCTTATACTCCAGACGAGTGTTCAGATGCATAGTATCTATGGGTGCAGAAGGAGTATTATCTTCTTTACCCTTCTGACTATCATCTGATTCAATTTTCATCTTGTTCAACTTAGGATCTTCTTTTTCTTCCTCTACTTCTATGCCTTTCAATTATAGGGAAATCTTTTCATCCCTTTCTTTATCAAGGTCTGCTTGAGACACACCATGTATTCTCAAGATCTTAGAAGTGACCTTTGTAACCTTTCTTTTAGTTGCTGCACTATTAAGTTTTGCATCAAATTCTCTAGTCTTTTCCTCATAGGTTCCCCACCTAGGTTCATTAGGATCTTTGGGGGCTAATAGAAGTACCTATGCATAAGCTTCAAGAACTTGTTCCTCTACCACATACCCAAGTGGATGAATCCACTTAGTTCTAGGCTCAATAGATTCCATACATGTAGTATCAGTTTGTACCATGTAAAGCATATTCTATCCTTATATTTCTCTACAATGCTTTCTAGAATCCTATACCTCATCTGCATCTTAGCTCTAAAGGTCTTCAATTCCAATGTGACATTAGTGTGCTTTCTATGGATGCTTTGTTGGATATCTGAGGCATTTTTGGAATGGACTTGTCCAAATAAAAATTTGAAACTCTTCCAACTATATGAAGGTACATATAGATGATTAGGGAACCAAACCTGAATATCTTTGTTTTGTCATGTTTGATGGCTTTGATGTTATCTATCAACTATGCACGCAAGATCTCACACAAGTTGAATTCTCCATCTTCTTTTACTATTCTGATGGCAGCTAGAATAGTGCCTGCAAACACACTATTCACCCTGCTGGTGTGATGAAATCTGTAACCCAGTATCATTGACATCAATTTGATGTCTGCTTGCTCAATCAGCTCAATAGTCATGCTGTGCCTATTGCTCCTTGACTTACATACTTTCTCAAGCATCTTTCTGACATCCTTGCCCATAGGAAGGATGACACTTATTCTAGAAAGGCCTATCATCTCATGTATCAGACCACTTGTGATTCTTACTCGAACATCTCCAATCCAAAATAGATCATCATGGATTCTTCTCAATAAGATCTTTATCCATTCTATCTCATAGAATTCATATGTCCTAGCATACTCAATAATAGGGTGATCATTCCATTTGGTGTATACATCGATGAATGTTTTATCCTCTTTCAACATGGTATCCATGTGCACCCTTAACCTATCTAGTCCAATAGGTTCTTTCTTATAGTACATCTAATCCCTTATGTCTTCCACATGCATGACACCCATAGGCATGTGGGAGAAAGTTCCCTCTAAATCATCTAGGGTTGATTTAAATGGGTGCCTCTTGAAAACATATCTTTTCTTCTTAGCAACATCATAAACAATGGGAGTGGCCATGACCTACTTGTCAATCACTTTCCAACTAAATTTAGAGATAATCTGATGGCTTCTGTATCAACACAACAAGCTAGGATTTCTACAACTGATCAAATGCACTGATATCTACAGAAAATAACTGATAGATCAATCACCAAGACTTCAAAACAACTTCCAATGCTCCTTCTTCTCTCTATCACTCTGAATTTAAATGCAATGAGAAATCAAATAACTTCTCTATACTTTAAAAGTGAAAAATCCTCCATTAATGCACATCGCGTAAACCAGGTTGTCACTTCAAAATTTTCAACTAGAGTTCTGCTAACATTTAGCATGTGCGCTATTGCACAAAGCTTACTATACACTCCAAAAGCTTAAGTCCAAAGGCACATACTCTAAGGATGATTATACCAGCCAAGCAGGGGTCTAGAGCTAAATTAGCTCCCCCTATGACCCTGAGGGCCATTCATGTAGATGTAGAGGGTGTGTCCATTGGGGATGCATCCAATACATTTTCATCAGTCTTTTCCTTCTTTTTCTCTGACCAAATCATGCTCACATCATCTAAGGCTTTGACAAAATTAACTTCTCCTACAAGATCCAAAACTGGTTCTTTGACCTTTTTAGGGCTTCCCTAACCTTGCGTCCTTGATCTACAGAACTCTAAGATATGTCTAGCATTTTTACAAGAGTGACAAATGACTGGAGGTCTATTATTCCTTGGCACATTGATATGAGTCACCATTCTACATTTGTTTTTTATGTGACCATTATAGTTTCATATCTGGCATGTAACATTCTGAGTACTTCCATTTATCTAGTTTTGATTTCTCTAATCTTGCTAAATTCTATTCTTCTTACTAGTCTTGCAATTCATAGCTCTATGACCAAATTTGTTGCATGAATAACAATGACCATTAAAAGGTTTTACCTCTGTAGAGTTCCTCGCAATGTGTCCATGCTTGTTACAAGAAAAATAGGTGCATTCTACTTGCTTGTGCTCATTCTTAGGTGGTCCACCATTATCTTTGGTTTGATCTTTAGTCTTGTCAGCATCAGTAGAGTCCTTTTGTGAATTCTTTCTTGCCTTCATATTGTCAATCTCATTTTGTGCTTCATTGTATCCAATACAGCTAGTGTCTCCTTTGACTCTCCTTGCATACAACTGAGATTATATCAAATTAGAACTAGTGTGTAATTTGTCAATATGATTCTTTTCTTCTTTCAATTCAAACTCCAAGCTTTCTTTTCTATTTCTTAGCTCCAATATTTCCATATTTTCTTTCCTTAGTTCTTCATTTAGTTGAAGGTTCTCTTTGATCTGTTCATCATAGACTGCTTGATTATTAGTAAGCTTATCATCAACCTCTTCAAGTTTTTCTTTTAAGGATTTGTTTTCTTCATTGATCTTCTTTACCATTGTCCCTAGATCACTCATAGATCATTCTTTGAAATCTTTCCTTATCTTTTTTATGACTAATTGAGCATCACTGAGTTTGTCCTTTAGTTCTTCAGGTTCTCTTTCTGACTTGTCCAAATCTTCAAGACCAGCTTCAAGATTTCTTTTTAGATGTTTCATTTGAACTTTGTCCATGATCTCCTCAAGTGGTTAAAATTCTATGCTAATGACCAGAGCTCTAATACCAATTGTTAGAATTGGGAACACTGAGAGGGGGGGGGCAGGAGAGGTGAATCATTGTTCACTGTATTTTAACTTTTCCCTGTAATCGTTATTCTAAACTTAAATGCTTAAGTACTAAAATAAACATTCACATAAACATGAAATCAACACATGATACCAATATGGTTACAGGGAAATCCAAATAGGTAAAAACCCTAGTGGGACTTGATACCCACTAATATTCTACACTAGTGTTTTGTGATCCTTGTTAGAAGATCCTTTACCATGTTAGGAGTAGTTTTATATTGCTTTAAGTATAATAGACCTTGTTAAGGGTCAGAACCTCATAGGAGTCTTTTACATTGATCCCTATTAGGGGAGTGGACTCACTATCCTAGAGCTCACTACTCAAATGGTGAAGGCTACAACCTTCTAATTTTAGATACACACTATATTTGTTGGTGAACTGTCACTATGACACTAGTTGTCTGATCAGTTCCTTTCGTGTGCTGATGCTTTGAACTCTAGAAAAGATTTAATAAATAATATGCTATCTTTGCATACCTCTTCTCTTCTTATCACAACTCTATTACAACTTCTATACTGAATACAATAGGTGCATCTTATATTTATACGCTCATACGAATAAAATAATTAGGTCGGCCCTATTACTAATTACAAACAATGCTTCCAAATGAATTGGATTAAGTGTGCTTACAATTATACATATAAACATGTCAGAAACCTAAATACAATGGGTGCATGGCCTTTACAACATTATATTATAATCACAAACCAAAATGCTAATTGTCGGCTCCATGCTTTGTTCTCTGCTGGCACACATTGGCTGTGCAACTTCAACTGACTGTAACTTTCACATCTTTGCATATCTACTTATGCGCTCATAGAATAAGCATAAGTATAGTCTAACAAGCTTAACTTCTAGGGTGCATACTATAATTCATCTGTACACATTGATCCTCTAAGCTGCAGGAACTCTGTACACTATCCAGTCTTCAACACTTGACTGAATTTTGATCTTTACACTAAGTGCACTGATTCCAAACTATTGTATGACTTTGTTGCCATAATAAAAACACTATATCAAGTCATATACTTCAGTATAGATAGCTTGCCAACAACAGGTTCAATAAATCACTTGAAAAATACTTGAGGTAACTTTTGCAACATGATAACCAATAAAGAAATGCATATAAAATAGATCTAGATATATCCAAATGAATAAGCGTGAAAAGGAAATCAAACACCACAAACACAATTAGGAATCTAATTTGACAAAAGAAAGGGATAAGTGTGTCAGGTTCACCAAAATCTACAAGGTAAAATATGGATGAGGCCCTAGAACAATGGTTTGCACATAAAAGAGACCCAAAAGCCAATATTTTGTACTTATACAAAATTTTATTGATATGGAAAGTAAATGTAGATGACTAATGTTGAAATGAATAGGTAAAGGTACTTGCCTCCAAAATATAATCAGTTGAAAACCCTATCAGATAGTCTTAGAAACTATTGATTTTCGCACACTACAACTGAAACTGCAAGATCTACAAAACCCCCAAAAAAAATTTTGAGGTCAGGTCATCTTTGTCCTAGATCAGGGATGAGGTTGTATCTAACCTAGGTCAGTGTCTAGGTTGTCCTTCACCTAGGCTGGGGTCTAGGTCATCCTTGACCCAACTGCTCTGATGGAAAATCTATTCGCAAATCTCAGAAGTTTGGCGAAAAGAGTATCCATATCTGGACTTCAATTTGGCATCATGTACCTATACTTGGAAGAAAAATGGTTTTTTTTTGTTGGGTGAGGGGTTTTCCTTAGGAAAACCCCAGTTTGGAATCAACCTTAATAATGAAATTGAAATGGAGAATGCTAGCCAGTAGTAGAAGTAGATCTAATAACAAACCTATGATACTCAATAGATATCCAATTTTACTTCAAATGTAAACAAGGATGTTGATATGAAAGATTGAACATAAGATTTTAAAAATGAAAATCAAACCCTCCATGATTGCATGCTTAGGATCCACCTTGAGGGAAGAATGAATGGATCTTGAAGATGAACAAAGGATCTTGAAGGAAGATCACACCACCATGATGGCTAGATCTAGGGTTTTGAATGATGAATCTTGAATGCTTGAATCAAATCCCTTCAAAGGCTTGAATGCTTGAATCCTTGATCTTCAATGGAGAACTTGAATGGAGAAGAAGACTTGAATGAATGATTTCTTGAATGTGAATATCTCCTTGAGAGCTCTTGATCATGAAATTGCTTGGTGTCTTGATCATGAAAAGTGGATGTGAAAATGAGAGAGGAAGGCTTCCTTTTATAGTGATCTAGGGCACAATCCTCTAAAGGGGCCACCTTGGGGAATTTAATTCCAATTAGGCCTTAAACCTTTAGAAATGGACCTAAATTAAATTCAATTAAGATTTTACCATTTCAGAGACCAAAACATCTGACCTAGAAGTGGGAAAACAATTCTTTCTGAAACCTGACATTCAAAAATCATGGAAACTTAAAATTTGGACCTGGGGTCAGGGACAAGGTAGACCCCGCGCTAGGTTAGGGTTGAGGTAGACCCTGCCCTAGGTCATGGTTGAGGTAGACCCTGCCCTAGGTCAGGGTCAAGGTAGTCTTTGACCTAAAAATGTCACCCTTGACCCAAAAGTCAACAATCTCAGAATTTCAGTTCAGGATGCTAGGAAAATGCAGACAGAAAATAGAAAAGTGGGTAGAATCAGGGGAAAATGCCAGGTCAAAGTCAGGGACCCATTCAAGGTGTTCAACATGATCCCAAATCACTTACTCTGAGGGCTAAATTCTCTTAACATCGAAGTGCTTCCATTTTAAGAAGATACAGATTGGTTCTTTCATGCGAGTCCCTCTAATCATAATAATGTCTCCTGCATCTGAATCTAATTCCACTTCAAAAATCTTGTTACTTGAGGTCTCTTATTGAACATAACTTACTCTTTTTACTTTACCTTGAGTTTGTATGTGTGAAAATTGTACCTGATCTGTAGATACAACACTTCAGTAAAACATTAGAGGTTAGCTATAATCAAAATCATGCAAAATTGAAATCTAATTTAACCAAGCGATTTACTGCCTTCTAGTAGGTGTGAGATTAATGTTCTCAGATTGTTATCGAGATCAGTGACCTAGACGACACCTAAACAAAGGATTTGAATGCAATTGATCTAGATATGAATTGAATGCAATTAATCTATATTTTTTTGATTTTCTATGCAATGATATGAAAACTTAATATGGAATCTATGCTAATATGGAAAATTGATATGCTATGAATTGATCTAACAATGATATGAAAAATAATCTAAATGAATGTAAAAAAAACAAATTGATCTCACAATAGCCTTGATTCACAATAAGCTTTGATTCTCCCAATTCCAATTCTCCGGCATGATTGTGCAAAAATATGAGATGCTTGGATGCAAATTTGAGAGATGAATGAGAGATGAATTATGAAGAGATGAGCCTTATTTTTATAGAAATCTAGGGCTTTGGAGGTTGTGAAAGAAAGCCATAAATCACTCAAATAACTCAGGTTGATTTTTGAGTTATTTTTAAATAACAGATAATTAAGTCACAAAAATCATGCAAAAGCATAGTTCAACTCGAATTAGAAGTTTAGATCCACTTTAAAACTCAAAAATATGTTGAGTTTCAAAAAGCTAACAACTTGTATTGATTTTCCAATTTTGAGTTTAACTGGTCCTTGAATGTGCACATGGATAATTATGATTTAATAAATAAATAAAGTGATTTATTCTCAACTTAACTATTTTTTGAAATAAAATAATTAATTTATGGGTTAATTAACTATTTTACCAAACTTTTATTAAAAATTATATTATTAAATAATGACAACATGCTTTAATTAATTAAATAAGAATTTAATCAATTATTCATAGGAATTTTGATTTATTGTCAAAATTAAATAATACAATTAATAATAGATAGAATTAAATTTAATTAAACAATTAAGTGGAAAATATTAAATCTAATTAATTAAATATGAAAAATATTTAATTAATCAAATTTTAGGATAAATGTGATTTATTGCCAAATAATTATAAAATTAAAGATAATTATGATGATTAGGAATATTACTAGGAATATTCCTTGATGTAGAATTTAAGATAATCAATTATGATTTGATGATGTTTAGATGTGCCTTAGATTAGGGCTTTGATGTCAATTTCATTCGAATTGAAGATGTAGGAGATTAATGAACTTATAGCCCATTTTTGGGGCATTACATTTTGCCCCTCTTTGAATTACTGTGTGAAGCGCAGTGGTTCAAAGATAGTCTGTGTTTGATAGAGATATGAAACTGATGTTTGAAATTGAGATAGAAGCTGATTGATATTGATTTGATATGGAGATAATAGGTCCTAAATGACCAAAGATAATGTTCACTATAACAGAAAATGAACCTATGATTGCGAAAAAGTGTCAAAATGCCTGATTCCAAACCTTATGATTGCGAAGAAGTGAGTTACCAGTTCTAGACTTGATTGTCTTAGCAGAACTAGCAGGTATCACATCCGAACCCTTCAGTTGCCAAAGAACCAAGGAAGGAACACTATGATCTGATGGTTGCAAAAACTGATACAAATTACAAGATTAGGAGGATACCAGATTGATATGGATTGATGAATCTGATATGCCCCAAGTGATGATAGATTTGCCCCATGCAATGAGGTCTTTTTTGATGAATCAGTAACTAGACATGATTGTTTGTCTTGATCACTGATGAAAGATATTGATTTCCATAAAGATATGATTTCAAATTTGATTACAAACTTTGAATGATATGCAATACCATGCCCCCTTCGGGATGAAAATTGAAATCTGACAAGAAAAGTCAGTGTTGACAGTTTAGAAGCATGTTAATTGATTTGAGAAGGGGTTAAACATGTTCAAGAATGCATTCTGCATCGTTTGGAGGTCCTGAAGACCAAGTAGACTAGGTTTGACCATGAGTTGACCATAGTTGATCAAGTTGAAATTTTGATAGTTTGATGTAAGATAATCAGTTAAGTTGAATACTAGATTTCTATGATGATTGAAGGTTGATTATGCAAGTAGTTAATATTATGAATGATCTCAGATTTCAATTTTGATCCTGAAAAAGGATTCTACTTGCTGTTTCATTGGAGGAACCTTCATGTGAGATTTAGCTCTTGTTAGACTCGAAAATGCGAGTGGAGAATTGTTTAAGCATTGAAGTTTGTTTAGCCATTGTGAGATCATGCAACATGCAAAATGCAAAGAGACATGCAAAATGAAATGCAACCTAAGACCTAGGACCTAGTCACTGATCATATGTCAATTTGTTATCATCATTGAACTTTTAGGTAACCAGATAAATCAATACAATGCCCACTAGCTATGAAACCATAGACATGTGAATATCGATTTGTATGCACAAGAATCAATACAACACCCACTGGCTAGGAAACCATGGACATATGAATATTGATTTTATTTTTGAAATGTCAGATTAGATATAAGTACCAAGGCATAAACGCCAGGATGACCTGAATATCATGTCCATTTTGATATAGCAATTTGTATAAGCATCAAAACATAAACGTTGTGATGACAGGAATACTCCTTGCATTGCAAACACATCAAACAGTCAAGAGATCATTCTAAATCCAATGTGAATTACCTGTAGTGACCCTTTATCATTCACATCCTTAGGCAAGATTGTGTTCCACAGTAGGAGAAAGAACTCACTCAAAAAGATAATAGTTAGATCAAACTTCCTTGAATTTTCTAGGTATCAATGGTCGAGGTACACATGGCCATCCAATTCAAGATAGAGGCTCTTACAGTTGGACACCATTTCAATCCAAAATTTCCAAAGACATTAGATTTTCACATACAAGTAGAAGACAAAGAAAAGATTATGCCCCTAGTCATCACTCTCTAAATCCTATAAAGGACATCATCGAAAAGCTCGAAGGGACAATATTCAAAAATCTCAATGCGAATCAGTAAGCATACAAGGAGATCAAAGCATGTAAAAAAGCATAGATTGTTTTCAGTTGAGTTTTGATGTTGTTGTAGATGCAAAATCCTTTCTGGAGACAAGACTGACTAACTGACTCACATGAAGCTTCAAAGGACTCTGACTAGATATGATATATCTAAGATATACTGGAGACCATAGGATATGACATTGATTGCCCCCAAGTGTTAAGCATTAATAAGATACAGATGCGTGAGCTGTGTGGTGTACAAACTGACTTATTGAAAACTGGAAATGCAGAAACAAACTGGGAGATATGTACAAACTAAAGTAAAACTGAAAGCTAGGAAAGACCAAGATTGCACTAATAGATGGAGCATTTTGAAACAAGTGGCACCCGTTTGCTGGGTTTTCACCATCCTGGTAGAGATTCTACTTTTTCTACCAAGGCGCCTATTTCCAGGTTTTCACGAAGGCACTTTTTTTCTTTTTTTGTAGTTTTCATTTTGTCAATTTTTTTGTACTTTTGATATTTTTTTAATTTTTTTGTGAATCATTAAGGCACCTGTTGCTAGGTTTTTACAAAGATGTTCATTTTTTCAGGACTTTTTCCAATTTTTAAGATTGTTTCAGGACATTTTACCATAGACTGAATGCCTTAGGCATAGAATTTCTTCAGATGGAGAACATTGATTGGTTCTCAGAGCTGTTCTCCTTTAGTTGTTGAGAGTTGATAGGCACCAGAGCCAAAGTAGCAATGATGACAAAGGGACCCATCCAGTTGGGTTTGAACTTCCCCTTGTGTTCTCGATGGGATTGATTTTTTGGATTTTCTCTCAAGACTAGATCGCCAACCTGAAATTATCTATGTCTGACTTTCTTGTTGTAGCCTCTAGACATTCTCTTCTGATATACTTTGAGATGATCATACGCTACTTGTCTGCACTCATCTAGTAGTTCTAGTTCTTGTAACCTAGACGCTCTGTAGTCATTATCAGTTATGAGACCATGCATTCTAATTCTTAGTGATGGGATTTCAACCTCAATAGGTAGTACCACTTCAGACCCATAAACTAAAGAGAAAGGTGTAGCCCTAGTGGGTGTTCTGATACTTGTTCTGATACTGGTTCTGATAATTATTCTGATACTTGTTCTGATACTGGTTTTGATACTTGTTCTGATACTGGTTCTGATACTGGTTCTGATATTTGTTTTGATACTAGTTTTGATACTTATTCTGATACTTGGTATACTTGTTAGCATCTTTTCCAATTGCAAACTCCCAAGAAAGATCATATCGTGCAGTCCTAATGTCTAGCAAGGTGGATAACAAGAGGGATTGGCAAGCTGGTGGAAGAGATGGAAGACAAGAGAATGAAGGAGAATGAAGGGAAGAAATCCTCAAGGGAAAACTCCTCAAGAATACCCAAGCTAGGGAAAAATTGTCATGTAAAGCACATTTGGACAAGCAATGAAAGGCCAGCATAGGATAAGTCATAAAAGTGTAATGCAAGAGCAGAAAAAGATGTAGTCCAAAGGAGTAGACATGTCAAGAGGCTTCATAGCACTGTGTTTTACTCTTTTTTTTTATTAGATCAAGACCAAAGGGGAAAAGGATAGTGAAAGGGTAGAATGAATGGAGAAAAATAGACATGAAGGCTAAATAGGAAGGGAATGAAAGAAATATCATTGTAAGATAGCTCACAAAATAGCCAAATGTTCGTGTATAGATCAACATTGTCAAGATCAAAGAGAGAAGATGAAATGGATGAAATATATAGAAGAACTACACATGATGCCTGATTGCCAAGTTTTCATCATGGTGCTTATCCAAGGCACCACAAGGGAGTGGTTTTCACCATAGGATGAATTTATTTCTCTTTACTTTTGCTACCAAGGTGCCTATTTCCAGGTTTCCACCAAGGTACATTTTTAATTTTTTTTTATTTTTCATTTCTTTTTGAATTTTTGGAAGAAGGCAAGCTTTTTAGATAGTGCTCCTTGAAAAGATAAACCATGGTATACCAAAGATTCAAATGATATGCTCAAAGATGCTGATAGGGAAAGGGAGATTGAAGAGAAAAATGGAGGATAAGGTTTTATGTAAAGCGAGTGAGGTTGGAAGATAGGAGGAATAGGCAAATGAGGAAAAATGATAGAAGGTAGAAGGATAATGCATGGAAGGATTGTAAAAGGGTAGGTGGAAAGTAAGGCAAGATCAATGTCAACACATACCTTGAAGGGTGGTGAGAGGATGGAGGAATCATGAATGAAAGAATACATGAAGGAATATGGTGAATGGATAGTAGAGGTTGTGGTTTAGGTGCATGGAATGGAGGAATGCTTTTGGAGGGAGATGAAGTGGAAGTCTTTGGAAGCTTGAATGTCAACTTTACTTTTTGCTCAACACCAGACTCTTTCAAGAGAGATTTTGGAATCCATATAGCTGTAGGATTTTTATTTCCTTTTGATGATCTAGAGAGAATATCTTTAATGATGGATTTTGGAACCCATACTTGTCTTGTAGTTTTTTTCTAAGATATCTCTTTTGACTTTATGTTTCCATGTCTATTAGAGAAGACATGGTGATCTTCTTTTTTTTATGGATTCTTGTATTGCTTCTTTTTCTTGTATTGAACATTCAAGTTACTTCCAAAGAACTTGGGACTTGTGGAAGAAGAAGGAGGATATGACTAGTTTAAATGGGTGGGTGGATGAAAAGGATTCAAGGGTATGCATCTATGTTGATCTTGAGGGAAGATGGGAGATGGAGGTATGTAAGGACCCAAGATGGATGGTGAATTAGGAGAGTTAGGAGGGGAAAGTGAAGGGACATAGGGACCCAAGATGGAAGGAAGGCATGAAGCCCTTAGTAGTGGTGGAAGAGGTCCAAGGATGGAAGTGGAAGATGCAAAAGGATAATCAATAAGTTCATCAACATCTATATGACAACCAAGGATATCAGAATCTTCTGAGTGAGCATTAGAATTTTCAATAGGATCCTGGACATCTTGAATAAGAGCATTTTCTTTGATAGGATCATTCAAAGCTTGCGAAGACTTAGGAAGAGTAGAAAGTGGAAGTGAACATGGAGTGGTAGAATAAGAAGATGGAAGACTTTGATCTTGACAAGGATCTTTGGATAGCATAAGCGCAAAATTTTTCTCTTGATTTTCAATAGGCTTAACATTGAAAGTAGTAGCTTGATCTTGCTTAGGCAAAGACTTAAGACATGGTGGAATGTATGAAAAAGGTTGTGCAGGATCAAAAGAACCATGAATCGGATAAGAGACATCATGAAAGGGATTGGATGACATGGAGGGTTCTTGATATTGATCTTTCTTTATGTTCTTTTCTTCATCATTTCTGGAGTCCTCTTGACATGGAGCCACTTCTAAAGACAAGGAAGCATGTTGGGATTGTATGGATGACTTTGGAAGAGATGGTGGAGGACTAGCTGAAGTAGGGATTATAGCATATGAAGGCTTAGGCTCTGTAGGTTTATCATTATTGAAAGTATTTGCAGCCAAGTGAAGGTTAGCTTGAGTTTCTTTAAGAAGTAGCACTGGAGGATAACTATAGGGAACCACATGAAAAGTATCAGGGCTTGTGTTGGAGGAAGGTTCTATGAAAGATTTGAAAGACTCAGAAGCTTTAGGAAATGTACAGGTATTGGAGGAAGTAGGGGATGGAAGGGAACCATCGCAAGACAAAGTTCCAACATTAACATGATCTTGCTTGAGAGTGTAATCTTTATTTTCAGCATGAGAGTTCTTAGAGGAGAGATCCTTATAGTATTGATGTTTCAAGCTAGCACAATGCATTTTATAGTCCTCAACAGTAGTAGATGGATCATAATCAAGGTATTGTCCACAAAAGCCATCAAAGTCTCTTTCAAAATCAGAATCATATGGATCACCATCACGATCTATCCAATGTGACGGCCCATTTGTAGTAAGTAGGAACACACGACCAGGAGGACTCTCAGGAGCAGAGGTGTCATAGGTATCATTACATTGTCTGTCATCATAGTCATCATAGTCTCCAAAGTTGGATGTGTCACTCTCCATGGAAGAGGTATCATAAGGGTTATCAGATTGCTCAAATTCTGTCCGGGGGCATGGTGACATGTACAAGTCTTTATCAAATGGAAAAAGGCATAGAGATTCCATGGAGAACTCTTTAGATTCTTTTTCTTTCTCAAGTTTGTCAAGCTGGACTTGCATAGCTTGTAGTTGTTTCATCATAGCGGTGATCAAAATTTCTTCCCCATGTGTACTGATTCTTTGAGACATGTGTACTGATTCTCAATAGCTACTACTCTGTTCTTGACACAGTGATTTATATGATAGATTCTGGAAATAGGTTGTAAAAGTTGAAGTATCTGGCAATTCTGACAATTTTCTGACAACTTTTCAAAATTTTCCCAAATGACTTTCTGTAGACTCATACGATAGTTGGTAGGCAATGAAATGACAGTTGAAAAACTCGTACGACAGTTGCAAGTAGGATTTTGACTTTTAGAATTTGCTAGCATGAAAGCTCATATGACACTAGGTACTCAATCATACGATAGATGGGCAGTAATGAAATGACACTTGGCAAAAACTCGTATGACTTTTGACCTCCTAAAATCTCTTTTGACTCCAGAAAGGATTTTACTTCAGATTTTGCAAATTTTGAGTTTTCAGATTTGAATTGTTTGCAAATTTCAATGTTTAGATTTGAAGATTGTAACAGATTTGTCCGTTTTCAATAACCAGATAGATAAACAAGCACGCAAAATAGCAAGCAAGTGGTTTCAAGCATGTCTAAAAATAATGAACAAGGGCAAAAGCAACCTTGTGCATGAACAATCAAGTGACTTATTCATTCTAATCCTCAGAAGCGCTAATTGTGTATGTTCCAAAAATATTTTGCAATAATGCACATATACCCTATAAAATGAAAATTTGGCCTCGCTAGGGTTTTTAGTAATGGTTTGACTCTACAACTTTTATGATCCAAAGGGGTGAACTCCAATCCCGGTGCACCAGGGTTTTGACACAGTCTGAGAACTTAATCTTCAGGATCTACCAAGGAGATCTGACAACCCAACAATGAACCATACCCATGGAGATTTCTTCCACAAGGACATTTATATAGTGGCTGTCACTACCACGGTGAAAATGGCTATGACCGCTTGAGGTTCCGTCAATGCAGTTTGCCCTGTGAAGAGATTGTCCGCTACAGTTAACCCTCTCTAAAGATGACTCACAATAGTATACCATAAGGGGACTTGGCTCCAGATCCAAGGTTTTTGACACCTATTCACTTTTAACCCAAACAAAGCAAGCAGATTAATCTGACACGCTAAGACAAAGTTTTGCTTCACCAAGGTCTATGATGCCAAATCCACGTTATCTATCAACCTCTCTAGGGAGAGAATGTATCAATCAATAAGAGAAGGCACACTAACCAATTTTGATTCACCAAAGCTCGTGATGTCAACCCCATGTGGTCTATCAACCTCTCCTGGGAGAGAATGTATCGATCAATAAGAGAAGACACACTAACCAAGTTGAATGTGAAACACACTAAGTATCCTCCCTACCTACAAGGATTCTATCGTCAAGAAATATTTCTCTAGGAATCCAATCTCTCAAGAATCATGAATAGTGTTCATAGGGCCTAATTACTATGTGAGCACAGATATATTCCCGAAAGCAAATCTACCAAAAGTACCCAAATAGAAGAAAGAGGAACACTTAACGCTTAAAGTGAATATGAGATGAGTCCACAAGGTGGAACAATTAACACCTCACATAAGCTGAAAATGAGTCCCCAACTTAGAAAACAAGTGAGTTCCTAAAAGCACAAAAGGGTTGCCAAGTGGAACACTTAACGCTTCTGTCCTGTTGACCCCTCCCCTTTATGGCGTTGAGATTGCAACCACAGGGTGAAAATGAGGGGCTGATGGATTAGCAATTCCAATAACCCAAGATAGCAATCAAGATCAATCACAAGTATCTAAGACTTCTTAATGAATCCTTAAGGGGTCACAACCTAGTATCAATTATGCAAGTGTGTAAATCAAAAGCATGAAAAGAATCACCCAAGCTAGACACATGAGAGATTTATTTTAAGTCCCAAATCGAAATATCATTACATGAAGGAGAATACCTAGGATCCTTGCAACACGCTTAGTAGATTTTACCTGATTTTTAGCAATTTTTGTTGAGCTTTACCATGCAAGCAAGCTACGAGCTCTCCAACAAGCCAACAAGCAAACAAGATATGCAAGGTATATTCAACTTATGAAAACCCTAGGGTTAGATCTAAAAATCAATTGTTAAGAGCAATAATAACCAGAAATTAATCCAAATGACAACTCATATAATGCATTGAATCATATGAAAAATAAGTGCATACTCATCACAAAATTTTAATTTTTTTGCATTGCATTTGACCTAGTCAACAAGATCTGATTTTTTTGATATGATTTTGGCCACAAAAATAGAAATTCAGAATAGAGACCCCTACTAAAAAATAGAGAGCTTTCCAAAAATGCAAAAATTTTAGAAAAATCTCTTCATTTGTACCCTAGAGACCTATTTTATCAAAAGAGACTAGTTTTTGTAAATTGAATATTTGAGCTATTATATCATATCCAAATTTAAAACACAAAGAATGGACCCCCTCTACAATTTAAAGATATTTTTGAAAATATAAAAATATCTAAAAAATATGCTGATTTCTGTCAGATATTAATTTTTTCATGAATTTCAAGAAAAAAATTTTAAAAATTAAAAAAATCTTAGAAAATTCTAACTTTTTAACTGTGGCTTCCTTGATATGTTGTAAACCTAAAAAAAAAAATTTCAAACCAAAAATCAAAGCCGTTTGGGAGATAAAATTAAATCTTTGAAATTGTGGGGTTTTAGCTCCCAAAAAAAATCAAAACCAGCATGCAAAGGTGTGTTGCCCCACGGTGGGTGCCATAAATGTGTGTGTGAAAATTGTACCTGATCTCTAGACACAACATTTCAGTAAAACATTAGAGGTTAGCTATAATCAAAATCATGCAAAATTGAAATCTAATTTAACGAAGTGATTTACTGTGTTCTAGTAGGTGCGAGATTAATGTTCTCAGATTGTTATCGAGATCAGTGACCTAGACGACACCTAAATGAAGGATTTGAATGCAATTGATCTAGATATGAATTGAATGAAATTAATCTATATTTTTTTTATTTTTTATGCAATGATATGAAAACTTGATATGGAATCTATGCTAATATGCAAAATTGATATACTATGAATTGATCTAACAATGAGATGAAAAAGAATCTAAATGACTGTAAAAAAAACAAATTGATCTCACAATAGCCTTGATTCACAATAAGCTTTGATTCTCCCAATTCCAATTCTCCAGCGTGATTGTGCAAAAATATGAGATGCTTGGATGCAAATTTGAGAGATGAATGAGAGATGAATTATGAAGAGATGAGCATTGTTTTTATAGAAATCTAGGGCGTTGGAGGTTGTGAAAGAAAGCCATAAATCACTCAAATAACTCAGGTTGATTTTTGAGTTATTTTTAAATAACAGATAATTAAGTCACAAAAATCATGCAAAAGCACAGTTCAACTCGAATTAGAAGTTTAGATCCACTTTAAAACTCAAAAAGATGTTGAGTTTCAAAAAGCTAACAACTTGTATTGATTTTCCAATTTTGAGTTTAACTGGTCCTTGAATGTGCACATGGATAATTATGATTTAATAAATAAATAAAGTGATTTATTCTCAACTTAACTTCTTTTTGAAATAAAATAATTAATTTATGGGTTAATTAACTATTTTACCAAACTTTTATTAAAAATTATATTATTAAATAATGACAACATGCTTTAATTAATTAAATAAGAATTTAATCAATTATTCATAGGAATTTTGATTTATTGTCAAAATTAAATAATACAATTAATAATAGATAGAATTAAATTTAATTAAACAATTAAGTGGAAAATATTAAATCTAATTAATTAAATATGAAAAATATTTAATTAATCAAATGTTAGGATAAATGTGATTTATTGCCAAATAATTATAAAATTAAAGATAATTATGATGATTAGGAATATTACTAGGAATATTCCCCGATGTAGAATTTAAGATAATCAATTATGATTCGATGATGTTTAGATGTGCCTTAGATTAGGACTTTGATGTCGATTTTGTTCGAATTGAAGATGTAGGAGATTAATGAACTTATAGCCCATTTTTGAGGTATTACAAAGTTGAACTCTTCTCAAAAAATCTATATGCAAGATGCCCAAACTAATGACAATTGTAACATTTCATTGAAGAGAAATAAGATCATCTTCCTTGGCCACTAGATCTCCCTTTAAAAAAAATTCTTGAGCCTCTACCCCTATTTTAACCACCTCTACTATTGGTTGCATCCCCTTGTTGTTTTGTGAGCTTAGTCTCACCTTGGGTTCTTTGTTCTGAATTTCTTCCTCCAAATCATCCTCAATGACCTTTGTCATCTCTTCCTCTACCTCTACCTATGTTTCTTATTTCATGGTTCTTCTTAATCTTCTCCTTCACTTTAAGAGAAATTTGATAGCATTGATGAATCATTCTTGGGCTAAAGAGGCTTATTTCCTCTTGTATATTCCACTTTAACCTATTTAGGTATCTATCCACTTTTAGGCTTTGTTCTTCCATAACATGAGACCTAATACATAGCTTGTGAAACTCCTCTATATAGTCGCTCATGTCTAGGTATTTTTTCCTTAGGTTTTCTCTTTTCTTTTGTAATTGTACCTCATAGTCATCTAATAGGTAGCTCTCTCTGATTTTTATCACCATCCCCTTCCAAGAGAAAATAGGTGTCTTTCCCTCTTTTTCTCTTTCATTTTGTACAAACTTCCACCAAGTTAGAGAAGCTCCCCTCATCCTTGACTTGGCTACTTTAACTTTTTGGAGTATATTATAAAGTCCTTGAATCCAAGCAAATGATATCTTCTCATGAAGACATAGTCTGGTGTTTATATTATTAAACTCTCTATTCAATGCAACATTGATAGGAAAATAATTCATGGATTGGTATTATAAGTTTTGATCATTCCATGTACTGATTATATTATTTTGAAGTCTTAATATCAAAGAATTTTAGTCCTTTTATTGAATGTTCCTGTATAGTTCTTGGCATGCAAACAATCTTTTTCTTGAATAACCAATGATTTCCTAGGCTCTATCAAATAGTTGGCAAGCAATGATGTATTCAATATTTCTAAAGTGTTTCAAAAGGCTTACTCTCACCAAGACTCTTCACAAGACTTCTAAGTGATGTATTTGGTGTTATTGACTTACAATTTCTTGGATTCACAAGATCTAGACATGAGTGGATGGGTGTGGATGGTGGTATGGGTGGTGTATTGGTCAATGTGATCTGCTCATGAATCCACATTCTAGTGTTTATATTATTAAACTCTATATTCAATGTAACATTGATAGGAAAAGAATTCATTGATTACAGTATTATAAGTTTTGATCATTCCATGTACTAATTATATTTTTTTGAAGTCTTAAAATCAAATAATATCATTCCTTTTATTGACTGTTCTTGTATAGTGCTTGGCATGAAAATAATCTTTGTCTTAAAGAACCAATGATTTCCTAGGCTCTATCAAATAGTTGGTAAGCAATGATGTATTCAATATTTCTAAAGTGCTTCAAAAGGCTTAAACTCACCAAGACTCTTCAAAAGACTTATAAGTGATATATTTGGTGTTATTGACTTACATTTTCTTGGATTCACAAGATCTTGAAATGAGTGGATGGGTTTGGATGGTGGGATGGGGGTGTATTGGTCATTTTGATCTACTCGTGAAGACAGAGTTTGGTGTTTATATTATTAAACTCTCTATTCAATACAAAATTGATAGGAAAGGCATTCATTGATTGGTATTATAAGTTTTGATCATTCCATGTAATTATTATATTGTTTTGAAGTCTTAAAATCAAAGAATTACAGTCCTTTTATGGGGGCTATATTGGTACAGGGCACCTAGGCCATTCAATTTTTCTTTGGGACTTGAGTTCTATATTTTGTTTTGCTTTGTAATAAAGGATGTCTTCTAAATTCATAGACCATCCTATGGTTTGGTTTTAGTCCTTCTTGTGTGGAGGTGTGTATGGTTAAAGAAGACAATGTAATGAACTACCAAGCAATAAAATTTTAATTATTTACAAACAGACACTTTTCTGGTCGTGAAGACATAGTTTTGTGTTACAACCAGATAGACTGCTAGCATGAAGGAAGATTTGACCTAGCCAAATAAAGGTCTATTTCTATAGACTATTGGTTAGACAAATCTTCATTTTCTTCTGATTGTCTTCTTTAAATACTAGCTTTTAAATGGAACATTAAGCATAGTAATAATATGCTTTATCTATTAGTAATTATCTCCATTTAATCTTGAAATTAATAATAGTTTTTTACTACACATGAAAAGTATTGTCAGTTTGAAGATAGTGAGTGCCATGTGTGATGGTTAAGTAATGAGAAAGTTATGATGATTTAATTGTAGAACTACTGGTCCCTTTAAACATTCAAAAAACAATTCTCAAAAGATTCACTCTCATGGAATATGATGACTTCAGGTTATGCACAAAATGGATCTATCTTCTATCACTATGGGAGAGGAGTCTTAGAAGTTGTGGGGAGGTGTGTATGGTCGAAGAAGAAAATGTAATGAACTACCAAGCAATACAGTTTTAATTATTTACAAACATTCACTTCTCTACTCGTAAAGACACAATCTGGTGTTTATATTATTAAACTCTCTATTCAATGCAACATTGAGAGGAAAAGCATTCATTGAATGGTATTATAAGTTTTAATCTTTCTAGCCTGGGCCTGGATCATTTGGCAATTAGCTTCATAATAAATGAAGTAGATGAGAGCTGAGCAATTAGCTTCCCAAGAAAAATCTCATAAATCAACTATGTGTATCCCAATTCATGTGCCCTATGTGCGTACCTAAATGATATATTTGAAACAATAATGGTAAGGATTAAAGAAGTTGATTTTTCATCACAATCTATAGTTTTTGCAGCAGTACTAGAGCATCAAGTGCCACCTTTAGCACAATATGATCACTAGACATGTATGTATGTTTTATGAAGTTTGGTCATTATAGTTTTCATTCTTGTTTCCTTAGTACCTTTAGTGGTAATTTATCTACTTCAAATTCATACAATGACCATAGTTCATAAAACATACAAACCTATCTAGTGATGATCACATTGTGGTGAAGGTGGCACCTGATGCTTTGATGCTACAACAACTACAGATTGTGATGCAAAATTAACTTCTTTTAGCTTTAACCTTGTTTCAAATATATCATTTAGGTACGCACAAAGGGCACAGGAAGATTTTATGATATTTATGAGATTTTTCTTGGGAAGCTAATTGCTCATCTCTCATCTACTTCATTTATTATGAAGCTAATTGTCAAAGGATCCAGGCCCAGGCTAGAAAGATGTCTCCCCATTTGAGATTTTGTCTACATTAGTATGTTACTTTTTATTGCAATTATAATTAGTTCCTTGGTTCCTTAGTAATTTATTTTTATTGCATGGTTGTCTTTGGTTTGTCATTTTCTTTTGAGTGACTAGTGATTTAAACCAAAGACTTCGACTTAGCCAAAAAATGTGCAAGTCTGCATTAGTATGTTTCTTTTTATGGTAATTATAATTAGTGTGAATGAACAAAATAATGGCAATGCAATATTTGTGATAATGCAATATTTGTCAAAATAGGGTCGATGACTTTGGTCAATGTGCCTATGTGTCAATGTGGTGTTGGCCCATGCATGTTGAAGATGTCATGCACAACAAGTAATCATGGGCATTAGTTTTGGGTTTTCCCAAATAGGAAAAAGGTCTGGATATGTAATTATATTTTATGTTTAAAAATAATGTGACAACTAATCATTTTATGAAGAACTGATGTACATTTGGTATTGCAAGGAAATAGTGGATGTCAATACTTTCAGTGGGTCGATGAAACCACATTTACATCTACCCCATCTACATCTATACCTGATGTAGGGAATGTGTTCAACTTGTGCAAGGCTTGAGAGGCAGCTAGTGTCGCCAAGATTGCCTCAATGATGAAAGCAGAAATCATATTTCTATGATGCCTTCTTTGTGTAGTTTGTGCACTACTTTGCTGGGACCATATGCATAAATGTGGTTAACAGAGTGCTATTGTAGATATTGATTTTATTTTTACAATTTCAAGTTGATACATTGGACATATTGTGATAAACTCATAAACTTTTTTGTTTATGACTTCATTATGATTTTCAATATAAAATTAAACAAAATTAAAAATTAACCTTATTATCGAGCTAATTATTGAAGGATCCAAGCCCAAGCTAGAAATATGTCCTCCCATTCTATTGTGGGATAGGTGTTTCATAAAACATACATGCTTGTTGCATGTGCATTCTCAATTCAAAGTGGGAAAATCTTATTTTGGATGCGAGGGAGAAAAACCAAACACATAAAGAACATGCACATAAACACGATAGCTGAGAAACATAAATGTAGATATCACAACAACTGAGAAACATAAATGTACGCATAATGGTCAAAATTTTTTGGAGACACAACATAATTGAATGGTATACCCAAATGATGCAACACAAACACTACTCCAATTATAAGTGGACACTGTAGGGTCCAAAAACCATAGGTAAGGAATAAATTTAGAGAGTGGAGGAGGGTCCTGATGACCAAAATAATATAGGGTCCCTATATTATTTTAGTCATTATGGCCCTCCTCCTTCCTTCTCTAAATTTATTCCTTATCTCTAGTTTTTTAATCCCGTAGTGTCCACTTAGAACTGGAGGAGTAGTGGTTGTGTTGCATCATCTAGGTATACCACTCAATTATGTTATGTTTCCAAAAAATTGTGACCATGATGCCTACATTTATGTTTCTCAGTTGTTGTGTCCCAAGACCCCTTATGACCCTTTACAACCCTTTATGATCCCTAAGAATACATCTTAGAGGTCTTAAAATATCATAAAGGGTCATAAGAGGCTCCTAGGAGGGGCCAGATGAGCTTCCACCTTCACATGGTTGGCCCTGTTAAGTAGAGAATGTTAAACTATTCTCAAAACAAAGAGAAGCTCAATAACTGAAAGAGAAGCTCTATAAAACCTTGACAAATATCCCTTCTTTGGCCTCCACTCATACCCCTTCTCAGAATTTAGAAACTTTGTATATTGTTTCTCATCCATGCACAAAATGTGCTAGTGATCATTTGGTTAGTGGTTGATAACACATTTGACATCATAACTTTTTCTCCTTACAAGTTTGGGATCATACAAGAGCATACTGGATCACACAAGAGCATACTGGATTTATCATGGAGAGTTTGTTAATATGATTTAGAACAATAGAGAGGGGGGATGAATCAGTTGTTCTCAGGTCCTGATGTATAAAATAACTTCAAAAACTTTTCCTTAAATCAAATCAAGCAACCAAAACAAACTTGGTCATCACTGATTCAATAATAGAAACATATAACATTGTAGTCCACTACCCAGTTGTAACTAACTTGTAAAACATAGAAATGTTCAAACCAAAACATTCACACAATTATTGACAACAAGATTTATAGTGGAAACCCAATATGGGAAAAACCACTTTGTAACATGCTACTATTATTTTCACTCTTCTGAAGTTAGCACAGTTAAAAGCCAACCCTATCAAAGGTTACAATACACAATGTCAGGTGTGACTTGGTTAAACGATTTCAATCACCCTGTTAAAAGTGAGCCTTTTTACAAGACTTACATACACTCCATTAGAATGCAACCTTTTTCAAAGGATTTAACATATGACTATTAGGTTAACCTCTATTAAAAGGATTTTGACTATTACAATGGTTAGAAAGTAGCAGCAGTATTGATCTAAAAAATATACAACTCACTTTACAGATATCAGATCCAATTCCATACACAAATGCTGGCTTACTAACTTTGAAACTTTGTCATCTCCATCTCTCATCTTCTCAAAACTTTCCTTCAAGAAATCAGCACACTCCTTTAGGCTTTTCGCTTATATAGTCAATAAAACTTACTATTCTTCCAGCATCTACTTCACCCCTGTATTCTCATACCTAATGTTTAGGTTCCCTTAATACTTTTCTCTATTAGGTTAACTTATCTTTTTCCGCTTAATCTCTTTTGTAGATCTTAGGGTTAGGTTAGATTCATTGAATCTACCCCCTTCATGTTCTTCATCTCCTCTTCTAGCATCATCTCAAATCTCATAAAGATTTACAATAAAATGTTTTACAAAGCATCAAATGCTTGCATACAATAAAGTCAACACATTTTACATAATCCAAGAATTCAACAATGTTGGCTCCAAATCTAAATTCTCTTCAAATATAAAAATTTTGATGCTCGGTCAATACTGTGATCATCCACTTGGTCTTCATGTAAAATGCTCAGTCACTACTAAAACTATTTCCTCGACATATACTGTCTTCCTCGACAATTAACTGATACTCGGTTGACACTAGATTTTTGCTCAGCATACACTAACTTGATTGACGCTAACATAACTCGGCTTAAACATGATTTGTTCATTTTTGCTTGGTTAAGCCTACCAGTTTAGTCCTCAATCTTACTAAGATAAACAATACATTGTCCCATCATTATACAACATAGTAAAGTACACTTTGCAGTATCAAGATAACTCAACCTTTCCCTAGGTGCTATTGTTACCATCCTTTCTTTCCCTTCTCACAATAGATATAGTACTTTCCTAAGTAGCAACAGTCTTACTAGTTAAGGTTTGACATCAATGACAATACAACAATTGCTTCAATTGCAGTTTCCAACAATCTCCCTCTTTGGCATTGATGGAAACACCATATGATATCACTTGAATAACACATGGATTACCAACCAATCCATAAACTTATCTATCCATCAGAGAAAACTTATAATATCCTTAGCTTCATTCTAATTTAGAATCTATAAATCTCACTTCTGTGACCGTCAGAAGTATCTTGATCTCCCTCTATCCTAATCTTTCATTTCTATTCATCATCCCTACTCTTTAGTTCATGTGTTATAATATCATTTCAGTTCAATCTCCCTCTTTGAAAAAAATGCCAAAGCAATAACTAAAACTTACATCCAATAGATGTCGATATATCTTGTGCAGCTCAGTGTTTCTCCCTTTGTCATCTTGCTTATGATTGATTAGTTGTCTTTGCTTCTTCTTCATAGCTCTAGGATAGTCCTAAAGTGTGACAATCTTCTACATTAATTTGTCAATTATTCTACTCTAGCATATTTGATGTAGTGCTCCTAGCTTGACTTGGTAGTCTCAGTTAGGGGAAGGACCCCTAATTGACTTCTCAAATACTCATGAGCTTCTTTAGGTAAAGCTTTAGTGAATATGTCTACCAGTTGTTCTTTTGTATTCACATATTCCATTCGAACTTCCTTGTCTTGTACCAATTCCCTCAAATAATGATACTTGATTTCTATATGGTTGGTCTTAGTGTGCATCACTAGATTATTAGAAATATTGATGGCACTTGTGGTGTCATAGAAAATAACAACAGGTTCAGTGATTTCTTCTTTCATGCCTATGAACAACTATTTTATCCATATTAAATTTGAATAGTTTACTGCAACAACAACATACTCAGCTTTAGCAGTAGATTGGGAAATGTAATTTTGTTTCTTTCTTGTCCAAGAGACTAATCTTTGTCCAAGAAAGAAAGCTCCACCACTAGTGCTTTTTATGTCATCTACATTTCTTGCCCAATCAGCATCAGTGTATACTCTAAGTTCAAATTTGTCATTCTTCTTGTAGTATAACCCATAGTTAGTAGTTCCTTTCAAGTATCTCATGATTCTTTTCACCACCATCATGTGTGTTTCCTTAGGATTGGCAGAGAATCTTGTCACAATCCCAATAGCTAGTGCAATATTTGGTGTACTATGTACAACATACTACAATTTTCCAATCATGGATCTGTACAAAGTCTGGTTAACTTCTGCAGCATCATCATTCTTAGATAACTTTTGTCCAGTAACCATAGGAGTTCCCACTGGTCTAGCATCTTCTATTCCAAAATTTTTCAGTATTTCATTAACATACTTAGACTATGTAATGAAAATTTCTTTCTTCATCTGATATACTTGTATACCAACAAAGAATTTGATCTCACCAAACATACTCATTTCAAATTCAGTTTGCATTTCTTTTGAAAAACTTTTACACAATGCATCTTGTCCACCAAAAATAATGTCATCAATAAAAAATTTGGCCAATAGAATACGTTTACCTTCTTCATCCTTTAAATATAGATTTCTTGTGTCATTTGTTCTGGAAAATCCAACCTGCATCAGATAGTTATGCAACCTCTCATACCATGCTCTAGGAGCTTCTTTCAATCCATACAATGCTTTGTTCAGTTTGCATACCATGTGTCTTATGTTTGGATCAATAAAACCTTTTGGCTATTCTATATAAACGTCTCCTTCCAGTACACCGTTTAAAAATATAGACTTGACATCCATTTGATATACCTTGAAATCTTTATATGCAACATATGCAAGTAGAGTTCTTACTCCTTTGAATCTAGCTATAGGGGCAAATGTCTCCCCATAATCTATTCCTTCTTCTTGTGTGTATCCTTTGCATACTAGCCTAGCTTTGTTCCTAGTGATTTCACCTTTTTCATTCAACTTGTTTATAAACACCCACTTTGTTCCTATAACATTCTTATGTGGAGGTCTCAGCACCAGAGTCCAGGTTTCATTCTTCTTAATCTGGTCAATCTCTTCATTCATCGCTTGTATCCAATCTTCATTTTCTAATGCCTCTTTAGTTGTCTTAGGTTCAAACACACATAGTAAGCATGTTGGATCCTTGGTTTTGCTTCTAGTCTGAATTCTAGTGTCTTTGTCTCCAATTATCTATTCAGGCTTGTGATGTCTTCTTACATATTTTACCAAAATAGGTTCAACATTTTTCTCCTCTATTTCATCAGGTTCCCCAACAAGATTGTTAGATTTAGCTTCTGAATGCTCGACAACCTCTTCCTGATACTTGACAGCATTGTCTTGTAGCATGGTATGTTCTTGTTCTCTCTTGGCACTATTTTCTTGATGCTTGGAAATCATTTCCTATCGCTCGGCATTATTTTCCAGAGACTTGGCATCAGGTGTAATTCTATTACCTACCTCTTCTATTTCCTCAATGTACACAAAAGATCTGTAATCTTCTAGTTCTCTTTTGTTGTTGGCTTCATTTCTTTCTACATACTTGTCAATTTTTACATTCACACTTTCCACAATTTTGTTAGTGTTAGAGTTCAAACACTTATAAGCTTTACTTTTTGTGGAGTATCCTAGGAATATGCCTTCATCACTTTTGGCATCAAACTTTCCATTCCTATTGTCTTTCAATAAGTAACACTTTCTTCCAAAGATTCTAAAGTATTTAACACTCGGTGCATGCCCATACCATAATTCACAGGGTGTCATATTTGTAGCTTTCTTGATCTATACCTAGTTAAGAGTGTAAACAACTGTACTTATAGCTTCTTTCCAGTATTTTTGTGCCACATTATTTTCAATCAATAATGTCCTTGCACAGTCCAAAATAGATATGTTCCTTCTTTCTACTATACCATTTTGTGGAGGTGTCCTAGGTGTAGACATATGTCTTTTGATTCCTCTATCATTTCAAAATAGATTGAATTCATTTGATGTAAATTCTCCACCTCGATCAAATCTAAGACATTTTAGGTTCCTAACTGTCTCCTTCTCAACCTTAGCCAAATACCACTTAAAAATTTGAAAAGCATCAGATTTTTCTTTTAGAAACATTACATGCATCATCCTAGTATGATCATCAACAAACAAGATAAAATATATAGCTCCACAATAACTTTGTATACCCATAGGTCCACAAAGGTCAGTTTGAACCAAATCTAAAATGTGTTTAGAAGTAAAGGTTTTTCTCTTGAAACTTGAGTTGGTCATTTTTCCTAACTAGCATTCTTTGCACATCACATTCTCAGGTTTCTTCAATCTAGGTAGGCCTCTTACTTTCTTCTTCTTAAACTTATCTCTACCAGATTGTCAAAGTTAACATGACATAACCTCTTATGCCATAACCAAATGTCATCAAGTTGTGCAATCATACATATTTCTTTAGATAGGTCAAGATAGAATAAATTACCTCTAGTCTACTCACCACTTCCAATTAGTTCACCAATAGCATCAAATATCTTAGCTTTCTTGTGATGAAATTCCACTCGGTAACCAATTTTGTTGAGCTGAGCAACACTTAGCAAATTATAATTCAATCCTTCAACCCAATAATCATTTTCACAAGATATTTTATTAGTCAGTTTAATCAATCCTTTTCCTCTAACAGGACATGGTACATCATTACCAAATGTTACACTTTTACCTTTATAATGATGTAAGGTCTCAAAGTTACTTTTGTCACCAGTCATGTGATGTGAACAACCACTATCTATAATCCATTTGTCATTCTTGTTCACATAGGAAATCAATGCAATTTTCTCATCCTCATCAGATTCATCTTTAATTGCAACATAAACTACCTCAATTTGAAAATCATTACTATCAGTGTCAGTCTCTTCCTCAGTAATGTAACAAAATTTCTTACCTTTTCCTTTGTAGTCTTTATACCTTCGGTAGCCTTTGTCATCTCTTCTATCTTTGTGTCTTATGTTTCTTTCTTCATCTTTATCCTTCTTGTCAGGACATCTAGTAGCTATATGACCAAATTTATTACATGCAAAACATATAATAGGGAGTTTACCTTTATATTTTCCTTTTCCTCTTCTCAATCTTCTAGCCATAAGAGCTTCTAGATCTTCAAGATCTTCATTAGTAGTGTCACTGTCACTTTCACTTTCACTTTCACTTTCACTTTCACTGGTGCATCTTTCTTTTTCTTTCTTAGGCTTGTTCAGAACTAACTATGACTTAAAAGAAGATTCAACATTTCCAATACTACCAACAATGAAATTATCATAATTAGACAGTTCAAAAGCAGTCAGTTTGCCAATCAAACCTTCCAAGGTAAGCACATTTCCAAAGTTACATCTAGATTCCTAAATAGCTGAGATCTTAATAATATATATAGGATGTAGAGTTCTTAGCACTTTCCCAATTATGGTCTCATCATCAATAGTTCCATTTTCTCCTCTAATAGCATTCACAACTTCTTTTATTCTACCACAATATTGTGCAATGTTTTCATCTTCATTCATTCTCATTTCATCAAACTTACCTATGAGACTCTCAGCTTTAGCTTTCAGCACATATAGATCACCACCATAGATCTTTGCAAGAGTGTCCCACATATCTTTAGCAGTTTTATAGTCCTTAATATCCTCAAATTATAGATAGCTTAGGGCAGATGCAATTTTTAGCATTGCCTGATTATGTTCTTGCTTAGCTCTCATTTCCTCGGGATTCAAAGGTGCAATAGGTGTGACATAGTCATGCTCAATGTAGTATTTTGCAGAATCACCAATACCAGCCAGATGCAGCTTCATCAAGCTTTTCCATGCAGGGAAGTTTTCTTTGTTCAGCTTCGGTACCTTCTTATACATCTTGATCATTTTCTTCAAGTCCCTTTAAAGTTATTTTTTGTAGACACCAATAAGCAACCTAGCTCTAATAACAATTTTTAATATGATTTAGAACAATAGAGAGGGGGGGAGAATCAATTGTTCTCAGGTCCTGATGTATAAAATAACTTCAAAATGTTTTTCTTAAATCAAATCAAGCAACCAAAACTAACTCGATCATCAATGATTCAATAATAGAAACATATAACACTAGAGTCCACTACCCAACTGTAACTCACTTGTAAAACACAAAAATGTTCAAACCAAAACATTCACACAAGTATTGACAATAGGATTTATAGTGGAAACTCAATATGGGAAAAACCACTTTGTAACATGCTACTATCATTTTCACTCTTCTGAAGTGAGCTCAGTTAAAAAACAACATTGTCAAAGGTTACAATACACACTGTCAAGTGTGACCCCATTAAAAGATTTCAATCACCCTGTTAAAAGTGAGCCTTGTTATAGGACTTACATACACTCCATTAGAATGAAACCTTGTTCAAAGGATTTAACATATGACTATTAGGTCAACCTCTGTTAAAAGGATTTTGACTATTACAATGGTTAGAAAGTAGCAGTAGTATTGATCTAAAAAATATATAACTCACTTTGCCGATATCGGATCCAATTTCAGACACAAATGCTGGTTTACTGACTTTGAAACTTTGCCATCTCCATCTTTGATCTACTTGAAACTTTTCTTCAAGCAATCAGCACACTCCTCCATCCTTTTTTCTTATACAGTCAATAAAACTTACTGTTCTTCTAGCATCTACTTCACCCATATATTCTCATACCTAATGTTTAGGTTCCCTTAATACTTTTCTCTATTAGGTTGACTTATCTTTTGCCACTTAATCTCCTTCGTAGATCTTAGGGTTAGGTCAGATTCATTGAATCTATTGGGAGTTCCCTTTGATCTTCACTTGTAGATTTATACTTTGATGGACAACTTAAATAACACTTTGACTCTATCACCACTCCAAAGTCTATAAGAAAGAGGGCCAATTAACAAGGATCAAAAGAGATCCTCCTATAGTTTGAGCCTTAATGCTCAGGTGGGTATACCCTTGACTCACTTCTCTAAAGGAGTCTAAAATGATATATAATTATGCACTCTTTACTAACTGATGTAATATTTTATCATTTGATTGTGTGTGTGTGTGGTTAACACCAATGAAATGCCTCGAGAGGATGGACTAGTGCCTTAACCTAGGGCAAAGAGTCACCCAATTACATACATCAACTGAATACCTTAGCTCAAACACAATTGAATTCAGGATAAGTACTTTTCCTATTACCCCTCTCCCTCAGACACAAGGACATTAGATTCTTACTTGGTTGTAAACTCACTGAACGCACCTAAAAGACTTTAATCCTAACTTTGTTAGGAACCTAGAGATGACTTCACAATACTCTTTGTTTACCATATGCTAATACACTTTGTGACACTAGCATATATGAGCTTAGAACTGAAACAAGAAGACATACACAAATGCAAGATTGGAACTCAATAACATTCTCATTAATATATTCAAAATCAATACACAATCATAACAACACAAGGATAGGAAAAGACACAAAATCTAGCTCTTCTATTAGTAAAACACCATTAACAACCAGCTGGGACCAAAGAAAGTTTTTGGAACCCCTCAAAATCAAATTTTTTTGCAATTTATACTCCCTAGTCATTTTGGAATTCTTAAAGAGAATGAAACAAGCTACAGATGACTTAGGGTTAGGGTTTCAACCAGTAAGCCCACTAGAAATGATAAAAAATTAATTACAAGGAAGAAACCCAGGCAACCAGGAGAAAGAAAAATCCCAGAGTGATCCTCAATTATGATAAATCTCACTGAGAAGGTATTGAGAATCACAAAAACATCAAAATGTCAACCCCATCAGCCACCTACAACACACCTTGAGCACAAAACCATACAGTAAAAATCATGCAAATGAACACAACACACCCTAGACCACACTGCAACAACAAGCACCACCAAACTATTCAAAATCGACTATTAAAACCATAAATTTTGGTACTTCCTGTCACTGGAAACCCTTCAAAAATTTGAATTTGAAAAAAAATGGTCACCCTATTGCGCTTGTAGTGAATCGACTATCTAAATTTAAAATCAGACTAACTTTATGTCGTGGCCATTAGATCCTCCCTTTTTGTGATCTTTTATGATTTAACCTTTACAGGAATCCTAGTTTACATTTAGCGATCATGCGATAATGCTTTTCTTATTTGCGGGATGGAACCTTAACTTTCCTTTTAACTATGCGAACTAGTGACAAGAAGAAAACAACTAACTCTGGTCCCTTTTCAGTGAACAGGTGACTGAAGGCCTTTTCACCTATTCATGAAACACTTTATAAAATCACCAGAAAGTTTAGTGATTATGCGAATGCTTGTTCACTAAACCGCTAAAACATTTAGAGAACCACTATTTCATTCAATGAATGAGTGAAAATCATTAAAATTTATTGGCCGCAAAAAAATTATCAAAACTGCCAGACCCCACCTGGGCCCACTAAAAATTGCCACATGTCCCTATACCATTTGCTACAATTGCTCAATCATCACTGACAAAGGTCCCACTGCAAAGCTTTCCCCTTTAGTGAAGATTGACGGCTGTCACCATACCATTGACATATTCATCATGCATCTCTGATCAATGGTATCATGACAACTATCAGATCATGTAGTGTATTAACTTCACTGAGACTGGCGGACCCAATGACAAGTCCACCTCAGCACACCTGGACCAATCACCATTCCCCAACTAAGTACATGTAGTAGTAGACCCACTGAAAGAAAAGGCTATGTTACTCAATAGAATCAATGGTCATCTCAAAATCTCATACATCTAACACATCCCTTGTGAAGACATGCCCACCATCGATGTTATGACAAGACGAGGACCCTCTAACACAGCCAAAAATCAAGTTCCACTGACAACTGCCAATGTGTTCACACATGGACCAATCAAAAACCACCAACTATACATACATGTTACCTTGGACCCACAAATCCTTTACAAGAATCAATGGCTATCGCTATACCATTGCATTAAAGGTCAAACATATTTCATTAACGATATAGCGATAGCCACAAGATTAAACTGGACTTTAACCCACCTAAATGCATGTAAGATTAGTCCCACTGATAGGATTCCACCTCATACCATGTAGACCAATAAAATTCCTCCAGATCAAAATACCTGGCAAGTGGACCCGCTTGAGAAAAAGGCTATGTGATCAGGAAAGATCAATGATCGGTGTAAGATCTGGAGCTCCTGACACATCCCTTAAGAACTTATGCCAACTGTCGAATGGAGATATCATCAGAAGACTGGGCCCAGAAAACTACACAAACATGCAACCAAAGAAAAGGAAACCACCATGCCAAGTCACAAACAGTTAAGAGATAAGCCGCTAGGAACATGAGAATACACGACCATAGGTAATCGCTAGTTCGCAGAAAGTTAAGAAATGACTGCCAAGGAACACACGAACAAGTGACAAGCCAAGAAAGAAATGTGCACATGCAAATTAGGACTTCAAGTGACCTAATAAAGTAAAATGAGATTATAACAAGGCTAGGGTTAAAACAAAGGGTTTAAAATGTAACAACTAGTTTTTGAATTTTTTGCTAAGGGTTTTAGTCGAAGACATGAAAATTGATACAGAGACTAGGGGAAAGACAATGAAGCCATGAGATTTTTTTCATGTGCTAATAGTGGCTCTATCTGGGGATGTATGCCTCCTACAGGCATAGCAAGGACTTAGAATCCATGTTTTAAAGTAGACCATCCCACATTTAAAATTTGCAGACAACGGGGAACAAGCAAGGTAGAACAGGCAACAGGACCAAAAAACTGATAGACCAGGATAAAACAGGGTAGGGGCAAGCAACTATTTATATAATTTACAATATATACAAACCTAACTACTATTCATGGAAAATAGAAAACCTTCAATTGAAGTATTTCTTCAAGAATTGTCCATGAATTGGAAATTCTTGAATATCATCATTTAACTCTTTGACAATGTATGAATCTTGGCCCCATTTCTCATGAATTAGATATGGCCCTAACCAGATTGGATCAAATTTACCATTTTTTCCCTTATCCTCAAGTCTGGCATTCCAAACTAACACCAAATCACCAGGTTCAAACTTTCTGTCAACAATCTTCTTATCATACAAATTCTTAACCTGTAACTGCAATTTGGCATTCCTTGCAACTAACTCTCTTCTAGTCTCATATAACCTAATGAGATCCTCAATTCTTAACTACATCTCATCATCTATGTCATCATCATGTAATTGAACAAATTTATACATTTCCAATAAGTTATTTTGAGGCATCCTTGCATGAATTCCATATACTAGGTCAAATGGTGCACAACCAATTGCCCTCTTCATAGTTACCCTATTAGCCCATAGAGCTAATGATAGCTTTGAATTCCATGCTCTCTTATTCTTTTCAAAAATCCTCTTTAGGATTTTAATCAAACTCTTATTAGTAGATTCTGCCTAACCATTTCCTTGTGGAGGATAAGGTGAGGAATTAGAAATCTGAATTCCTAAACCTTTGCAAAAGTCCTTATATTCAGCTGACCTAAAGCACATTGCATTATCACTTATTATTCACTCAGGGCAGCCAAACCTTGTAATAATATTATTCACTAGAAAATCAATTACCACCTTACTAGTTCCATTTCTTGTAGGCATAGCCTCTACCCATTTTTTAAAATAATCAATGGCAACTAAGATCCATGAGTGTCCTCCACTAAACTTGTTTGGTATTTCCCCTATGAAATCAATTCCCCATTGTTGGAAAGGAGCCTGAACTTCTACTAGTTTTAATGGCACATTACCTAAAAATTTAAGCTTACCAGAGAACCTTTCACAAGCATCACACCTCCTCACCAACTATTCTGCATCCCTGAAGATTGTGGGCCACTAGAATCCTACTCGCAAGATTTTATGAGCAGTTGTTTTACCCATATAATGCCCACCACAAACTCCCTCATGCATTTCCTTCAACAACTTGTTAGCTTGAACTTCATCTACACATTTCAAAAGTATGCAATCTAAGTTTTTTCTATACAATTTACATTTTACAGTTACATACTTGATGGCCTGTAATTTTAATGTCCTCTTCTAATTATCATTCATGTTATCTAGACAATCATCCATGTCACATGTATAATCAACTTCATAATGATTTACCTGATTTGCATCAAGGTTGGATTGGGCCAGTAGTTTTGCCAATCTTTGTCCTCTAACCAATTTATTAATTGGGATCTCAACATTGAATTCTTGGATCCTATTGATCCATCTGCAGCTTCTTCCAGACACCTCTTGCTGTGAGAAAATATCCTTCATAGCTCCACTTGGCACAAAAGAAATCAAAACTGCTCCCATCAAGTAACACCTAAAAGCCTTGATTGCCTTCACAAGTACATATGCTTGTTTTTCATTTATGTCATACTTCAATTCTGCAGCCTACAAAGATTTACTAAAAAATGCAATAGCCTATTCAAAACCACCTTTATTCTATTGTAACAAAACTGCAGCAATAGTGTGAAAAGATGCAAAGGAAAATATATCCATTGGGACATTATAATCAGGTGCCTTAAGCACTGATGCATCTTTGATAGCCCTCTTGATATTTTTTAAAGCCTCATCAGGCTCACCCTCCCAATTGATTGTAGATCCCTTCAACATCTTAGAAATGGGTCTAGTAACCTCTGCAAAATTTGTCACAAACCTCCTTAAGAAATTGACCTGACCAAAGAAGGACTGAATCCCTTTAACATTCTTTGTTCTCTAAATTTTATCAATGGTTGCTACCCTTTCAGGGTCAATTATCGCTCCTTGCTTACCAACTAAGTGGCCAAGCAACTTACCTTTAATGACACCAAAAACACATTTCCTTGGGTTTAAATAAATGCCAAACTCCAAGGCCCTCACAAATTTTTTTTCTAAATGAATACAATGGTCCTCTTCCTTCTTGGAGTAGGCAGTTAAATCATCTTGATATACAACAAGGAAATCATTTATGAAATCTAAGAAGGCAACATCCATTTCCCTCTGAAAAGTAGCACCAGCATTTGTGAGACCAAAAGGCCTTCTCACATAAACATATGTCCCCCAAGGTGTTGTGAAAGTTGTTTTGAATTGTTCTGATTCCTTGACAATTACCTGATTGTAACTAGAGAAACCATCCATCATTGACATCAATTCTAATTTGGTTACCCTCTGTAGCATAGCTTCCATATTGGGCAGACAATAATTATCTTTTAATGAGTTGATGTTCAAATTCCTAAAGTCTACACAAAGCCTGATGTCACCATTTTTCTTTCTCACAGGAACAAGATTTGACACCCAAGAAGAGTTCCTTATAGGCTTGATAATGCCAGCATCTCTGAATTTCATCAACTCTTCTTGCATCTTGGGTGCAAAGTGGGATTAATAGGCCTTTTTTTTTTCCAGAAAGGTTTAGCATCTTCTTTCAATGGAATAATATGTTGAAACAAATCTTCTCTATAAACCTTTAGGTCATCATATGACCATGCAAAAACATGCCTAAATTTTCTCAATAATTCAATCAAAGATTTCTTTACCTTTTGAGATATACCTCTACCAATGTATACTTTCTTAGGTGCTTCATGTGTTCCAAGATTTATCTCCTCTAGATCAGCATGATCTTCTCTTTTGATATTCTTTTGAACTCTATCTTGGTTGCCAAAGATAGTGTCCAAAACAACAAGTCCCTTAGGCACCTTGTTAATTCTAAGTTGAATGACCTCATTGCCAAAGACAACCTCTCTTCCTTCTACTAACTCAATCAAGGCTGAACAATCAAATTCCTGACCATGATAGTGATCTTCACAATTCATAAACTTCAAAATATTATTATCATCATCAAAAAACTTGCCAATTTTCAATATTGTCTGGTATGCTAGGCCTAGTCTGAATTTCAACTTTAGAGATACTAGAAAAAGTAATATCATTGGGATTGATTGCAATGTTGGCTAACAAGTCAGCCATCTTATTATTGCTCCTATCCTTCCACTCAATATTGAAGGCATCAAAGTGTTCAATCAAATCCCAAACTGCATTCCTATATTGTTTTAGCCTTTTATTCTTGGAAGCATATATTGTCCTGACCTGGGACACAACCAACTCAGAATCACCAACAACACTTATGCATTTAATACCATGTTTTTGTGCCATCCTTAGTCCTAACAAAAAAGCCTCATATTCTACTATATTGTTGGTACAAAAGAAATTCAATGTGAAAGAAAACTTGTAGGTGTCTCCATCAGGAGAAATAAGTAATATACCTTCTCCTACTCCATCCTTGCAATTTGCACCATCAAAGTACATTACCCACAAATCACCCTTCATAGAATTAGCACTTACCTCAACAAAGATAGGAGACAAACTAGGTTCATTCTCAAATATACTGATCTCTTCCCTAAAAGCATTAATATCAGTATCCACAAAACATGTAGTTTCATTATCAATATTTCTCTCAATCATGTGGCACACTCTTGGCTCTTGTTCAATCTTGACAAACTGATCATCAATCTTGAAAGTGGCATAGGACAGATCACACTATAAACTTCCACCCATGGCAGCACTCCATCTTCTATATAGCAGCATCCCATAATGAGGAGGGATGTCCACCACCAAAACACTCATTGTCAACTCTTTCTTTGGATATGCTGCCAGTCTATATGGCATTGCATTGATAGTCCCAGTAACTGGTACCTCCCTCTGATCCATTGCACAACATCTTCCTTGAAGATTATCAACTTTAAGGCCCAACTTCTCCATGATTTTGAAAGGCATGATAGGACTAGAGGCACAACTATCAATCATACAATTCCTCAACTTTATTCCATTTACAAGAACACTTAAAAAGAATGGATCAATATTTTCAAGGCTGGCATTGACAGAACTATCCAAATATATTGGAGGAATTTGAGACACAATTCCCTGAGCAACAACACCCTCCAAAGCTTTATCCTTAGATCCATTGCATGCAACACCAGTGTTGTGAACATTATCTACCCATGCAATAGCTTTGTCTTTGTGTTCAAGGATCCTCAACAATTCTGACAATGGAACCTTAATTGTAATTTGGGACAATACAGATAACATATCAACAGGAGCAGAAGAAGGAATCTCAATCTACACTGCCTTACTATCTTTTTTCTTATCTGATACATTAGGTATATTGGCCACCCTCAATTTTTCAATCTTAGCCATTGTGTTAACTGGCTTCTCAATCTCACTAGAAAATATTTCAACTCTAACTCCCTTAGGCTCACAATTATTACCTTTTACATTCTTGAATTTCACCATGTGATCACCCTTTGATTTGTTCTCATTAGTCTCTCAGGAGTTGGTACTCTTTATGAACATTCCTATAGCTTTCTCATTTGTATTCCTTGCCACCATGCCTCTAGTTTTCACTTGGGCAATCATTTCTATAGTAATCCTATCCATCTCTTCTCTAGAAGGTCTTCTCAAATTTACTGGCTCAGAAGAAGAGTTCATGTTACATGTCTTCTTGTCAATGTCTTCACTATCAAAAAAAACTTCTTGATGAAAAAGGGCGTGATTGTGTCTCTTCACATTTACATCTGCCTCTTCATCAAAATCAAAATCCTCTTCATATCCTAGATATGAAGAAGCCATGTTGCATCCAACATCATCTTGATCTTCTTCTTGATCTATCTCCTCATTGCCACAATCCTGATTTGCAGCCATAGAGTGTGCAACCACACAATGCTCTATAGAATGAGGAGACTGGCATGCAACACACCAAAGTATGTCCTCCATGACATTTATTGAAGCTTTTTGTAGAGGGTTAGGGACACCTCTATCATTGTTTCCTCTTACAGCAGAGACAATAGGCTTGCCATCCTTCCATTGGGTGTTGTAGGGGTAGTTCTGCAATCTATTTTGCTTATTGAAATTGTTGTTGAACTAAGGCCTTTCATTGGTAGGAGCATTGATGTTTCTATTTCTAGGTGCTTTCAAATCCTTCAATGCATTGAGCACCTTATCCAATTTATCTTCTTCTTGCCTCCTAGCTCCAACATTCTTATCATTTTCTTTTTTGTATTTCTTGTCCCCAAACAACTTAGGGTCATTTCTCTTTCCACACAACTTCCCTTATATTTTCATATTGTTCTCAATATTGATAGCAATCCTAAAAGCATCCCTAAGAGTTCTTGGTTCTTTTTCCCTCAACAAATATCCAATCTTTCCATCAAATGCATTGAAGTATGTGGTTAAACAAACATTGTCATCTAACCGCATAACTTGGAACAACATATGCATACCCTTCTGAAATCTCATGTTGAATTCAGCTGCAGTCTCATTCTAATTTTTCCTTATGGTATTGAATTCATTCAACATGAAATTAGCATTAGGTCTATCACAATACTGCTCTTTAAAATATCTCTCAAAGAAATCCCAAGTATCAATACATTTATCAAGAAATCTCTTAAACCAATCTCTAGCATCCTCCATTAGAGATTGAACAAACAATTTCATGACTACATCCTCATGCTCTACCTCATAATCATTAAGCATATCAACAAATAACCTAATATTCTCCTCACAACTAATAGCATTATTACCAGCAAACTTAGGTACCTTATCTCTTATATCATTTGGAAAAGCATTCGGGTAGCCAGGAATTCCATCAAAACTAATTTGCCTATAGCCTTCTAGTTGCATAAGTCTTCTTTGAAAACTTGAACTAGTGTTAACCCTAGGATCAACATTAGCATTTATATTTCTATCTATTTGTGCATTTGACTGTTGCCTAGGATCAGCACCTATCCTAGTAGATGAAGAAGGAATTGAACTAGTATCATTACTAAGTGGAACAATAGTAGTCATAGATGGCATACCTAGTTCAGTAGTAGATGGACCAAGAGCATTAGCTGATGAAGCCTTCAAGAACTAGATCTTTCTTCTCTTTTCTATAATGGAAGCTTCAATTTCATCCCTCTCTAATTTTCTTGCAATGTCCTCATCTTCTTTTCTTCTTCTTTCTATCTCTGTGTCCTTATTTGAATTGGGTGGTGGGACCCCCAGTATTGTCAATGATCTACTTGTTTGATGTCCCACCATCTTTTTCTTTCCTTTCTCACCACCAGCAATAACAGGCCTAGTGATCTCATGCCCATCTTTGTCTTTAGGCAAAGGAACATAACTTTTCACTTGGCTAACCATAGGGCCCTCCTTATCAAATTCCTGATCTTGCAGTAAGCACTCTTGCTCAGTCCTCAAAGCTTCAAGATCACCAAAGACATCATGTTGCAAATTTTTAGGAGCAGAAGCAAGCATCTTGTTTCTCTCCTTCATTTCATTAATTTTTCTAAGAAGAGACTACCTTTATATCAAAGCATTCACTTTTCTAGCCTCTCTCTCCTCTTTTAACCTCTTGTGTATCACATCCTACTCTACCAACTGTAACCTTAGTGCATTTAGATCATCAGGATCTACCATAATGTCATTAGAACCTGATGACACATCCATATCAGAAAGATTTTGATATCTCAAGTGGACTTGCCTAGGTCTCATGGGTTCTCTTCTAAAATTATCTTCATCAAGGTCTAAATCAATCTCCAAACCCATCTCTCTAGCTTGTTCATCCTGACCTGCAGGAAATGGACCCTTGTCCTAAAATACAGCCTCTAGGGTATCATAAAATCTATCCTCAAAGTGACCACCATCTAATCTAGAAACTCTATCCTGTGAACCTTCCTCACTTGAGGAAACATGTGGTGCTCTACCTCTAGTACTTCTTTGTTCTCTGATGGGAGCACTAGTAGACTCACCATTCCTTCTAATCCAACTCTTCTTCTCCTATCTAGGCAATTGCTCCAGAGTGACCTCTGGATTCTTTCTGACAAAGCTCTTCGTATTCTTCCTTTTATCCATGATTTACAATTTATAGCACTGGTTCTTAACCTTTTGAGTCACCACCCACCTAGATGGGAAAAACTTTAAATGAATACAATAGGAAAACAAGAGTGCACTTACAACCTTTTATATCTATCTGGTCAACAAAATATTTTGACTTTACAATGTAGTCCCAACCAGAGATCCTAACAGATATATTTATTCATTGTTGTTCTCCGCAGCAAAGTTGCCATTTTGTTGGGAGTTCCCTTTCATCTTCACTTGTAGATTTATACTTTGATGGAGAACTTAAATAACACTTTGACTCTATCACCACTCCAAAGTCTACAAGAAAGAGGGCCAATTAACAAGGATCAAAAGAGATCCTCCTACACTTTGAGCCTTAATGCTCAGGTTGGTATACCCTTGACTCACTTCTCTAAAGGAGTCTAAAATGATATATAACTATATACTCTTTACTAACTGATGTAAGATTTTATCATTTGAATGTGTGTGTGTGTGGTTGACAATAATGAAATAGCTCCAGAGGATGGACTAGTGCCTTAACCTAGGGCAAAGAGTCACCCAATTACATACATCGACTGAATACCTTAGCTCAAACACAATTGAATTCAGGATAAGGAATTACCCCTCTCCCTCAGACACAAGGACATCAGATTCTTACTTGGTTGTAAACTCACTGAACCCACCTAAAAGACTTTAATCCTAACTTTGTTAGGAACTCAAAGATGACTTCACAATACTCTTTGTTTACCATATGCTAATACACTTTGTGACACTAGCATATATGAGCTTAGACCTGAAACAAGAAGACATACACAAATGCAAGATTGGAACTCAATAACATTCTCATTAATATATTCAAAATCAATACACAATCATAACAACACAAGGATAGGAAAAGATGCAAAATCCAGCTCCTCTATCAGTAAAACACCATTAACAACCAGCTGGGACTAAAGAAAGTTTTTGGAACCCCTCAAAATCAAAATTTTTTGCAATATATACTCCCTAGTCATCTTGGAATTCTCAAAGAGAATGCAACAAGCTACGAATGACTTAGGGTTAGGGTTTCAACCACTAAGCCCACTAGAAATGGTCAAAAAATAATTATAGGGAAGAAACCCAGGCAACCAGGAGAAAGAAAAATCCCAAAGTGATCCTCAATTATGATAAATCTCACTGAGAAGGTACTGTGAATCATAAAAACATCAAAATATCAACCCCATCAGCCACCTACAACATGCCTTGAGCACAAAACCATATAGTACAAATCCTATAGATGAACAAGACACACCTTGGACCACATTGCAACAGCAAGTGCCACCAAACCAATCAAAATCAACTATTAAAACCATAAATTCTGGTACTTCCTGTCGCTGGAAACCCTTAAAAATTTAAATTTCAAAAACAATGGTCACCCTATGGCACTTGTAGTGAATCGAATATATAAATTTAAAATCAAGCTAACTTCAAGTCATGGCCATTAGATCCTCCCTTTTCGTGGTCTTTTATGATTTAACCTTTACAAGAATCCTAGTTTACATTTAACGATCATGCGACAATGCTTTTCTTATTCACGGGATGGAACCTTAACCTACCTTTTAACTCTGCAAACTGGTGACAAGAAGAAAATAACTAACTCCGGTCCCTTTTCAGTGAACAGGCGATTAAAGGCCTTTTCGCCTATTCGCAAAACACTTTATAAAATTGCTAGAAAGTTAGTGATTATGAAAATGCTTGTTTTCTAAACCGCTAAAACATTTAGAGAACCACCGTTTCATTTCATGAATGAGCGAAAATCATTAAAATTTATCGGCTGCCAAAAGTTTATCAAGACCGCCAAACCCCACCTGGGCCCGCTGAAAACTGCCACATGTCACTGTACCATTTGCTACAATTGCGTAGTCATCACTGACAAAGGTCCCACCACAAATCTTTCCCCTTTAGTGAAGATCAATGGAAATCACCATACCACTGACATATTCATCGTTCATCTCCGATCAATGATATCATGACAACTATCAAATCATGCAGTGTATTAACTTCACTTAGATAGGTGGACCCACTAACAAGTCCATGTCAGCACACCTGGACCAATCACCATTCACCAACTAAGTACATGTAGCAGTGGACCCACTGAAAGAAAAGGCTACATCACTCAAAAAAATCAACAGTCATCTCAAAATCTCATACATCTGACACATCCCTTGCGAAGACACGCCTACCGTCGATGTTCTGACAAGACCAGGGCCCTCTAACACACCCAAAAATTAGGTCCTGCAGACAACTACTAATGTGTTCACACATGGACCAATCAGAAACCACCAACTGTGCATACATGTTACCCTGGACCCACAAATCCTTTACAAGAATCAACGGCTATCGCTATACTACTGCATTAAAGGTCGAACATATTTCATTAATGGTATAATGATAGCCACAAGATTAAACTAGACTTTAACCCACCTAAATGCCAAGAAGATCAGTCCCACTAATAGGAGTCCACCTCATACTACATGGACCAATAAAATGCCTCTAGATCAGAATACCTAGCAAGTGGACGCACTTGAGAAAAAGGCTACGTCATCAGGAAAGATCAATGATCGGGTAAGATCTCAAGCTTCTGACACATCCCTTAAGAACTTACTCCAACCATGAGATGGAGATGTCATCAGAAGACTGGGCCTAGAAAACTACGCAAACATGCAACCAAAGAAAAGGAAACCACCATGCCAAGTCACAAATAGTTAAGAGATAAGCCGCTAGGAACATGAGAATACGCAACCACAGGTAATCACTAGTTCGCAGAAAGTTAAGAAATGACTGCCAAGCAACATGCGAACAAGTGACAAGCTGAGAAAGAAATGTGCACATGCAAATTAGGACTTTAAGTGACCTGATAAAGTAACATGAAATTATAACAAGGCCAGGGTTAAAATAAAGGGTTTAAAATGTAATGGCTAGTTTTTTGAATTTTTTGAGAAGGGTTTTAGCTGAAGACATGAAAATTGATACAGAAACCAAGGGAAAGACAATGAAGCCATGAGATTTTTTGTGGGTGCTAATAGAATCTACCCACTTCATGTTCTTCATCTCCTCTTCTAGAATCATCTCAAATCTCATAAAGATTTACAATAAAATGTTTTACAAAGCATGAAATGCTTCCATACAATAAAGTCAACACATTTTACATAATCCAAGAATTCAACAATGTAAGCTCCAAATCTGAATTCTCTTCAAATATAAAAATGCTGATCCTCGGTCAATACTATGATCATCCACTCGGTCTTCATGTAAAATGCTTGGTCACTACTAAAACTATTTCCTCGGCATATACTATCTTCCTTGGCAATTAACTAATACTCGGTTGACACTAGATTTTTGCTCGGCATACACTAACTTGGTCAACACTAACATAACTCAGCTTAAACATGATTTGTTCATTTTTGCTCAGTTAAGCCTACCATTTTAGTACTCAATCTTACTAAGATAAACAATACATTGTCCCATCATTGTACAACATAGTCAAGTACACTTTACAGTATCAAGATAACTCAACCTTTCCCTAGGTGCTATTTTTACCATCCTTTCTTTCCCTTCTCACAATAGATATAGTACTTTCCTAAGTAGCAACAATCTTACCAGTTAAGGTTTGACATCAATGACAATACAACAATTGCTTCAATTGCACTTTCCAATAGAGTTATCATGATGGCAATGGTTGGAGTACCTTGTATTCAATAGATGTTTGCAAGCGATCCTTCTTAGTTGTTGTTTTTTTAGATTAAAACACATACCAACAACAACAACTAAGAATGATCACTTGCCAACATCTATGTATGCAAAATTTTGGGAGTTGCATCTGAAACTTATGCTAAATAATCTAAGTTGCAATTTTCAATTTTCATTACGATGTTTCTTTTTAAAGTGTTAATTTTCAAATAAATATTTATTTTTTTAAATATTTAAATTAGACTTACTATCCAAATTGGACAAATTATTTTTATTGTATATGGCACTTGGAGTCAAGTGTGTCTCTAAACATTGTGAGATTTCCATATTCTTTAAGTGTTCTGTCACAATTATATTCATCAAAGATTGAATTAGGGATTAAGCATTTTCTGTCACAATTTTATTCCTACATTGATGAGAATCAATGATGGAGAGTTTTTAGATTATGAGAAGATGTATATGTAGTGGAGGCTAGAATGAATGAATGTTATTAGATGTTAATGGGGAATTTAGAGTGATGTTAGGGGGGGGAGGGGCCAAATGAGCTTCCACCTTCATGTGGTTGGCCTTGTTAAGTAGAGAATATTAAACTATTCTTGAAACCAATTAAAGCTCAAACTAAACCAATGATGTAGATTCAATTGTCAAAAACACCTACTTCTATATGTTGTTGATCTCTATTTTTTCACTATGACTACTCTCCTCTTAAACATATGTTTAGATATATTTTTTGATAGCAATGAAAAGATCTCATATCTTTGAAATGGTGAGATTATCCCAAGGACAATGATGTCCAGTGTTAGAATAATGAACACCATGAATCGGTGGAAAACCCATTAAATGAATCTACCATATCAAGAAAATTTATCATGAAACTTAATGTTTCTCATATAAATCTTGATGTTTAGAACCATGATACCCACTTTCAACTAATAACAAGATATCCAACCAATATAATTAGTACATGGAATGATCAAAACTTGCAGACAAAGATTGTTTGCATGCCAAGAATTGTACAAGAATAGTAAATAAAAGTACTGAAATTCTTTGATTTGAAGACTTCAAAACAATATAATCAGTACATGGAATGATCAAAACCTATAATACCAATTAATGAATTATTTTCCTATCAATGTTGCATTGAATAGAGAGTTTAATAATATAAACACCAGAATATGTCTTCATGAGCGGAGAAGTGACTATTTGCAAAGAATTAAAATTTTATTGCTATGCCTAATTTGATAAATATATATTTTTATAAAAAAAATTAAATTTTCTGTCACTTTTTAGACAACCCCTCATTGCAATTTTGACCACCATTGATCTGTCATTTTGACAAGAATGTTATACACTCGATGACTATTCTGAGCATACATCCTCACAATTTTGACCAACATTGGTCGCGTAGATGAAAGGAATGGTTGATAATTCTTCTAGGTTCAAGTGATTATTTCTATGGTGGGTCTATCTATAATTCAACCTCTATAGACATCGCAATTTTGATGCTGGCATAATATGTTGAATAATCGATGAAAAAACTTCAACAACAATTATGGCCATTTGGTCGACCAATTGTCATCTAAAGATTGACCGATACAATGGTTAGAAAGTAAAAGTAGGTTCTGATCTAAAATATTCAACTCACTTTGCAAATATAGATCCAATAAGCTCAAATGTTGATTTACTGACTGGCCTTCATTGTCATCTCCAACTTTGATCTGGTCAGAAATCCATTCAAGAAATCACCTCAACTCTTCTTAGCTCTTCTTTAGCCTTTTGCTTAGGTCTTTCCAATCAATAACATCAACCTTCCACCTCTCTTTTCACAGCCTAAAACAAGGTCATCCTTATACCTCCTTGATAGGTAGAATAAAATTTTACCACTTAATCATCTCTATAGATCTTAGGTTTAGGTCAAATTCATCGAATCCTTCCATCATTTCATTCTCCTTCTCCATCTAGATACTTCTCAAAACTTCTTCCCGAATCCATAAGAAAATGGTTTACCATGTATTAAATGTTCTAGATCATTCATACTTATCTTCAACATGTTTTAGATATCTTAATAATTCAACTATGTCAGCTGGGATTGTTGATTCCTTCACAAACTGTAAATTACTGTCACTCAACCAATATCGTGTTCTTCTACTTGGCCATCATTGGGTAACTCGATCATCACTAGATTACTCGGTCATCGCCAAAATTTTCTTCTCAAAAATCACTATCTCACTTGGTTAATTCTCTAACGCTCGGTAATTTTTGATCCTTGATCAATATTAAAATTTTCTCAGCTTATACTAGCACTCGGTCAACACTAGCATCTCTCGACTTACACTAAATTTCTTCTTTCTTGCTTGCTTAAGCCTATTCTTCCATACTTTCTTTCCTCATTTCTTCTAAGCTTCAAATCAACTAACTTCTTTACTAAGTGTTATAGATAATCAACTCATTACCATGCCAATGTCCCAACTAATCAAATACGCATTGTAGTTTCCCATAACTCAACCTTTCCACTAGGTCTTCTTATTATCTCTTCTTTTCAAATCCTCTTCATTAATAAAAAGATATGGTACTTGTTGGAAAGCTATTTATACTAAAGTATATGACTAGATATAGTGTTGTCATTATGGCAACAAAGTCATATAGCAGTTTGGAGTCAGCACACTAAGTGTAAAGATCATAAATTAGTTTAAGTGTTGAAGACTAGATAGCATACAGAGTTCCTACAGCTCAGAGCACCTGCGCCCATGTGTATAGATAAATTATGGTATGTGACCTAGAAGTTAAGGTTGTTAGGAAATACTTATGCTTAGTCTAAGAGCACATAAGTAGATATGCAAAGATGTGAAAGTTACAGTCAGTTGAAGTTGCACAACTAGTGTGTGCCAGTAGAGAACAAAGCATAGAGCCAACAGTGACTATTTTGGTTTGCGATTGTAAATTAATGTTATAGAGACTATGTAGCCATTGTATTTAGGTTGCCGACATATGTATATGTATAATTGTAAGCACGCTTAAGCCAATTCATTTGGAAGCATTATTTGTAATTAGTTATAGGGCTGACCTAATTGTATAATTGGTATAAGCACATAAATATAAGGTGCACCCATTGTATTCGACATGGAAGTAAAACTAAAGTTGTGAGAAGTAGAAAAAAGGTATGTGAAGAGAGCATATGATGTATTAGAGCTTTGCAAGAGGTCAAAGCATCAGTGCACCAAAGGAACGGATCTGACAAGTAGTGTCACAGTGACAATTCACCTGCAGATATACTCTGTATCTGATTTAGAAGGTTGTAGCCTTTATCATTTGAGTAGTGAGCTCTAGGACAATGATTCCACTCCCCTAATAAGGATCATTGTAAAAGACTCCTAACAGGGTTCGACCATTAACAAGGTCCACTATACTAAAAGCATTGTAAAGCTACTCCTAACAGGGTAAAGGATCTTCTAACAAGGATCACAAAACACTAGTGCAAATTATTAGTGGGTATCAAGTCCCATTAGGGTTTTTACCTATTTGGGTTTCCCTGTAACCATATTGGTGTCATGTGTTGATTTCATGTTTCATGTTTATGTGAATGTTTAATTCAGTACTTAAGCATTTATAATTTAGTATTCAGATTAAAGTGAGAAGTTAAAATAAATTGAACATTGATTCAACCCCCCCCCCTCTCAGTGTTCCCATTCCTAACAATTGGTATCAGAGCTCTAGTCCTCAACACATAAGTTTAACCACTTGAGGAGATCATGCACAAGGCAGATATGAAACATTTGAAGAAGAATCTTGAAGCAGCACTTGAAGACCTAGACAATTTAGAAAGAGAAATTGAAGAACTAAAATAAAAAGTCAGTGATGCTCAATTAGTTATCAAAAGACTAAGAAAATATTTGAAAGGATGCTCTAATAATGAACTTGAAGAAAAATTCAAAAAATTGAGTGAAGAAAATGCATCTCTATTGAGTGAGCTTGAAGAATTAGATGACAAACTAATGGACAATCAAGATATCTACAATGAACAAGTCAAGGAGAACCTTGAACTGAATGAAGAACTAAGGGAGGCTAACTTAGAAATCTTGGAGCTAAAGAATATCAAAGAAAGCTTGGAATCTGAATTAAAGAAGTCAAAGGATCATATTGGCAAATTACACACCAGTGCTGAATTAGTAGAATGACACTTGTATGCAAGAAGAATCAAAGGAGACACTAGCTATATTGGGTTTAATGAAGCATAGAATTAGATTGATAGTATGGGAGCAAGAAAGTATTCACAAAGAACTCTACTGATACTGGGAAGATTGAAGATCAAACCAAAGACAATAGTAATCCTCCTAAGAATAAACACAAGCTAGTAGAACACACCTATTTTGCATGTAACAAGTGTTACCCTAATTTTCATATGCATGAAAATTTGGCTAAAACCTGTAGGATACAATTGTCTGAAGGAGATTGTTGGAATGATTATGTGTTGTCTTTGATGTCACACAAATTTCATATCAATTGTCAGCTTAGATGGTTAGCAAAGTAGTTCCCAGTGTCTACCGAGCTCAACCGATCAGCAAAGCAGTTCCCAGTGTCTACCGAGACCTCTCGGGTGTCAAAAGAAAAGTATGGCAGAAAATAATGTTAACCAAGCTTCCTCAGTTATCAAAGGAAAGTTAGTGTCTACCAAGTTCACTCGGTCTCCAAAGGATGTTGAATAATTTGCAGTACTTACTGAGTTGTCTCGGTCACCAAAGGAAATCTTTTTCAGATTAATATTTACCGAGCAAGGTCAGCCTAGTAAAGGATTTTGTCAATTTGAGAAATAAAGTTGGTTTATTCCAGCTGACTGTTGTAATGATTAGTAACGTTTTGTAATAATTATTAGTGTTGATTTGACAATCTGAATGGTATTTATATAGAAGGTCAAGTTGTGAATTATGAGGATGAAAGTGAAAAAAAAAGGAAGAATAGTATGAGAGAATTTTGAAGGATGATTAGATATCCTTGAAGAATAGTAGAGATATATTTGATCAGGAAAGATCTAGTGAAGTAGAACAGAGATCTATAATCAGCAATTCAGTTGCATCACTATTCAAGTCACTTCATTGTTACTTTCTTACCATTGTAGCAGTGATTTCAAAATCTCCTAACCGAGATGGTTTAATAGCCATTTTGTAAATCCTCTAACAAGGTGACAGTTTTATTGAATTGTTTCAAGACCTCTTACAAGGCCACTCCTGGCAGGGTGATTAAATCCTCTAAGAAGGTCACACCTAACAGTGTGTTTTGTAACCTTTTACCGGGTTGGCTCCTAATAGGGCATCACTTCAGAAGAGTGAAAATCCGTAACTAGTTACATTGGTGGTTTTTCCCATATTGGGTTTCCACGTTAAATCTAGTGTCTCTTGTGTTCATGGTATTTTCTTTATTCATGCATGTTAATCACTAATGAATGCTTAAGAACAATTATAATAACACTCTCTATAATTACTGAGTTTCAGCATTTCTCTGTATGTCAGCTAGTAAATAATTTAATAGGACATCTAAGGGATCAGTGGTAATATTTTTTGGTTAACTAATTCACCCCCTGCCTCTCAGTTACTACATCCATATTTCCAACAATTGGTATCAAAGCTTTTGGTGCTTGCAGGAAGGGTTTTAAGGACCTAAGCTAAAGATCAGGATGTCTTACAATAGAGAAATTCCAAGGCTTAACAGAGATAACTTTTCAGCATGGCAAGGTCTCATGAGACTTCATCTAGCTTCCATTGGTGATTTAGGATGCAAATATATTGATCAAGAATATACTGTTCCTACTGGCACATTAACTATTGAATACATTGTAGAGAAAAAGAACCATAACACCATGATGATAGATATTGCATCAGCCCTTAGCTATGAGGAATTTGATGAGATCATAGACTGCACAACTGCCTATGAAATGTGGAACAAGCTGAAGAAAATTTATGGTGGTGATGACAATGTGAAAAGAGCCAAAGCAGAAAGCCTAAGAGGACAATTTGATTAGATGAAGATGAAAGAAGATGAAAACATGGCAAAATATGTTGAAAGGATCAAGGTGAGTGTTAGTGCAATCAAAGCTTCTTAGAACATTGCTTCCTATCTATGTAATAAGAGTATCTGCTATTCAAGAAAGAAGATGTGAACAAAATCACAATATAACTTTGGATGCCTTAGTTGGAAGATTGACAGCTTTTGAATTAGATAACTACGATAACTATGTTCCAACTTCAAAAAATATTGAATCAACATTTGAGGCCAAACTCTCACTTAAGAAGGGCAAGAAAATCCAGTCAGAAAGTGAAGAAGAATCAGAGGAAAGTTCAAATAGTGATCTTGAAGTTATTGAAGGATTACTTGCAAAGAAATATACTAGAGGCAGAGGTAAATACAAAGGTAAAACTCCCTTAATTTTTTTTTCATGTGAAGAAATTGGTCATATTGAAGCTAGGTGCCCAAACAAACAAAGCAAAGATGAGAAGAAAGGTTAGAAGTACAATGGAAAGAAGAATTTCAAGTCTTTCAAGGATAAAGGTAAGAAAACATGTTTTTTGGCTAAGGACTCTGATGATAGTGAAGAATAAATTATCTCCATTGCTGTAAAAGATGAATCTGATGATGATGAAAATGAGATGGCACTTATCTCTCATATAAGAAAAAATGATACATGGATTATAAAGATTGGATGCTCACATCATATGACTTGTGACAAAACTAAGTTTGAACATTTTGAAGACTATGATGGTGGTAGTGTAAGGTTTGGAAACAATGAACCTTGTTGTATAAAAGGAAGAGGATGAATTTCATTAACCAAAGAACTTATATGTCATAATGCATATTGGGTTGAAGGACTAAAACATAATCTTCTAAGTGTAGCACATATAATCAACAGTGGACTCAAGGTTGAATTCATGAATGGCAAAGCAAGACTGCTGGATGACAAAGGAAAATTGATTGGTTCAGGAAAACTAAGCAAAGGTAACTTGTTTTATCTTGATCTTGGTGAATGCTCATGTTTTATTGCTCAAATTGAAGAAAGTTGGTTATGGCACAAAAGGTTATGTCATGTAAATTTTGATAATGTGGTGAAAATAAGAAAATTCAAGAAACTAAGAGGTATTCCTACTTTGAAGAAACTTGATATTGGTCTATGCAAGAATTGTCAGATTGGTAAAATGGGAAAGACTAGCTTTAAAAGTAAAAACTATCAGTCTGAAGATATTTTGGATATTGTGCATACTGACTTATGTGGACCTATTGGAATTGAAAGCTATACTAGAGAAAAATTATTTATTCTCTTTGTTGATGATTACTCTAGAATGATGACTGTTATGTATTTAAGAGAAAAGTTAGAAGCATTTGAGAAATTCAAATGGTATTTGGAAAGAGTAGAAAAGGAAACAGGAAAAAGAATGAAGTGCTTGAGATCAGACAGAGGTGGTGAATTCATCTCCCATGAATTCAATATTTTCTTCATTGAAAGAGGAATCAAAAGTTAGGTATCAGCTCCAAGAACTCTTGAGCAGAATGGAATAGCTGAAAGGAGGAACAGATCTATCATGGATTGTACAAGGACTCTAACGATTGAAAAGAACATTGCTATGAAATACTGGAAGGAAGCTATTAGCACTAGAGTTCATACCTTGAACCGAGTATAGTTGAGGAAAGACACATTCAAAACTCCTTATGAGTTATGGTATGGCTATAAACCCAATGTAAGTTACCTAAAAGTATTTGGTAGTAAATGTTACATCTTGAAAGAATCTAGAAAAGGCAAAATCAATGCAAAAGTTGATGAAGGAATATTTTTGGGATATTCTTGAAAAAGTAAGGCATATAAATGTCTAAATTTGTCTACTCATAAAATCATAGAAAGTGCACATGTGAAAGTAGATGAGTTTACAGAAAAGACTGAAGAAGAAAGAAAAAGGGAACCAGAGGATTACAGAAGATTTGTTTACATTGAACCTGATACATTGTCAGACACATCTATCAATAAGGAGACTACATCAACCGAGTCACAAGAAGAAGTTCAGACTGAGTCACAAGAAACCGAGTCTCAGCCTGAAGCTACCAAGCAAATATCTACCGACCCTGAGCAAACTAAACCTAAAGATGAAATTCAAGAAGATCACAATGTAACTCATTCAAGAAGAAAGGAACCTGTATTGGCCAAGTATGTTAGGAAGCATCATACACTAGATCAGATTATTGGAAACAAATCAAATGACACTATGACAAAATGTAAACTAAAAGGTACATGTTTACTTGCTGATTTTGAACCTAAAAATGTCAAAGATGCGGTGGAAAATGAAAGTTGGATTGAGGCTATGAATGAAGAAATAGAGAAAATAGAGGAAAATAAGACATGGACTCTTGTACCTAGGCCTAAAGATAAAAATGTAATTGGGACAAAATGGGTATTTAGAAATAAGTTGAATGAAGATGGTCATGTATCAAGAAACAAAGCAAGATTGGTATGTAAAGGATATTCTCAAGAAGAAGGTACAGATTATGGAGAGACTTTTTCTCCTATTGCAAGATTAGAAGGTGTAAGGACTCTACTTGCATATGTCGCACATAAAGGATTTAAGGTATATCAGATGGATATAAAATCTGCATTTCTCAATGGTATTCTTGATGAAAAAGTCTACATTGAGAAACCTGAAGGTTTTATGGATCCAGACAAAAGGGATATGGTCTGCAAGTTACACAAAGCACTGTATGGTCTGAAACAAGCCCCTAGAGCATGGTATGAAAGATTACATAACTATCTAACTCGGATTGGTTTCAAAAGAGCTAATGACAATAGTAATTTATACATCAAAGAAGGACTAGATAACAAAATTGTTTTTGCAAAAATATTTGTGGATGATACTGTGTTTATAGGGAATGATGATCAGTGCAAAGAATTTTCAGAGAAAATGAACAAAGAATTTGAAATGTCTATGTTTGGTTAGATAAAATTCTTTGTTGGACTTCAAATTCAGTAGAGAAAGAATGGTATCTACATTACTCAGTCTAAATACATCAAGGAAATACTTAAGAAGTTTGGTATGGAAGATTCAAAACTAGTTGGTACACCCATGTGTACTAGACTGAAGCTTACCAAAGATGATAATTCAAAAGAAGTAGATTAGACCTTATACAGATCAATGATTGGAAAATTATAGTATGTAGTACATACAAGGCCTGATATTGCCTTAGTAGTTGGTATAGTAGCAAGATTCTCAGTAAAAGCCAGAGAAAATCACATGATGACAATCAAAAGAATCTTGAGGTACTTAAGAGGAACTAAAGATTATGGCTTGTGGTATAAATTTAGAGGCAATCTGGACTTAAAAGTGTTTACTGATGCTGATTGGGCAAGAAACATTGATGACAAAAAGAGTACAAGTGGTGGAGCATTTTTTCTTGGCAAAGGTTAGTATCTTGGACCAGTAAAAAGAAAAATTGCACATCCCAATCCATAGCAGAAGCAGAATACATTGCTGCAGTAGTAAACTGCTCTAATATTGTTTGGTTCAAACAATTATTGGAAGGCATGAAAGTTGAGATCAAAGAACTAGTTGTTATGTTCTGTGATAATACAAGTGCAATAAATATTTCAAAGAATCTAGTAATGCATTCCAAAACCAAACACATTGCTATAAAATATCACTTTGTCAGATAATTGGTGCAGGACAAGGAAATTAGATTGGAATATGTTCATAGAAAAGAACAAATTGCAGATATCTTCACCAAGCCACTACCTAAGGATACATTCTTGTATCTAAGAGGTAAGTTAGGGGTCATTCCCCTATCCGAGGCTCACTAAATTGAGTTTTAGTAATGCATCAACTAGAGCATGTTGAAGATTAGTCAGTTGATTGCATATGAATCAGTACTTAAGGTACATTGGTATTCACCAAAAATCTATTATCTTTGGCATGTGTTGTCAAAGAGGGAGAGTTTGCTATCATTTCATGAAATTTCTAAGAAAGAGAATTTAAAAAAGAAAAAAGAAAAGAGGGAGATTTTTCAGTTAGAGAGAGAAGTTTGCTGACAGAGGGAGATGAGAATCATAATGAAGCTAAGGATATGTTCCTTATTCTATGTTTGCTATGAAATTTCATTGTGCTATGACATATTGTGTTGCCATCAATGCCAAAGAGGGAGATTGTTGGATACAATTGTCTAAAGGAGATTGTTGGAATGATTATGTGTTGTCTTTGATGTCACACAAATGTCATATCAATTGTCAGCTTAGTCAGTCAGTAAAGCAGTTCCTAGTGTCTACCGAGCTTAGTCGGTCAGCAAAGCAGTTCCCAGTGTCTACCGAGACCTCTCGGGTGTCAAAAGAAAAGTATGGCAGAAAATAGTGTTAACCGAGCTTCCTCGATTATCAAAGGAAAGTTAGTGTCTACCAAGTTCACTCAGTCTCCAAAGGATGTTGAAGAATTTATAGTACTTATTGAGTTCTCTCGGTCACCAAAGGAAATCTTTTTTGGATTAATGTTTACCGAGCAAGGTCGGCCCAGTAAAGGATTTTGTCAATTTGAGAAATAAAGTTGGTTTATTCCAGCCGACTATTGTAATGATTAGTAATGTTTTTTAATAATTATTAGTGTCAACTTGACAATCTAAATGGTATATATATAGAAGGTCAAGTTGTGAATTATGAGGATGAAAGTGAAAAAAAAAGGAAGAATAGTATGAGTGAATTTTAAAGGATGATTAGATATCTTTGAAGAGTAGCAGAGATATATTTGATCAGGAAGGATCTAGTGAAGTAGAACAGAGATCTGTAATCAGAAATTTAGTTGCATCACTATTCAAGTCACTTCATTGTTACTTTCTTACCATTGTAGCAGTGATTTCAAAATCTCCTAACCGAGTTGGTTTAATAGCCATTTTCTAAATCCTCTAACAAGGTGTCAATTCTATTGAATTGTTTCAAGACCTCTTACAAGGCCACTCCTAGTAGGGTGATTAAATCCTCTAACAAGGTCACACCTAACAATGTGTTTTGTAACCTTTTACTGGGTTGGCTCCTAACAGGGCATCACTTCAGAAGAGTGAAAATCAGTAACTAGTTACATTGGTGGTTTTTCCCATATTGGGTTTCCACATTAAATTTGGTGTCTCTTGTGTTCATGGTATTTTCTTTATTCATGCATGTTAATCACTAATGAATGCTTAAGAATAATTATAATTAACACTCTCTACATTTACCGAGTTTCAACATTTCTCTGTATGTCAGCAATAAATAATTTAATAGAACATCTAAGGGATCAGTGGTAATATTTTGTGGTTAATTGATTCACCCCCCCTCTCAGTTAATACATCCATATTTCCAACAAAACCATCCCCAGGTCTCTATTTTTATCCTGCCAAGCATCCTTAAAATTTTTATAATCTCATACCATGTCCTCGGGCCTCTGCAAATTGTTGTATTCCTTGGTCTGTAGTTTAAATATTTGGAAAAAGTAGTCATTTGAGCTAAATAAACCCTAGAAACCCTTTGGCCTGTTATATTTCTTTGTTACTTTATTGGCCACTTAAAAATCCCAATATGCACGTGCGCTTTATTTTCCTTCGGTCGCCAGTTCTCTAAGTCTTCTAGCGGTTATCTTTTCCTTTCAGTGATTTAGCAACTGCAACACTCCACTTAGTCATGTAATGTTTGGCAGTTACCTTTTCCCAACTAGCGACTTAGTGAAATGGCTAACTTCTCTTCATTCATGTAGTCGCTAAGTGTTTGGTAGTCTTAGCTTGTGGGGGTCCCAGTTCTGTAGGATCTGACGGTTGTCATGAGTTCGCGAAGGGCTTTTCTGACACATGTGATCTCGTGATAGCCATCGATCTTCCCTTTTTCTCAGCACTTCAAACTTTTGTCATCCACTACCATGGTGTCCTACTTGGAGGATTTTTATTGGTTGAGGGATGATGACTTATATTTTTTGTCAGTGGGCCTAGGGATGTCAAAAGCTTGGAAATCTATGGACAACATGTGTTCTCATGAAATGTTTCATCGGTATCATAAGACAACTGTTGATTCTCCTTGGTGATGTAACTCTTCATGCCTGGCGGGTCCACTGCTATGTGTACACAAACATCAGCTTCTCATTGGTCTACATGGTAGTGATTTGGAAATGTGTTAGTGGGACTAGGTTTCCAGCATTTTAAAAGGATCTGACATTTGCAAAGGATCAACGGATGGCACATGTCCGCAAGGAATCTTTCTGACACATGCGATCATGCACCTGTCGTTGATCTTACTTTATCTTCGGGCTTTGTCAAGTCAGTTTGTGTTGTTAGATGGGCTGATGTGTGAAGCATTTGATTGGTTGTTGCGTGCTGATGAGGACCTCTAGGTGGATCGATGTGTTAATGGTGTCATGGCTTAATAAAGATTTATGATGGGCATATGACCTGAAAGAATATTCAAAGGGTATAAGATCTTGCACCTGCCATTGGATTAGGATCTTATCTTAAGTGGGACTGATGTTAGGGAAGAGCTGAGGTGTTTGCTAATGAGGCAAATGAAGTGAATGAGGGTTTGACGTGTGGCAATTCTGGGCCCAGGGTTAGTAAAGCTCTCTGGGAATCAGCAACTAAAGGTTTCTCATATTCACTTAATGTAACCTAGGGTTATTAAAAGATTTAGCTATTCAGTGACTATAGTGTTCATTGAATCACTTGACCCAACTTGAGTTAACAAATATATTTCATGACTTAGAATTCTTCAGTTGCACAGTCATCAAGTAACTTAAAGAGAAAAGGTCAAAGTGGGTCCAAATATGCTGACATGCTTGATGCTCATTGGTCAAAACTGCCTGATGTGGACTCGAACCTTTTAAAGGGTTTCATGACCATTTCAAAGTTAATTTAAGTCATTCATTTTCTAGGAGATAAAGGATATCGACAGACACGCTTTAAAATGACTGACTAGCCATTAAATTTCAAATTCAAATAGTTCTGAGAGTTTTTGCCAGTATTTGATTTGCAGGCTGCAAGCGGCGAGGTAGTTCAGAGAATTTATGTCTCTAGGAAATTTACAGTTAAAGGAGGATGATGAGGAGGTTTGGGTGGCCATCATGGGTCATTTCTTGTCTAAGAAAGGTACCAGTTATGCATTCATGGCAAGACTTTGTGCAGGAAAGTAGATGAATCAAAGTCGCTTGTCTACAGGTTGATGTAGTACAGGGATGGGAACGCAAACTTGAGGTCTAATTGGCCATAATGTTATAGAAATATATTCATGATCAGACTTCATTGAGTTAGGGTTAGATATTATTTTCATAAAAAAAATTTGTAACCCTAATTAGGTTTTGACTCCGGCCTGTGTGCCAGATAGGAGATGTATATATTGTATTTTTGGAGCTTTTGAGCTCAGAGTTGGACAATTGTAGAAGAAATTCATCCTTTCTTAAGGGTCATTTGTGGTATCATTTCTACCCTCTAGCTTATACAGTTGTAAAGTTCCCATTGATAATAAAAACATTGCAGAGGTATTTTGTGACAATCCTTCATGTCCCTATGCTTCCTTGTTATCTCTTACTAGATTAAAGTATATGATGTTTTCATTAATACCTTAGGGTTCCTGATCCCTCTTTCTTTTTGTAATTTTGTGTTTTATTGTCTTTGATCTAATCTAGATGATTTTGTGGGTATACTTCAGCCCCCTAATAGTCTTGTCTCAATCCTACATCGAGTTGCAAAAGTGAATGTCTGCTTGCAAGTCATAGGTTGTGTCTAATGTTTAGGCCCTCCTATGAAACACTTATGCAAGCCTATTCAGTAAGTTGTGACCTACTAGACCTAAGCCTTTCATTGATTCCATTCCTCTATACTGAGATCCAAACCCTAATTTTTCTGTATCACCTAGTAGGTAGTTTGCTTTCAGTCATTTCCATTTCCAAGCATTCCTTCTATCCCTTTCCCTCAAAAGTTTACTTTTCATGTCTAGAAGCAAATTAAGGTGATTATCCAAGAGGAACTATCCTAGACCCTAGAGGTCTCATCTTAGTTAGCATAGGTCCCACAACCTAGAGATGATTCCCATGTTATACTAGGTTATCAAGACTACAAGAGCTTGAGATAAGGGTGCAAACTTAGTGTATAACAATTCTAGCATACTTGGTGGGACAAGAAGTTTATTCAAATTCAAATTATGTTATCTCTGATATACTGATAGCATGATACAGACTTGAAAAAGTTGTTTCATCAAGTATATTTGGTAACTCCACTGATTTCAAAGATTAGGGCTAACCTTGTTCAAGGTTTATGAGAAAGATTGAGACTAGAAGCTCAAAGCCCACTAAATTTTTAGAGTTGGCCTTAAGAAAAAGTCACAAAGGTAGGTCAACTCAAAGAACATCCCTTGGAAGGAGAGTTCAGTCAACACCTCCTAATACCTTAGAAAGGAGACCTTTTCCCTTTCATTCCAGAAGAAGAGGCAGATCTCTCACCAGAGATGTAGAAGAAGGTTCAAATCTAGCAACAAATACAACTCATTTAGTTGTTAACCTTTAGATTCCAACTCCTGCAATGGCTAGACCATTTGCCTTTGCACCTTCCAACCAAGGGAGACCATTAAATTTTTCTTAACATCATGATGTGCCCTTGGTGGCACTAAAGAGTATACCTAATTTCACTGGTGAAGGGCAGACAACTAATTTTGAGCACATAAGAGATGTGATCACCATCTGCAACATACACAACATTACTCAAGAAGATGTGGCCACAAAATTATTTGTAGCCTCTCTAAAAGGTAAGGCTCTTGAATGCTTTAGAACTACAACTGTTGGTTCTATTACTTCATGGGATGAATTAGGAGATGCATTAAGTAAGCATTTTGAGGATAAATTAGATAACTTGTCTCTAGTTGAGCAGTAAACAACCATTAAGAGAGACCCTCAAGAGCAAATGACAGATTACAATAGTAGGTTCCTCAAAACATGGAATAGAATTCCTGTCTCTATAAGACCATCAGCTAACCATGCTTTCCTTTATTACTTACAAATTTTGAATGGTCAAATTTCTATCATGATCCAGTCTATGGGTGGTACTTCTTTACCCCAAGCCTTTGACATAGCTATTAGGGATGAAAATTGTCTAATCCAAGCAGGCATGATTGCTAGAAGGCCACCAATGCCCATCCTTCCTATCCTTCAACCCACTGTACCTTCCCAAGTACCACCATTTACCCCTATTCCCACCATATTAGCACCTTAGGCCTGTACTAGTGGTCAAGAGCTAATAGCTAGTTTCTCTCAAGAGTTAAAAGAGATAAAGAATAGCCAACAAAGCAGTCAGCAAGAAATGAAAAACTTGTTGCAGACCTTGACTAAAGAGGTCACCAATTTGAAGAAACAAAGTCAAGGAATCAAACCACCCTTCTAGTCACAAGGCCAAGGTCCTAATCAGAAATATCAAAATCAAGGACAGCCTTGTCAACAAAATAGGCCACCATACCAAGGAGGCTATCAAGGACAAAGAAAAAGTTTTAATCAGAGACCATTCCAACCATATAACCTTGCACCTCTGAGTTTGACCAATCCAGTAAGGGATATGGTTCCTAGTCAAAATAATATGGTGATGGAGAATGAATGGTGCTTTCCTTGTAATCAACCTCATAATTAGGCTACATGTTCAAATGGATGCATGAACCAAGCTTTGATGGTTCAAAATGCCTCACAAGGTCAATTAGAGGTTTCATCCAGTGGGTCAGTGCCTCAACAAGAATCACAAGAGAATGAGACTTCTCTTTTCAATTGGGAACAACCAGACTTCAATGGAGTCAATGATGAAGTTTCTTTTGTTTCCTATACAAGAGAAAAGAGAAGAGCTCAAGACATGGAGAGAGTAGATTCCAATGCCAAAGCCACTACATCTATAGAGCCACTGCAACAAGATACTCCCATCACACCTAAGGAGGTTCCTGTCATCACAAGCAAGGAAGGCCAACATTCTAAGGAGGCAGAGCCCATCATAGTGAAAGCACAACAAAGAGTACACACTGTGACACCATTTAATATTGTAGACAACATGAAGAAGGTGAATGTCACCATGTCCATGTGGGACTCTTTGGCTCTTCTAGGACAGCTTGAAATCTTGAAGAAGGCTATGACAGAGGTGAAAACTCCTCAACCTGCAAAAGAAGTTGCAAAGCCAGTGTTGGTTAACACTGATCAAGAAAAGGAGGCTCCAAGTAGCAACTCCAAAGGCAATGCTACACAAGGTAGGAATTCAAAACCACCTCCCTTTTATGTATCCTTAATCATTGGAAAATATTTAGTACATAATTGTATGGTAGATAGTGGAGCTATTAGCACTATAATGCCCAACAAATTAGTCGACCAATTAGGACTAAAATATGAACCCTTCCAAAAGAAGGTTACACAACTTGATGGATCCTCAGTCAATACTATAGGTGTGGCTAAGGATACCAGTCTAATCCTACATGCTAGTCCTATTTTCTCTATCCTCCTTTATATATATATATATATATATATATATATATATATATATATATATATATATATATATATATATATATATATATATATATATATATATATATATATATATATATATATATATATATATATATATATATATATATATATATATATATATATATATATATATCATAGATCTCCCTAAATTATTTGCTATATGTCTTTCAAGGGAGTTTATAGCTAAGATAGGAGGCTACCTATCTTCTGATTGGTCTCACATGTTATTTCATACAAGGTATGGGACCGATGTCACCATTAAATTAGAACCATTAGTAGCACACCATATAGAACCATATGTGTCCAATACCATGAATGTAAACTGCCCTATATTTGATGACAGTGACTTCCAAACTATTAGTGAAGCAAGCACAAAGATAGAGAGTATCACTGATGTTTTTCTAGATGAAAGAGTTTTAGAGACCCAAGAAGGTCTTGTTTGGGATTTTGGTTTGGGAAGTTATCTGATACAAGAAAGTGGATCCATAGAGCCAAGCCTTTTCAAAGAAGACACTGATTCAGAGTATCAGAGCAATTAGGTTTGGGAACTTTTTTTTGATGGAGCTAGAAGTAGACATGTTTCTGGTGGTGGTGCTATGCTAGTGTCCCAAAAAGGAGAAAGGTATTATACTACCTTTAGATTCAGTTTCTCCTACACTAGCAATACTGCAAAGTGTGAAAGCCTAGTCAATGGGCTAGAGTGGGCTAGAAAAAGAGGGCTTAAAGCCTTAAAAGTTTAAGGTGATAGTGAATTAGTTGTCAGCCAAGTAAGAGGGATAAGTGCAACCAAGAATGACACTTTGAAATAATACAAGCGTAGAGTTTGGGATGCAATTGAAGATTTCCATGCTTTCAATATTGTTGCCATCCCTAGAAAGTAAACCAAAATGCAGATAGATTAGCTGCTGTTGGATCTCAGTATGACATTCCAAATAGCATTTTGAAAGAAATGGATCAACATAATATCAAAGTGATTGTCAGACCTTCTATCCCTGATAATGATGTCAATTGGCAAGTGTTTGACAATGATGAACAAATTCTGTAGTTCTTGTTTGAAGGAGATGTTTTTTCAAAGCATAATCAAGATAGGCTATCACAAAACTATGGTGATCAAGTGATACAACTTAAGTCTAATAAGATTCCTAAAGGTCTTGTTACATTAGAGGTTGTCTTTAACAAGGTTTATCAAGTCAAGAAAAACAAAGCTAGTCTGGTAGTCTAATAAGAACATTGTGTTGAACTAGAGTTGGAACCAGGTAGGAGCTTACAATTTGGAAAAGTGAACACTAAATTGGAGAAACAAGCTTGTACCCAATTATTCAAAGAATTCAGTGATGTGTTTGCATGGAAATATGAGGATCTCAAAGGTTTTGATCCTACTCTTGCTCAACACACTATTGAATTAGAACTTAATGCCAAACCAGTAAGATAGAAGCAGAGGCCTATTAATCCTAAGCTTGAGCCACTCATGCATAAAGAGGTGCTCAAATTAATAGAAAGTGATATCATCTACCCCATTAAGCATACTAGTTGGGTTTCCAACCTTGTTCCTATCAGGAAGAAGAATGGCGAGCTGAGGTTATGTGTTGACTTTAGGGATCTTAACAGGGCCTCTCTAAAAGATCGCCATCCACTGCCCTCCATGGAAAAAATATTACAATGTGTCTCTGGATCTGAGAGATTTTCATTATTGGATGACTATTTAAGTTACAATCAAATCTTAGTGAATGAAGAGGATCAATACAAGACTGCATTTACAACCAAGTGGGGAACCATGGCTTATCAAAAGATGCCCTTTGGTTTGTCAAATGTAGGTGCTACTTTTCAAAAGGCAATGGATATGGCCTTTAAAAGCCTCATATACAAGTTTGTACTAGTCTAATTGGATGACATAACTGTCTATTCAAAGCATGCAATAGATCACATCAAACATTTGATGAAGATTTTTTAAAGATGTAGAGAATTTGGGATATCTCTTAATCCCAAGAAATGTGTGTTTGTAGTTCATGAAGGAAAATTGTTGGGATATGTAGTGTCCAAAGAAGGGATCACAATAGATCCTGAGAGAATTGCAGCTATCCTAGAGCTACCCCTACCACATCACAAGAAAATTCTCCAATCTTTCATAGGAAAGATTAACCTTGTTAGAAGGTTCTTGCCTAACATTGTAGATTTACTAAAGCCCTTGATGGCCATGTTGAAAAAGAGTTCAACTTTCAGTTGGACAAAAGAAGGGAGAGTCAACTTCCAAGCTATCAAAAAGGCCTTAATAGAAGCCCCTGCTCTCCTAAACCCAAATTTCAGTAAGGATTTTATCCTTTGTGCTTATGGAGGTCATGATGCTATATCTACAATGTTGACTCAAGAAAATTCAGAAGGATTGGAGCAGCCTATTGCTTTCTTTAGCAAAGGTTTAGAGGAGTATGAACAAATGTACTCTTTTGTAGAGAAACATGTACTTGCTGTGGTGAAGAGCCTTAAAAAGTTTAGATATTTATTGACCCATAGCAAAGTACACTTGAAGGTTACTCATCCAAGTGTCAAAGAATTTTTGCTTTCCAAGGACCTAAATGAGAAAAGAGTTGGTTGGATCACCAAGGTGATGGAATATGACATTGATATTCAAACTACAAAGCTGGTTAGAGGAAGAGCTCTTTGTGAGCATTTGGTAGGGGATGAAAGTTCAAAGAAATTAGAGCAGATAGATGCATCTTTGGTGGTGCATTCTACAAAAGAACAAGCCAAGCCAACAAGCTGGTTGCCTAATATGATTAATTATTTAAAGATAGGACAATGTCCTGTAGCTTTGGATTCAGCAAGAAGAAGATATTATAGATTGCAATCTATTCCTTTTGTGCTGATAAATGAAGTTCTTTTAAAAAAGGATCACAATGGTGTCCTTTTAAGATGCATAGATTCAGAAAAGGTAGTAGATGTCCTATTTGAGTTTCATGATGGACCTTCTAGAGGTCACTTTTCCCCTAGGACTATTGCTTTTAAATTCATGATGGCTGGATACTATTGGCCATCTATCTTTAAGGATAGTCATGAGTATGTGAGAAAATGCATCAAGTGTGCCATGTTTGTAGGAAAAGAGAGGCTTGCAGCCTTGCCCCTACAACCAATTAGAACAGAGAAACCCTTCATGAAGTGGGGTATAGACTTCATTGGTATGATCAACCCTCCATCTAGTGTAAGACATAAATGGATAATTACTACAACAGATTACTTCACCAGATGGACATAAGAAATTTCTTTAAAAGAGGCCAATGAGAATGTTGTATTGAGTTTTTATGATGACATAATTCATAGGTTTGGTAGTCCTGATTCCATCATCTCAGATAATGCATTGGAATTTACAGGTCTCAGAGTGGGCAGTCAAGAATGGCATATATCTGAATACCAATTCCAATTACTACCCCCAAGGAAATGGCTTGGTAGAATCCACAAATAAGAATTTGATTAAGATAATCAAGAAGACTTTGTAAGACAACCAAAGAGAGTAGCATACAAGGTTGAAGTGTACCTTTTGGTTAGATAGAGTTACCCCAAAGAAGATCATTAGGAATTCTCCTTATATGCTAGTGTATGGTAAGGAAGCTAAGTTGTCCATCTCAGTCAAATTGCCAACTCTGGACTTGGCTACTCAGTATGTCCTATTTGAAGAGGAGGATCCCTTGTAGATCAGATATACTCAATTGACGGAATTAGAAGAAATCAGAGATAAGTCTATGAAGGACATGGAATTCCATCAGATTCAGACAAAGAAATTTTTTGATAAGAGAGCTAAAGCTAGGAATTTCAAGGCTGGAGACATAGTCCTCAAGTGGGATGAGTTCAGGTCAAGACCTGGCAGACACACAAAATTTGACTCCTTTTGGGGTGGACTATTTGTAATCATAGAATGTAGGGGCCCTAATGCCTTTCAACTATCAACCCTTGAAGGGGATGCCTTGCCCATATCAGTAAATGGCTTCCACATGAAGCCCTGCTTTGAGGTTAATCCCTCTCTGTAAATTTTGTAAAAATGCTTCCCTGCTTTCTTCCAATTTTCTAGTTTAGTTTCATGCTTTTCAAGAAGTGTCTATGCACATTTTTGCCTCCCCGTGTTTAGTTTTATCTCTCTATCAAATTTTGTGTTCCTCAGAATGACCCCATGCCCAATGGATTGCTCAAGGCCACTGGTTTTCAATGTCTGGCAGGATGACATCCAACAAAAATTGCCAAAATGTTATCCTAATTTTAATATGCATGCAAATTTGGCTAAAATGATCCCCGAGTCTCTATTTTTATCCTACCAAGCATCCCTAAAATTTTTATGATCTCATGCCATGTCCTCAGGCCTCTACAAATTGTTGTATTCCATGGTCTGCAGTTTAAATATTTCAAAAAAGTAATCATTTGAGCTAAATAAACCCTAAAAAACCTTTGGCCTATTATATTTCTTTGTTACTTTATCGGACACTTAAAAATCCCAATACCCACATGTGCTTTATTTTCCTTCAGTCGCCAGTTCTCTAAGTCTTCCAATGGTTATCTTTTCCTTTAGGCGATTCAATGACTACAGTAGTCCTCTTAGTCACGTAATGTTTGGCGGTTACCTTTTCCCAACTAGCGACTCAGCGAAATGCCTAACTTCTCTTCAGTCACATAGTCACAAAGTGTTGGGTATTCTCAGCTTGCGGGGGTCCCAGTTCTACAGGATCTGATGGTTTTCATGAGTTCACGAAGGGCTTTTTTGACACATGTGATCTTGCGATAGCTGTCAATCTTCCCCTTTTCTCAGCACTTCAAACTTTTGTGGGTCCACTACTGCAGTGTCCTACTTGGAGGATTTTTATTGATCAAGGGATGATGACTTGTATTTTTTTTCAGTGGGCCTAGGGATGTCAGAAGCTTTGAAATCTATGGCTGGCATGTGTTCTCATGAAATGTATCAAAGGTATGTGATTATAAGACAATCATTGATTCTCCTTGGTGACGTAACTCTTCATGCCTAGCGGGTTCACTGCTACATGTACACAAATGGAAGCTTCTCATTGGTCCACATGGTAGTGATTCAGTAATGTGTTAGTGGGACCAAGTTTCTAGTGTTTTAAAAGGCTCTAACATCTGCAAAGGATCAACGGATGGTGCATATCTACAAGGAATGTTTCTGACACATGTGATCATGCGCCCGCCATTGATCTTACTTTATATCTAGGCTTTGTCAGTGTTGGCATTAAACATGATTGTCATTAGTGACAACACTTATTCTGAATAGAGCATACCGAGTAGAATAGTACATACCGAGTAGAATAGAGCATACTGAGTAGAAAAAAGCTTACCCAGTAGAACAGAGCTTATCGAGCAGAATAGTGCATACCGAGCTTGCAAAGTTTCACAGTGTTTACTGAGTGCTACATGGTTAAACAGGAAACTTAGTTTCTACCGAGTAACACTTTATCTACTGAGTCTCTAGTATTTACCGAGTTCAAAACTATGACCGAATGGTTAGTATGGACCGAGCTTCCACTTCTACGGAGTGCATGACGATGCTAAGTAACGCAGTGGATGTTGAGTATCAGAAAGTCACCGAGTTAGTTTGCAGTAACCGTGTAACTATATTTGGGCTGATTCAGTAGTATTTGTGTTTACTTGTTTAAGAGTCAACTTTGTAATTGTGTTGGAATTGACTTAGATTGATATATAAACAATGTTTTATGTCATATCCAAAAAAAAAAAAGGATATAGAGAAGTATGAAAAAGAGAGAAAGGCAGAGATAAGTGAATTACAAAGGGCTACAACAGTATAAGAAGCAGCAAAGATCTATCCATCACAGAAGGTGATCAGTACATTAGAGAATCTCAATCAGCAAGTACATTTGCAAGTAAGAGATCTATTGTTTCATTCTAATAGGTGAATCAGCTTGAAATCCTTTAACCGGGTAGACTTAACAGTCTTTGTAAAAATATCTTAACCGAGTGCATACTTCATTGTATGTTTTTAAAACCTCTAACAAGGTGGACCTAGCAGTCCTTATTGCTCCTAATAGAGAAGATCATCAGAAGTGATCATTGTAAGCCTTAACTAGCAAACTTTATACTGCAATATTGAAGTTTTGTGGGTATCATCCCCACCCCAGTTTTACTTTCTACTTGGAAGGTTTCTGGGTCACCAAATCTCTATGTTCTAAGTGTTATGAATGTTTTATTCTTTCTATTACTCGTGCATGCAGTCAGATTATCAATCTAATATTATTAAGATCTGAATCTGTTAAAAGTTTTGAAGTTACTGATTCACCCCTCCCCTATTAGTAACCTAGATAGTCTTGAATATTTCCAACAATTGGTATCAGAGCTCAGTGGATCTTAGAATAAAGTTTGATAGCTTGAGAAAAGATTCAGGACAATGGAGATGTTCAAACTGAACAAAGTAATTGAGAATAAAAAGCTAGATCTAGAAATGGCCATAACTCAACTCAAAGAAGCAAGAGAGCATCGTTCCCTTTCCCTAAAAAGAAGGAAGGAACTTGCAAATCAGATCAATGACCACCAGTATGTTGAAGAAAATATTGAAGACTTTTTCCCTTCAAGCAGCTCAGATGAAGCAAACAATGCAATCAAAGAACTTCTAGAAAAGAGTGGATCTGTGCAAGAAGAAGTGAGAAAATTGAAAAGAGAACAGGAAATTCAGTCAACAAGATTCTGCGAAGTCTTGGAACAAAGAAACAAGATGAAAGATGAAATAGATGGAAAGAACAATGAAATCCAGAATAAAAATCTTTAGCTAGAAAATCTTATTGATCAAATCTCCAATGCAAATGAAGAAATCTTGACTCTAAGATTAGAAAATGAAAATATGAGAGAAGAGTTGAGATCTGAAAAGCAAATCAATTTAAGAGTGATGAGTGAGCTGGATGCTGAAAGGCAAATCAATGAGAGAATGTTGAAATCTCAAGAAGATATGAATCAAGTGTATGAATGAAACCTTCATAGGCAAAAAGGAAAAGCAGGACTTGGATACAAAGAGGAAGGTGAATCCTCCAAACAAGGTACTCAAAAGAATCAGAAACCCACCTATAATCACTATGGTAAAATTGGTCATACTTCAAACAAATTTTGGAGCAATGGAAAAACAAAATTCAATGGAAAATGCTACAATTGCAATCAGCTTGGTCATAAAGCAAATGAATGCAAGGAGAAACTAAGATTTAAAGGCATATGTCACAAGTGTAGCAAACAAGGTCATAAGGCATCAGAATGTAGAACTAAAACACCCAATCCAGTGGAACAAATTATTAAAGCAATGTTTGGCTGGGATTACAAAACTTGGTGTAGATGTCATTACTATGGAGAATATGGACACATTGGCACAAATTGTGTAAGGCACCACTTGAGAGAAAGTGATTCTACCATAAGATGTTATAATTGCACTAAGCTTGGTCACATAGCTAAAAACTGCATGAATTTAGGGAAAATTGAAGATGAAAAGAAAGCAAAAGCAAATAACATTAGGAAGTAGATGAGACAGAAGTGGATTCCTAAACCTACCGAGAAAACCAATCCTAAAGTCACTAATGAAGGGAGTGGCTCTATGAGCTCTAACTAGTCTCCAAGAAAGCACTAGAACTGTATCTTCATAGACATATTCCAAAACAATTCCTGAACTGAAAGGAAGACAGATCCAAATCAGTAGGCAAGATACAATAGGATCACAAGAAGGTCAGTATCAATTACCACCAAGCAAGGTCGGGAGTAACCTAACTTCATTTGGTTATTGAGTAAGGTCAGAGAAGTATGAATTCATATGATTGCTGAGTTGTGGAGTCTTCATCAACCAATTAATTCATAGTGGATGACAGCCTATCTAATTCAATACCCTAATTCGTACTGAGCATTAATGACAAAGTTTTAACAAAAGGAGTGAAATCAAGTTCACTATTCACCATGAACAAAAGTCTCCTAGTGCAATCAAGCATTTCAAAGCATATTTCAACAAGATATTCTCTTTCCTCAAAGAATTTACTGTGTTCACCGAGCTACCATGGCATCATCCAATGCTAAAGTGAAGAAAGATTCAGAAATGTTGGTTCGTGGAGAATGGAAAGCACCAGATTTCAAACTCGTGCCCGTAGTTGCCGAAACCCTAGACCCGAGTGGAGCTCAATCTCAGATCCCTCCTAAGGTACTCCTTATTAATGATATTCACAGTCATTTTAAGTTTACAATTCAAGAGCTTGGAACCCTAGAGATAGATACTATTCATGAGGAACTATGTGTCGATGGTGTTCTCAAACAGGAGCATCAACATTTGGAAGATAAGGGTTTAGTTCACATCACACACTTGCCTCAGAGCTTTCAAATAAAATGGGTCAGATATATCCTCAGCCGAGTACATGAAGGTAAAATATGGCTTGAGCAACTAGTAGAGATTATGAAGAAGATGATTCACTGAATCACTAGTCTTCCCATGCTTGACAAGGAAAAATCTACAAAAACCCTAGGTCGGATGGAACTGGAAGAGAAAACCCTAGCTGAGTGAGACGGTAGAGGTATGAGGATAAGTAGAATTACTGATGTAGAATTGAAGTTTGGTATACATATTGTAGCTCACAAGATATATAGTTCAAGTCGGAAGAACAATGTTCCATGTGAAGTAGTTGACCTAGCGTATAAAATTGTAAAGAACAATCTATCATTTGACCTAGCAGATCTTTTGTTGAAATAGTTCAACAAGAACATGGAGAGCATCCAAACCTCAAAGAACAATCCATGTAAGTTTGGCTCACTGTTGGTTTGTTTAGTTTTCTATGCTCAAAATTTTTTCCCATCAAAAGGCACGGTAGTATGGAGAAAAGATGTGCCGGTTCTTTATCAGATGAATGAATACATTTCAGAAATGGGTGACAATTTTGAAAGCATAATGGATAACTATTTTGAATCATTTAAAGAGAAAATGAAAAATAGATTATGGATTCCATAGAAATTGGTGGAAGATTACAAAGATGATATTTGTTTCATGGTGGACTGTGATAATCTGTATATACAGGCAACAAAACCAAGGATTGTACATGTGAAACCTCTTCCCTATGAGGTAAATATTGATGAAACCAAGAATATTATTGAAGCCCTAATTAATCAACCTGTTAATCCAAAGGCACCATATTTTGGGACATATGAAGAAGCTAAGGAGATAATTGAGCTTAGTATAAAGCTTCCATAGGCAGTTAACAAAGGAAGAAAGAGGATGGCCAAAATAAAAGCTAGCACACCTCTAATGTCAATCGAGGAAAAAGGAGAGGTCTTTGAAGAAGAAGAAGAGAAAAAGGATGAGGAGGAAGAAGAATAAGTACCAGCAAAGAAGAAAGGAAAAGTAATTATCACCAAGGCACCCAAGCAACCCTTTGCAGTATTTACAAGGAGTGCAAGAGGCAAGGCAGACAAAGACAGTGAAGAAATAGTATTCAAAAGGCCTCCTCCTTCATTAAAAGAAAAGATCAAGGATATGAGAGAAGGATCTGGAATTGCAAACTTCAAATCTCTAAAATATGAAATCAGATCTGAGGAAGAGCAGCAGGAAATTGAAGATGTTGTTATCAAGAAAATGGGAAAATGGAAATACTCACCTGAAGAGATAGCTTCTCAAATCCTAGGAATTCTGTTGAACAAAATTAAGTTGAGATGGTCCAATGCAAGACAAACTATCAAGGACATTTATGCTCAAACCTTGAGGCAATTAATGCCAAGTTTGAAAAATGCTAAAATTAATAAGGCATTGATACATAATGAAAATAAGTTGACACTCAAATTCAATAGTTGTTTGATTTTGATCAAAGATATTGAGTCTGTTGTGAAGAGTGCCACTGCCACATGGAAAAACATCTATAATCTTCACAAACCGAGTGCTGAAACTATGATAATCAAGGATATTGATGATGACAATGATGAACATGAAGAAGATACCGAGGTAGACAAGCAAAGTGATGAGGAAGATAATATTGTTTGGATAGCTGTAGAAGTCATTGCGTCACTTCCTCACTCTCCACCAAAATTTGCTACACCTAGCACAGAGATAACTTCAAGTATGATTGTGACAACTTCCATAGATACATCAAATGTCAAATCATCACTAGCACAACTTAATGTATCATTCACAGAAATGACTACCACCTCTTTTACCGAGTTGCAGTCTCCTATGTCTACTTCAGTACCTACTTCCATATCAAGTTTTCTAGTAGTAAGTACCTTAGTTTTGGATACTTCAGTAAGTATTTCAATTTTTGATTCTACAATTGTGAATACTTCAGTTTTGAGCCGTTCAAGTATTCCAGTCGGTAGTTTATCATTTTTCACAGCTAGTCCTACAATGTCTACAATAACTTCTACAAAGGCATTAAGTGCAATAACAGTTGATCCTAAGGCTCAACTGAGTACAAGATTTTTGAGTAAGAATGTAGAAGAGGATATGGACTTAGATGAGGAGATAGAGATTCCAAAATTAGACTTTTCAAATCTTTCAGCAGACCAAATGCAAAACATTGGTGAACTCCTTCAAAAGAAAGCAAAGCAGAAGAAACTAAAAGAAGAAAGGGACAAGGAATATAAAATTATTGAAGATGCAAAGGATATTTTTTCAGAAGCATTAGGTATTAAAGTTGATTCCTCTCAACATATCTTGTTACAGTTAGCTGAGGCAGTAAACAAGTTCCATGAGGATTCCTCTGCATCAGAAAAGATTTTTGAGAAAGCCGAGAAGAAGTTTGACAATAAAGTGCTTGAGTAGGTTGCTCAGCATATAGCTATTAATTAGGCAGAATTATCTTTAGTTTTGACAAATATTGAGTCCTCCTATTCCAATGTTACCTCACTTGTTGCTAAGCTATGTAATGTTGCCGAGTTCACTAAGGAAGTCAAGGATAAATTGAATAAGATTGATGAGGATCTGAAGGACAGTGTACAAAAGTTGCAACTTGAACCTAGTTCAAGCTCTGCACATCATATGAAAATCACATTCCTATCAAATAAGCAATCAAAATTATTAAAAGAAGATACAAAGATCAGGTCAACACTGCTAGATATTCAGAACATGATCCTTCCCATCATGGACATAATGCGAAAGCACATTGTTCACTCAAAAGCATTACTCCATGACAATCAATTTTCCATTGCAGATCACATGATTGAACTCTCTGCAGAAGTCCAAATTGCACTCCAAACATGCAAGATTCTGCAAGAGATTTGGGATAGAACTCTGGCACTAATCATAAAGGTACATTCTGATTTTCTTTCACATTTTGGATTCTCCCTATAAAATACTTGTATATACACCTTTGGTATTATTGTCAAAAAGGGGGAGAAAATGTATAGGAGAAAGTACTCTATATAAGGGAGTCATGAAATATATAAATAGTAGTTTGACAAAGATAAATTTTGAAAAATCAAAAAAAAGATTCAGCATGATTCTTGTATATAAGTTTTGGCAATAAGTGTTTTTGTCACTAATGCCAAAGGGGGAGATTGTTGGCATTAAGCATGATTGTCATTAGTGACAACACTTATTCTGAACAGAGCATACCACACAAAATAGTACATACCGAGCAGAACAGAGCATACCAAGTAGAATAGAGCTTACCGAGTAGAGCAGAGCTTACCGAGCAGAACAGAGCTTACCGAGCAGAATAGTGCATACCGAGCTCGCAAAGTTTCACATTGTTTACCGAGTGCTACACAGTTAAATAGGAAATTTAGTTTCTACCGAGTAACACTTTATCTACCGAGTCTCTAGTATTTACCAAGTTTTAAACTACAACCAAGTGGTTAGTATGGACCGAGCTTCCACTTCTATCGAGTGCATGATGATGTCGAGTAACGCAGTGGACGCTGAGTATTAGAAAGTCACTGAGTTAGTTTGTAGTAACTGTGTAACTATATTTGGGCCAACTCAGTAATATTTGTGTTTAATTGTTTAAGAGCCGACTTTGTAATTGTTTTGGAATTGACTTAGATTGATATATAAACAATGTTTTATGTCATATCCAAAAAAATAGAAGATATAGAGAAGTATGAAAAAGAGAGAAAGGCAGAGATAAGTGAATTAGAAAGGGCTACAGTAGTATAAAAAGTAGCAAAGATCTATCCATCACAGAAGGTGATCAGTACATCAGAGAATCTCAATTAGCAAGTATAGTTGCAAGTAAGAGATCTACTGTTTCATTCTAACAGGTGAATTAGCTTGAAATCCTTTAACCGGGTAGACTTAACAGTCTTTGTAAAAATCTCTTAACCGAGTGCATACTTCATTGTATGTTTGTAAAACCTCTAACAAGGTGGACCTAGCAGTCCTTATTGCTCCTAATAGGGTAGATCATCAGAAGTGATCATTGTAAGCCTTAACTGGCAAACTTTATACTGTAGTATTGAAGTTTTGTGGGTATCATCCCCACCCCAATTTTACTTTCTACTTGGAAGGTTTCTGGGTCACCAAATCTATATGTTCTAAGTGTTATGAATGTTTTATTCTTTATGTTACTCATGCATGCAGTCAGATTATCAATCTAATATTATTAAGATCTAAATCTGTTAAAATTTTTGAAGTTACTGATTCACCCCTCCCCTCTCAGTAACCTAGATAGTCTTGAATATTTCCAACATGTCAGGTGGGTCTGGGTTGTTAGATGGGATAATGTGTGAAGCATTTGATTGGTTGATGCATATTGATGAGGACTTCTAGGTGGACCGATGTGTCAGTGGGGTCACAACTTAATGAAGATCTACGATAGGCATATGATTCAAAGGGTATGAGATCTTGCACCCGCCGTTGGATTAGGATCTTGTCTTAAGTGGGTCTAATGTTAGGGAAGAGTCGAGGTGTTTTTTGATGAGGCAAATGAAGTGAATGAGGGTTTGACGTGTGGCAATTCTAGGCCCAGGGTTAGTAAAGCTCTCTGCGAATCAACAACTAAAGTTTTCTCATTTTCGCTTAATGTAACCTGGGGTTATTAAAAGATTTAGCTATTTAGTGACTGCCGTGTTCGCTAAATCACTTGACCCAACTAGAGTTAAGAAATTCATTTCATAACTTAGAATTCTTCAGTCGCATAGTCACCAAGTAACTTAAAGAGAAAAGGTCAAAGCGGGTCCAAATATGCTGACATGCTTGATGCTCATTGGTCGAAACTTCCTGATGTGGACTCAAACCTTTTAAGTTAATTTGAGCCATTCATTTCCTGAGAGATAAAGGATATCAATGGACACATTTTAAAATGACCTGCTAGCCATTAAATTTCAAATTCAAATAGTTATGAAAGGTTTTTGACAGTATTTGATTTGTAGGCTGCAAGTGGTGAGGTAGTTCAGAGAATTTATGTCTCTATGACATTTGCAGTAAAGGAGGATGATGAGGAGGTCTGGGTGGCCATCATGGGTTGTTTCTTGTCTCAGAAAGGTACCAGTTATGCATTCATGGCAAGACTTTGTGCAAGAAAGTAGATGAATCTAGGTCACTTGTCTGCAGGTTGACGTAGTACAAGGATGGGCAAAAAAACTTGAGGTCTGATCGGCCATAATGTTGTAGAGATATATTCATGATCAGACTTGATTGAGTTAGGGTTAGATATTATTTTAATAAAAATCTTATGTAACCCTAATTAGGTTTTGACTCCAGCCTATGTGCCAGATAGGAGATGTATATATTATATTTTTGGAGCTTTTGAGCTCAGAGTTGGACAATTGTAGAAGCAATTTATCCTTTCTTAAGGGTCATCTGTGTCATCATTTCTACCCTCTAGCTTATATAGTCATAAAGTTCCCATTGATAATAAAAAAAATTGCAGAGGTATTTTGTGACAATCCTTCAAGTCCCTATGCTTCCTTGTTTGAATTATCTCTTACTGGATTAAAGCATATGATGTTTTTAGTAATACCTTAGGGTTCTTGATCCCTCTTGATTTCTATAATTTTGTGTGTTATTGTGTTTGATCTGATTTAGATGTTTTTGTGGGTATACTTTATCCCCCTAATAGTGTTGTCTCAATCCTACACCGAGTTGCAGAAGTGAATGTCTGCTTGCAGGTCATAGGTTATGTCTTATGTTCAGGCCCTCCTATGAAACACTTATGCAAGCCTATTCAATAAGTTGTGACCTACTAGACCTAAGCCTTTCATTGATTCCATTCCTCTATACTAAGATCCAAACCCTAATTTTGGTGTATCACGTAGTAGGTAGTTTTCTTTCAGTCATTTCCCTTTCCAAGTATTCCTTCTATCCCTTTCCCTCAAAAGTTTACTTTTCACATCTAGAAGCAAATTAAGGTGATTATCCAAGAGGAACCAGCCTAGAACTTGGAGGTCTCATCTTAGTTAACGTAAGTCCCACAACCTAGAGATGATTCCCATGTTATACTAGGTTATCAAGACTACGAGAGCTTGAGACAAGGGTGAAAACTTAGTGTAGAACAATAATTATGGACACATTGAAAAGAACTATAGAGAGGTAAAACCCTTAAATGATTACTATTATACATGTAATAGATTTGGTCATAGAGTAATAAATTGCAGGACTAGTAAGAAGAGCAGGATTCAACATGATCAAAGAAATCAGAATCACCCAAATGTTAGAAGTTCTCAGAATGTTACATATCAGATATGTAACTATAATGGTCACTCAGCCACAACATGTAGAATGGTGACTCATGTCAATGTACCAAGGAATAATAGACCTTTAGTGATTTGTCACACCTATAACAAGGCTGGACATATCTCAAAGTTTTGTAGATCAAGGACACAAGGTTAGGAAAGCCCTAAAGAGACCGAAGAACTAGTCTTGGATCTTGAAGTAGAAGTCAAGTTTTTGAAGGCCTCAAAAGATGGGAGCTTGATTTGGTTAGAAGGAAAGAAGGACAATGTTGTTGAGATTGTATTGGATGCATCCCAAGTGGATGCACCCTCTACATCTGCATAAATGGCCCTCAGGGTCATAGGGGAGCTAATTTAGCTCTAGACCCCTGCGTGGATGGTATACTCATCCTCAGAGTATGTGCCTTTGGACTTAAGCTATTGAAGTGTATATGAACTATTGTACAAAATTGCACATGCTAATTGTTAGCAAAACTTGAGTTTGAAAATTTGAAGTGACAACCTGGTTTACGCGAGTTGCATTAATGGTGAAACTCTTCCTTTAAGTACATAGGAAGTTGTTTATTCACTCACTGCATTCATACTTAGAGTGATTGGAGAGAAGATTAAGCCTTGGAAGTTATTGTGAAGATTTGGAGATTGAGCTATCAGTAATTGCAGTGCATTTGATCGATTGCAGAAACCCTAGCTTGTTGTGCCAATTTAGAAGCCGTTAGATCATCTCAGAGATTATTTGGAAAGAGAATATCAAGTAAGTCATGGCCAGTCCTATTGTTTTTAATGTTGCTGAGAAGAAGAGGTATGTTTTCAAGAGGCACCCATTTAAATCAACCCTAGATGATTTAGATGGATAATTCTCCCACACATCGATGGGCGTCATGCATGTAGAAGACATAAGGGCTTACATCTATTGTAAGAAGGAACCTATTGGACTAGATAGGTTAAGGGTGTACACATGGACACAATGTTAAAACTAGACAAAACCTTCATGGATGAATACACGAAATGGAATGATCACCCCATTGTTGCATATGCCATGGCATATGATTTCTATGAGGAAGAATGGATAAAGATATTGTTAAGCATAATCCATGATGATTTGTTTTGGGTTGGAGATGTACCAGTAAGAATCATAAGATACCTAATTCATGAGATGAAAGGCCTTTCTAAGATAGGCGCCATCCTTCCTGTGGGTAAGGATGTCAAGAAAATGGTGGAGAAATTGTGTAAATCAAGAAGTGGTAAGTGTGACATGACCATTAAGCCTATAGAGAAGCCATACATTAAATTTATGTCAATGATACTTGGTTATAGGTTTGTTTCATCACACCAGCAGGGTGAATAGTGTGTCTACAGGCACTATTCTAGCAACCATCCATCTTGTGCAAGAAAATGGAGAGTTCAACTTGTGTGAGGTCCTGTGTGCATAGTTGATGGACAATATCAAAGCCATCAAACAAGATAAGACTAAGGTATTCAGGTTTTGGTCCCTAATCATCTATGTGTACCTTCATATAGTTGGTAAAGTGTCAGACTTGTATCTAGACAAGTCCATTCCTACCATGCCTCAGATATCAAACAAGGCAACCACATAAAGCACACTTAGAGATTACATTACCCTGGAATTGAAGACTTTCAGAGAAAGAATGTAGATGAGGTACATGATTCCTGAGAGTATTGTAGAGAAGTATAAGGATACAATATACTTCATGGTAGATATTGATACTACATGTATGGAAGTTGTGGAACCTAGGACAAAGTGAATTCATCCACTTGGGTATGAGGTTGAAGAACAAGTTCTTGAAGCTTATGCATAGGTACTGCTATCAGCCCCTAAGGATGCCAATAAACCTAGGTGGGGAACCTATGAAGTAAAGACTAGAGAAGTTGATGCTAAGCTGAACAGTGCTGCAACAAAAAGAAAGGTTGCAAAGGTCACATCAAAGATTCTAAGGATTCATGGTGTATCACAAGAAGACCTTGATAAAGCAAGGGATGAGAAGATTTCTCTAGAATTGAAGAGCGCAACAAAAGAACAAGAAGATCCCAAGGTAAAGAAAATAAAAATTGAGAAAGATGATAGTCAGAAGGATAAGGAAGATAGTACTCCTTTTGTGCCCAAAGATACTCCTCTAGAGTATAAGCCTTTATTCAAGAGGAAGAAAGAAGAAAGCACTAGTCATCCATCCTCACGAGCATTAAGGAGCAAGAAAAACACTCAAGCACCTCCTCAAGTAGGATTCAAACCTAGCCTCAAAGTTCTATATGCAAGAATTGTTGATGAGGGGAGGATTGATCAAATAGGGAGGTTCTATGAATCATGTAGTGAGATTGATAATTTTGAAAATCATGGTATGATTATCAAACATATGATAAAGTTCAAAAAGATAGTTCTTGAATTGAAAATAGAAATCCTAGATAATGTATGGGACATTCTAGACAACCTTAAAAGACAAGAAAATGAAGAAGACCTAAGGATTAGGGAAAAAGTGCTAGAAGACACTCTGCCTGTATGTTCTAAAGAAGAAATAGATCTTATATTGAATTTGGTAAAGCCACACCTTAGAACAAAGATGAAAATTCTTCACATTATGAACAAAGATTAGGAGTTGATAACAAAGGAAATAGAGAAGGCCTTTGAGAAGGTGTTTTTGGAACAATAGATCAAACCACCTACTGCACCCATCACTCATGCACCCATTAAGGAAGATAAAGCGGTAGAGCCCACCAATGTACCAATGACAGGTCCTCAGAACTCAACGCCCATAGTAGAAACTCAAATAGAAGTAGATCAATCTATGCCTATGATAGAATCACCCAAAGATAGCACAATTATCATAGATAATGTGGAAATAACCATGGTGGCTACTGATAAGGACTTGGACAAGTTTGAGGAAGCATTTGTCAGCACTAAGGAAGCAAAAATCTTATGCAACAATACCCCTCCCACTCACCAAGAAGAAGTAATCATAGAAAATATATCTGATGAGAAAGAAGAAGAAAAGAAAGGAGTAGAGGTAGAAAAGAAAGATGAATCTTATGTTGATTTGGTCAAGGTGAAGTAAGAGGTGATGGATAGCACTCCCATCACTCCCTCCTCAGCATTGTTGTCAATTTTCACACCTGACACTAGTAGTTTGGACTCCTGGAAGGAAGAAGACCTGATTAAGTTTAGCATCCTAGCTATGGAGAAGCAAGTAATGAGGAATCTTCTCCTGGTGGAATCAGTAAATATTTTGAATAGTTTTCTACCAGAAGATAAGAAGATGGTAAATGTACATTCAGTTGATGATGTGAGCATAGTCATCTCTCAGTTCAAAGTAAATTTTTCAAGCCTAGAAGAATCTGCGACTATAGTGGTAGAGGAGAAATACTTAAAGAAGAGACTCAATGAACTAATGAGTAATTTTGCACTAGAATTGAACTCTCTTAAGTTTGGTCAGGCATCATTGAAGGAGTTTGTAGATCAAGGAAGGAAAGTCATTACATAATCCATGGATCAGGATAAGTTCACTGATGCCCATCTTAAGAAGATAAAAAATGCAGAGACAATGATTGAGAATGTGAAGATTCTAGTGCTAGACATAGCCACTAATACAAACATGTGCAAAAATGTATATCAATGTCAGTTGGACATAATTGAGAAGGCAGAGAAAGAAATGGAGAAGATAAGGTCTAGACAAACTCAATTGAGGAATGCTCTTGTGTCCTCACTAGAAATTCTCAGTCAAAACATAAAGGAGATTGATGTGACCATGATAACCTATGATCAAGGTCTGAGAACAGAATTGGAGAAGATGGAGAAGGTTCAATAGGAATTATGCACCCATCTATAGATAGGAAATTCTCTGATAACCTTTTGGAAGAAGGAGATCTAGAAACTCAAGATTGCATATCTGAATGTTTTCCCTCAGTACATAAATGTATAGGGAGATATAAGAGTTTGTATAAAATATATAGAAGACAAATTTTTTTGTAAAGGAACAGTTAGAGACTTGGCCATATTCCTTTGTTGCCATTAATGACAAAGGGGGAGATTTTTGGAAAGTTGTATATACTAAAGTATATCACTAAATATAGTGTTGTCGATATGGAAACAAAGTCATATAGTAGTTTGGAGTCAGTGCACTAAGTGTAAAGATCAAGCATTAGTTAAGTGTTGAAGACTGGACAACATACAAAGTTCCTATAGCTCAGAGCACCTGTGCCCATGTGTACGGATGAATTATGGTATGCACCATCAAAGTTAAGGTTTTTAGACTATACTTATGCTTAGTCTAAGAGCACATAAGAGATATGAAAAGATGTGAAAGTTACAGTCAATTGAAGTTGCACAGCTAGTGTGTACCAGTAGAGAACAGAGCATAGAGCCGACAGTGACTATTTTGGTTTGCGATTGTAAATTAATGTTGTAGAGGCTATGTGCCCATTATATTTAGGTTGCTGACATATGTATATGTATAATTGTAAGCACGCTTAAGCCAATTCATTTGGAAGCATTATTTGTAATTAGTTATAGGGCCGACCTAATTGTATAATTGGTATAAGTGCATAAATATAAGGTGTGCCCATTTTATTTGACATCAACGTAAAAATAAAGTTGTGAGAAGTAGAGTAGAGGTATGCAAAGAGAACATTTGATGTATTAGAGTTTTTCAAGAGGTCAAAGCATTAGTGCACCAAAGGAACTGATTTGACAAGTAGTGTCACAGTGATAGTTCACCTACAAATATAGGGTGTATCTGATTCAGAAGGTTGTAGCCTTCATCATTTGAGCATTGAGCTCTAGGACAGTGAGTCCACTCCCCTAACAGGGATCATTGTAAAAGACTTCTAATAGGGTCTGACCCTTAACAAGGTCTACTATACTAAAAGTATTGTAAAGATACTCCTAATAGGGTAAAGGATCTTCTAACAAGGATCACAAAACACTAGTGCAGATTATTAGTGGGTATCAAGTCCCACCGAGGTTTTTATCTATTTGGGTTTCCCCGTAATCATATTGGTGTCATGTGCTGATTTCATGTTTCATGTTTATGAGAATTTTTAATTTAGTACTTAAGCATTTATAATTTAGTATTCAGATTAAACTGAGAAGTTAAAATACAGTGAACACTAATTCACCCCCCCTCTCAGTGTTCCCATTCCTAATAGTACTATATTAGATAGAAATTGTCTCACTAGTTAAGGTTTGACATCAATGACAATATAATAATTATTTCAATTGTAGTTTCCAACAATATCTCTCTTTGGCATTGATGGCAACACCATATGTCAAAAGTGTAATACCATACAATCCAAAAATATATATAATGAAGAAACTTTTGTCAACTCCCTCTTTGTATCAAATCTTCATTCATATCCTTAGCTTCATTCAGATTCTTGGGAAAGTATTAACTTCCTATTGGATAAACTTCACTCTTTATATGTTCATCATTTTATTGAATCTCTCCCCTATGATAATTTCTTATGAACCTCTCCCTCTTTCTGGAATCTCTCTACAATCTTTTACTGAATCTCTCCCTCTTTCACAACAATTCCAAAGACACTTTCATCTTTCACTTGCATATTTACCATGCAAATATTTTCATATCAACTCTCTATATTATATATGTATACACCCTAAAATGGTCACCTAGACTTTGGGCCCCCATTCAGCAATTTATCAAATCCCCGAATCAAGATTTTCAGAAAAACAACATTTTATCAATTATATCAATTTCTTTGATCAAATCCTATTTTTATCATTTTTGATTATTTGCCTTGGGCTAACCATTTTATCCTAAAGTATTTATTTATTTAAAAGGAATATTTCCTCTGCTTTTAATAAATAAAAAGCCCCCACTTTTCCTCTTATCCTAAGTTGCACAAATAAAGCATTATTCTTATTTTATAAAAAGAAGAAAAGAACATTTTGTCTTATATGGACACAAAAGTCAACTCTTATATTCTCATTGGAGGATATTTGTGCACATGGATTGCTCCTCTTTCAAGCTCCACCCTTGATTAAATATTTTGCCTCTTAATCTCTATGGTCCATTCCTTCTCATTTCCTATAAAAGAAGAGCTCTCTTCCTCATTTTCATATGCATTTTTGAGTACAAATGTTATGTTGTAGGTTTTCTAGGTCACTTTGGAGCTTTTGAAGATTTGGAGCATTCTTGGCTTTTGCATCTACATGCTATCATAGTTTCATTTCTTGCATTGTCATGGCATTCATAGCTTCATATTAGCTTAGTTTCTTTTATGCTTTAGATTACTTCATCTAGCTTAACTAGGAGGCTTGGTAATACTTTTACTTTCATTTTCATAGCATAGCTTGTACTTTCATTTCCATAGCTTAGCTTGCATCTCTCATTTTTAGCTTGCACATTCATCTTAATCTATCTTGAATTTACATTTCATAGTGATTCTTTGAGATATTGGCATTCTTGCCCTTGTCTTCATTTGAATCTCTCATTGTGTGGTTGACTGGCAAGGTCATTAGCTTAATAGCTCTAGCTAAGAGCAAACTTAAAATAATCTTGCAACTCCATACATAGAGGGCTCTAGGTCACTTTCTAAGGTATCCCATTCATGGATTCTCTTGGATATAATGACTCAGAGAAGTGCACCATTTGAGTGTGTACAATATACACTCTCTCTCATCTTTCTTATGATTGATTAACATCTTTTTCTTATCCTTCTCATCTAAGTGTTATAGATAAACAACTCATTACCTTTCCAATGTGCCAACTAATCAAATACCCATTTTAGTTTCCCATAACTCAACCTTTCCACTATGTCTCTTGTTATCTATTCTTTTCAAATCCTCTTCATCAATCAAAATATATGGTACTCTATTAGATAGAAACTATCTCACAGTTAAGATTTGACATCAATAATAATATAATAATTATTTCAATTGTAGTTTCCAATAGAAGGATCATACAAAGGTGCACAAACCTATTTGTAGATTAGTGGATTACTTCAAAAACAAGGAGAAAAGGAAATTATCTAAACTTCAAAAGAAAATTGATTTTGCTAATTTTCTTGATGATATGAATGAATAATTAAAAACATATGATAGATATATTCAAATAATTAATGTTTATAAGTCTAAATATGTGTCCCTAAATTAAATCATTACTCCTTGATTGGTATTTTAATCATTTTTAAAAAGTTATTTGTAAAGCTATTTGAAAATTTTTTATTTGCTCACCTTGAATTAGCATGTGTTGAACTAACATGTGTGGAAGGAGGATGCAAAGGAGCTGGAGCATGCTTAGGTAAGTGAAATTTGTAGAAGAAAAAAAACCCATCAAAAATGTGTCTAGCCTTTGTTAGCTACGGTTGAGGTAATCCTTAAACCTTATGAATTTTCTTAAATTGTGGCATTCAATTCAAAATAAATCTTAATTAGAAAATCTAATTAGAATCTTAAGTGAGGCATTAGGGATATGATCTTCACATTTTGGTTAATCAAACTCCTAGAAGTGCCAAATTTGAGAGGAAAATAAGATAAGAAATTAACCAAACACTTCAAAAATCCTTCTTGTTTGTGGATGAAAGTGCTAGGTATATGCTCTTCACCTTTTGGTGAATCAAAAATCCAAATGTACTTTAGTCCCCCTAGATTAATAGGCTTGGGAAAGAATAATGTTAAACATGAACTTGTGAAGTGAAACAATAGGGATATTCTCTTCAACTTTTGGTGAATCAAACTTCTAGACTTGTTTTCATTTTGATTTCTTTCTTTCATATGCACATGCTATAAATTTAGTAGGCCTACCTCTTGAGAACATGCCTTAAAGAGGTCAGTGAGAGGGAAGACCCAAAGTGGGGACAAGATGAAGCCAATATATTCCACCCACTATAAATAAATATCTCGATTAAGTTTAAAAACTTAGAGGGAAAAAATATCAAATGCTTGGACTCGTAGAGCTATAGGCCTCAATTGTGTGTGCATGAATCTATGTTCCTTGTATGATTCTTTTGATATTTGTGTTTGGAACTTGAACTAAACACCTGGTTAATATAGAAATGCCTACCTTTTAGATCCACGTTAAATGCCAAATTTGACCTTAGGTAGCTTTCATGAAGTTGTTTATTGTGAAAAGATGCGTGTAAATGTTCTCAAACATGAACTTTATGTTTAGAGGTTAGGGGTAAAAAAAATTATTTTTGAGCTTATTGTGATTGAAGAACCATTTTTACAAGGAGAAAGAAAAATCCATTTAGATCAGATAATCAACTTAAAAGTTTTTAAAATACTAGAATTTTCAACTGAAATAGTAAAGCAATAGTTTCCAAAACATCATGTGACACATATAAAACTTCCTATGGTGCATATTAACATTATTCCAATGCATATAAACATAATTGTAATGCATTTGAGAAAATAAATAATGCCTATAAATAATTTTCTGATGCCTTTGAACTGTAAGTGATGCTACAATAAAAAAAAGTGATCCATACAAACTCTATTTCACCACGTACAAAACAAAACCCTCTAATAGTGAGCATTTTCCAAACCTGTTGTAGCAATTTGAAATCAGTTTTGGATACCCTTTAAAGTGTACTCCATGTTCAATTCATGAACCAGTAAAAATACCTACAAATTCAAATTGCAAAAGAAAATTTGAAGGATTAGTCTTCAAAAGCTCTAAATCTCAAACTTTCAATTCTTGTTAATTTCAGACTTCACTAGATCCCATCACATTAAGATACCTTTGCAAGAACATGAAACATACCTTAGACAAGAAATATTGTATGAAGATGAAACCTTACAATCTTCTTTTCCACCATTTGAAGAAGAACAAGAGAAAAGTGATCGTATTCCTAATCTATTTGAAGAATGAATCAATACAATGGCAAAAAAAAAATTAACAATAATGATCAAGATCAAAATCAAAATAATACAAACCAAGATCACAATCATTATAGACATCAAGATGAAGAAGCAACTATAGGGAGTATTAATGAAGCAACCCAAAATCCATTGTTCCTCAAAGTCATGGAGAAACTATTGGAAACAGATAAATAAAGACATTTATTATATTTAGCTTGATTAGGGGTTAATATTCCTCATGATTATGATAAATTAACCTTCAAGAAGGATGAGGAAGAAGAAAATTCAATTGAGGTGATGAGAAAACAATTTAAACTATGGGTATGTGCAGGATCATGGTATACAAAACTATGGCCTTAAGTGGCAATGAAAAATTAGGAAATTAGGGTTAGTCAACTTGACGTAAAAAGTTGAACAACATATGAACCTTATGTGAAAAAGTTGTAAAAATAGAATATGTAGTAAATTGAATGTAGTTTATAAATTAATAACCCTAGTCTAAAAAAAAATTAATCTAATTGTTCAAAATTTTAGATTTCAATGTAGTAGTACAAAAATTTTAGAGAAAAAATAAAAAGTACATGTATGTCTGACCACCTTGATCACAATCAAATGCTGATATATTTTCCCAAGATTCTAGATATAAGTAGTAGACTCATGCCCGGATGTGACACATATGTTTCTCTAATTTTTTTCTAAATAAATAATTAATTATGAGTTTTCTATTACAATTTTTTCAAAATAAAAAAACTCTCGTGTATGACCACCTTAACTAATTCTAAACTTTACAAAATTGAAAAAAAAAAAATCTTATAGTAGCCAGAGCATAGAATGTGACGCATATTGCAGATTTGAAAAAGGTTAAACGATTTGAAATTTAAAGTTATTTTTCAATCAGTATGTCAATTATGACTTTAAAGATAACTCAATTGAAAAATAAGTAATAATTACTTATTGAACTTGAAATTTGACAACAATTATAATGATGGAAAGCTTATAATGTCTTTAAGAAACCCTTTTTGTTTCATCAATTTTGGGTGAAGAAATAGTCATTAGCTACATGGTGGAAGTCTCGATATCAAAAATAGTCAACTAAACACTCCTAATGGGTTGACCATTCACGTTTGGCATTGCCCAAGGAAAATACCAAGCCTAATCAGATATCTGATAACAACAGATATCTAAAAATTTTGGATATCCGATAATATTGGATATTCAAAACTTCTCGTCTATTTCAAAATTTCATTTGGACTAGTTTTTTCAATTTCAAGTTAGGTATTAAATTGTATTTTTTTATGTTAATATTAATTCAATTGAGTATTTTTTACAATTTTAAGTTATATATTACAAATGTTGTTTTTTAATATTAATATTAAATAATAATAGCATAACATTAGTATTATAATATAATTTTTCATATTAGTATGTATTATATTATTATTATTTATTTCTCAATTATATAATAGTATAATATTAACTTATTAAATATTTATATTATATGTTCAATATTATGCCTGAGAGAGAGAGAGAGTAGGGGAGAGAGATAGATAGATAGATTTCGCCAAAATTTTGGTGGGAAATTTTGGATATCCGATATTTTCAGATATCCAATTCTATTTACTGGTAAAAAGTAAAAACTATATTCTCTAGGTCCCTCCAGAGAGGCAGGTTTTTCTGCATAATCATGGGACTCGAGTTGTAGCGAATGACGTTTTGTCTTTAGAGAAGACAAAAATCCACTTTTTGCACTTTTTGGTTGGATTTTCTCTATTACCAAAGGTTTTTGCATCACCTTTTTGGTCTCACTATGGGGTGTAGTAGTCCTCAAAAGAATAAATGGAAGAGGAAACTCACAAATGAAGAGATTGAATTGTATAGAGAAATGGATAGGGTTGCCCATCGGAACAAGAGACAAGGTATGTTAAATATTAATGAAGATGTCAGCATAGACCCACCTTTGAATGTGGTTAAGACTGAAGAACATGAATTTGAAATTATTTATGACAATAATATTAAAAATGAGAATGTGGGGATTGAAGATGAAAATGTAGGCTTTGAAAATGAACATGTAGATGTGGAGAATGGAAGTGTGGACATTGTCAATGACAATCCACCAATTGAATATGAAGGAATTGACAATGATAATGGTACACAAGAACCAAATCAATGTAACACATCTCCAAATTATATGAGAGATGAAGTCCCTTGGGAGGAAGAAAGAAAAACTTCAAAATTGAGACCTTCAAGAACAACTAAATGGTTACTTGAAATTGATGACAATATAATGAGAAATTTCGATGGCAAGAGATCAAAAAGAACCATTCAATTGTGGGCTTCAAAACATTTGGATTAAGTTTTTAGCCGCAAGACATTGGTTGAGCAATGTCAAATGTTTGTGCAATTGTTAAAGATGCAGAAGATGAGACATATAAGTTAGTCAAATTGAAGATTAGTGTGAACAAGAAAAATGAGAGAAATGATATTATTGTGATAAATCATTTTAGTGCTCTCAATTCCATTTGGAAGACTACCAAGAAAAAAGATAAGAGAGTCTCTAGGAGGGTTATTACAACCTCCTTAGTAAGTCATCATTTGAGGAAGGCTCGTTTGATGAGACAAACCTGTGTTGACTTGAATCTAAATCATAAAACTTTGGATAGAGCACTTGGAAGAAGAGAAAGACTTGATGATCCTCTTCAAAATGATACATGGGCTTATAGTGTGAGACTTTCACATTGTGACAAGAAGCTTACCAATGTTGTGAAGGATCAAATTCAACTATTTTGTCAATCTAACTCAAGAGTGTCATCAAATGTGAAGGATGTCTTGAAGTTGAGAATTGGCATTCGAGACCATGCCTCACATCCCAAACATTATTTGGAGGTGAGTCAAACAATGTTGTTCAAAAAATTTTGTGAGACACATCCAACATTTCAAATATCACAAAGAGCTTCTAAAGCCCTCAAGCCATTTTTTGTGTGCCTCTAAAGTTTTGAAATACTTGTTGTTGCAAATATCATGTGGAGTTTTCAATGCACCATGAATTGTTACGATCCCTTCATTCTAATTTTCATACTAGTGAAATGTTGGAGGAGTATGGTACTGTGTGTGTGAAAATTGTACCTGATTTGTAAACACAACACTCAGTAAAACATTAGAGGTTAGCTATAATCAAATCATGCAAAATTGAAATCTAATCTAACCAAGTGATTTACTGCCTTCTAATAGGTGCGAGATTGATGTTCTCAGATTGTAATCGAGATCAGTGACCTAGACGACACCTAAATGAAAGATTTGAATGCAATTGATCTAGATATGAGATTGAATGCAATTAAGCTTTTTTTTTTTTTTTTTTTTTATGATGCAATAAGAATGATAAAAACTGATATAAAATCTATGCTACATGAAATTGATATGCTATGAATGCTATTGAAAATTGATATGCAATGCTAATATAACAATGATATGCAATATGAATGCAAAAATAAGATTGATCTCACAAAGATGTCCATTCGCAAGAGCTTTGATTCTTCAATTCCAATTCTCCAGCGTGATTGTGCAAAAATATGAGATGCTTGGATGCAAATTTGAGAGATGATTGAGAGATGAGTTATGAAGAGATGAGCCTTGTTTTTATAGAAATCCAGGGCTTTGGAGGTGCATGAAAAAAAGCCATAAATCACTCAAATAACTCAGGTTGATTTTTGAGTTATTTGATAATAAAGATAATTTAATTTACAAAAACATGCAAAAGCTAAGTTTTAACTCAAAGTAGAGTTTAGCTTTAATTGATAATTGATAGTTGTCTGCTTTTATGATTGTGCATGTTTTATTTATGAATTAATTTAATAATAAAGTGATTTATTTCCAACTTAACTGCTTTTAAAAATAAAACAATTGATTTATGGGTTAATCAATTATTTAATCAAACTTTTATTAAAAACTATATTATTAAATAATGACAACTTGCTTTAATTAATTAAATAAGAATTTAATCAATTATTCATATGATATTAGATTTATTGTCAAAATTAAATAATACAATAGATAGAATTAAATTTAATTACACAATTAAGTGGCAAATATTAAATCTAATTAATTAAATATGAAAATATTCAATTAATCAAACTTTAGGATAAATGTGATTTATTGCCAAATAATTATAAAATTAAAGATAATTATGATGATTAGGAATATTACTAAGAATATTCCCTAATGCAAAATTTAAGATAATCAATTAGGATTCGATGATGTGCAGATGGCCTTAGATTAGGACTTCTATGTCGATTTTGTTCGATTTGTCGATGTAGGAGGTTAATGAACATATAGCCCATTTTTGGGGTATTACAGGTACAAGTGCTCTTCCAAAATCATTAAGAGAATTGCTAAATCATTTTTTATGTCCTAGAGATGATGGATGTTTCTTTTATAGAAAAAATTACTTAAATGATAAGTGCTCAGAGTGTGGTGCGTTAGTGACGTTTGTTGAATGTTTTCATGAGGGTTGTGAACAGGATTTTGGAAACACAATTATCTAGAAAAAGATACATAAAATAGTTAAATATACATTAAAAAGTGGAGGTGAAGGCTCTAGCTGCTAGTTGGTTACAAAAGAATGCAATGTAGCTGATTTTTTTTAAAGATATCAGGAAGAATCTTTTTTACAAGTATGCAAGGCATAGTCACAGGTCTCAGTGGTTGGATCAACAATGTAGGGTGTGTAAGGACACTTTCTCTATTGGCACTATTATATTGATTGTTGACTTTGCAAAGAACTATACATTGGAGCCCCAAAATGAGTTGCAAGCTCAATATTATAATTCTATTCAGGTTGCTATTTTTGTGCACATAACATATAGACATTCCCCTAATAGTACAGAAGATGACTAGAAGATAATCAAAGAGTACCATTTTTATATGAGCGATGATAGATCACACTCATTTGAGTTTATCCAAAATTTCTTTGAGAATTGTTTTGAGTGGGTGCAGGAAAATAATATTGCTATGGATAGACATCTCATTTGGCTAGATAACTACACAGGTCAATTAAAAAATGCTTGTATGTTTTATTGGTTATGTAGAATGCATGTAGAGAGTGTACCTCATATTTGGAGTATTTTCTAGGCTGGTCATCAAAAAGGGGAGCATGATGTAGTAGGTGCATGTGTAAAGAGAGCTCTAGTTAAGGAGCAACTAAGGATTTCAGGTGCAGAAATCATTGATGCTCACTCTATTGTTGATTGGTGTACTTCAACATTGTCATAGGGGGGATTCTTGATTCAGTGATGCGTAGATTCTTTTGGTTGGTTGATTTGGTTACAATAGGAGATAGGTTGGATTCTCAAACTATGAAAGATTCTTCAAAAAATCATTCATTTCAAAGCTCGGATGCTAGTACATGGACCATTTGGACATGAGAGTTGGCTTGTTATTATCCAAGTTTTCTTTAGTGTGACTGGGATCAGTGTGTTGGCAATTTGGCTAATGTGGATGCATAGATGTTGTCATTATGGCAACATATGATCTCTATTGAGAGCGCAGAATATGGAATGCAAGTATGCAAAGTTGAAGAAAGAAATTGTCTAAGTTTGAATACAGTGATCCTGACACAGCACACGATGAAGATTTAGTTGGCGACGTCCACTGGAGCAATATTTTTGTTTGCACAGTTAACTAAAGCTTCTATAGAGTATGAGGATACCCCATATTAGTGTGAATAAATTTTGGAGTAGTACGGACAAAGTTATTCAAAGTTTACCGAACACAATTTTTGCAGATAGAGCAGTTTTGGAGACAGTTTTAGCAAAAGAGTTAAGGGATTATTTTTTCTTGTCAAAATAATGACTTAACATTATGAAGGGACAACATCCTAGATGTTTACTCTTGGATAAAGATTTTGGAAGCCGAGCATGTAAAGTTATTAGCTTTAATAACTCATATATTAGGCATACTTGAAATGTAATGAAATATGCAAGTGATATGTAAAAAGAAAGAAAAGATAACTTGCGATAGTTGTATATTGTGATAGTAGCAAAGGCTATTCATGAGAAGTTGTAAGCAGTACCATATTATAGTTAGAAACATTTTTGTATTACCTATTTGGGCAGTGAGCTCAGCTGGTGATCAGGTTTTGTAATCTAACTCCTAACAGGGTTAAGGCTTCTAACAATGCCTAAAGTCCTTTAACCAGGATAGATCTACTATATATTGTAAATTGACTCCTAACAGGGTCCAATATCCCTAACATGATACTTTTGATTAGTGATCTTTGTGGGTACCATCCCCACTGGGGTTTTCCCTTGGCTAGGGTTTCCTCGAGAACATATGATGTGTTATGAGTTCTTTCTATTTACTGCTATGTTTGTTAATCAGCTTGATAATCTTTGTATGCACTAAAGTAATCTGTTATATCCATAAGTGGGAAAAAGAAAAAGTTTGTGAAATACTGATTCAACCCCCCTCTTAGTATTTCCTATTTCTAACAATTGGTATCAAAGCACAGTTACTCGGAGAGGGAACATTCAAGGAAAGCTTAGCAGCTTGAGTAAGATCTCTATGGATATGGATCAACTTTAGAAGAATCTTGAAGAATCTCTTGAACAAATTAATATGCTTATTGATGAAAGAAACTCCTTAAGAAGAAAATATGAAGATGCAAAGAATGCTATTGACAAATTGAAAGGTAAGATTGAAGATTTGAAATTTGAAAAGAAATATGATATGCCTGTTGAAGATTGTGATGAATTAGAAAAAGAAAATGAGATCCTTAAGCATGAGTTGAAGATAGTAAATCTGAAGCTTAGTATGAAAGATGGAAATTTGAGATCTGATAATGAAAAATTAAAAATTGAGAATGAAGATCTGAGGTCAAGACTTGAAAAGGAAACATCCGAATCTGAAAAATTAAAAATGCAGTATGTGGAACTTGAGAAGTATAATAAAATTGTGAAAGGTGAGTTAACTCAATCTAAACAACAACTTGAAAGGCTATATTCAAAAGGTGATAAGACTGAAAAACAAATTTCTTTTGAAGAACCATTTTTTGATAGGAGTAGATTTGGATATAGTATGTTTAGAACAAACCATGAAAATAAGAAGCTAGATCTAAAGACATCTGAAAG